>JAEMOT010003495.1:342120-369778 GCA_019297695.1 Apostasia ramifera
ATAAAATCAGTTTAGATCCAATTTGGGTTCAGTTCAGATTCAGTTCTGATCCAGTTCTTACTTTTATTTAAAAAGAGATAGTTCTAAAATTTATATCAAAAGAAATTTAAATATTTTGAATTATGACTATATTATAATGCATCTATCAATAAAATTTGAATTAAATTTTTGTCGTATATTTATTTTGAAAAAATAATTTAAGTTTAATAAATTATAAAAAATATATTTATTCAATAAAACTTACATAATTTAACTAATGTATTACCATGCAATATTAATTATAAAAATAAAATAGTAGTATTAATAAAAGAAAATAAACTTTCAATTTAATATTAATAAATATAAATAAAATAAATTATTTAATTTTTTTATAGTATTATAAACTTATTGTATAACAATAAAATAAAAAAATTAATTTATATAACATAAAATTAATAAATTTAATAGTTACTAATTATTGAATTGATATTCAGTTTAGTTCTTAGTTCTAACATACTATAATTAGAAAAATACTACAATACAACATATAAAATGTAGTGAAAAAAAAGAATTCAAAGTCATTTCAACTTCACTTGTTGGAAAGATAAATAAATAATATTTAGGAATATTTACATACATAATACTTCATATCATCATATTTATATATCAAATTTTTTTTTTTTTAAATTACATGTCACACACCTAAAAATTATACTCCACACACTTTTTTTACACCCCATACACTTTTTTTAAAACAAATAGTTAATTTTTTAAAAATGAGTGTGATACACATAATTATAGTAATATGGAGTGTTATGTATGTAATTATCCGTAATATTTAAGCATATTACCTACACATATGAGCTGAAAATGTTAAAAAATAGCATAATATTGAATTAGCACCATTTGGAAATATCTTTAAAAAAATTAGAAGTTAATATGGTCAAAAATAGAAAAAGGCAATATGATTCACTTGAAAAATAGAATAGATGACTTTATGATTTATTGGGGCATAAGCATTTTGATTCATGATCAATGATTTGTGCTTCTACGTAAGTTCAAATTTAGAATAAGATATATCAATGTTTTTAAATAAAATATATGCTTTTAGAGACTAATTCGTTATATATCAATATATTTTAACTGAATACTAATAATTATATAACTATTCATTGTTATATCGATGAATTCAATCAGAATATAAGTATTTAGAAATCGATTCCTTACAAATCAACTTATTTAATGAAATTTTTATAACAATACAACTATTCGATGCTATTTCAAAATATTTGAATAGAATACTAGCTAGCATTCAAATTCTAATTTATTATATATCAAGTCAATTTAATAGAATACTGATAGTTTTACAATAATATATTATTGTGTCAACCCATTTTAATTGAATACACGCATTTAGTGACCAGTTTAATATATGTCAATATATTTTAATTGAATAAAAGTAATTATATAATTATTTGACGATATATTACTATATTTTTCTTGAATATACGTATTTAGAGGCCAACTTAGTTGAATTAAAATATTTTATGTAAATTCTAATAATTATATAAATATTTAATAATAATTAATATATTTCAATTGAATATAAATTCTTACAGATCGATTAGTTACATATTAATTTATTTTAACTGATAATAAGTAATTACATAATTATTTTAACTAAAAATAATAATTTATGTAACTATTAATTGATATATCAATAAAATTAAGCAAAATTCGTACATTTTGAATTAAATTTATTGCGGACTAAGTTATGTAACTGAATGTTTGCTATTATGCAATTATTCAATAATATTTCAGTATATTTGAAAAAAATATATTGAAATTACTGACAATTTTAATACACGTGTATTTGAAAGGAATATATTTATATCCTGATTCATTACAAATAATAATTTTCTAAAAAAATACTAATAATTTTATAATAATTCATTGTCTTATTGATGTACTTCAACTAAATATATTTAGAAACTAATTCAAAATATATTAAAAAATTTTAATTGATACTAGCACTTAAATAATTATTCATTACTATATCAATAAATGTAAATTGAATGGATGCATTTGAAGATTAATTCATTACATATTAAGCTATTTTTAGTGAATATCTATAATTATACAATTATTTGATGCTATTTCATTATATTTAACATCGATTTATTACACATTAAGGAATTTCAGCATAATACTAATAATTTTATGAGAGTTCATTATTATATTAATATATTTCACTTGAATATATATCATTTCTATATATATACATATTATAATATTTTAGCTCAATACTAATAATTATAAATCAATATGAGGATATGTCAATAAATATAAGTAAAATATTTGTACTTATAAGAGATTGATTTCTTATATATCAAGTAAGTTTAAGTACACATTTATAGTTGTACAATTAGTCGTTATTATTGCAAAATATTTGAGCAAAATACTACTATTTAGATTCTAATTTATTATATATTAAATTATTTTAACATAATACTGATAATTTTACAACTATTTATTATTATATTAATATATTTTAATTAAATTTATGCANCTATTTAATGTTATTTCAATTTATTCAAGAAGAATACTAACATTTAGAATCTGATTCATTACAAATCTAAGTTTTTTAAAAAATAACTAAAAATTTTACTACTATTTAATAATATATCGATGAATTTAAGCTGAATCTATGTATTTAAAAAATAAATCATTTCATATGTAGCTATTTAATTGAGTTTTATGCAGCTACACAATTATTTGATACTATTTCAATATATTTGAATAAAATACTAATATTTTGACATTGATTCATTATATACAAAGTATTTTAACAAATTAATGATTATTTCAAAATTGCTTATTATTGTATTGACTTTTTTAACTGAATATAGGGATTTAGTAACTAATTTGAAACCTGTCAACGTAGTTTAATTGAATAGAAGCAATTATAAAATTAATTAATAATATATCAATATATGTCTACTAAAAATAAGTATTTGGGGGAATAACTCAATACATACTGTAGTGTTATATGTGAATACAGTCAATTATACAATATATCTATGTATTTAAACAAATATATGCTTTTGGTGATTAATTCATTATATATTAATGTATTTTAAATAAATACTAATAATTATTTAATTAATTATTGATATATCAATGAATTTAAGATAAAAACTTAAATTTAGTGACTGATTCATTATATATTAAGATATTTTAACTGAATATTTACAATTATCTAATTATTCGATGTCATTTTAATATATTTGAACAAAATAATAGCACTCAGAATCAACTCATTTCAAATCACAATCTTTTATAAAAATATTGATAATTTTATAACTATTTATTATTATATCGATGTACTTCAATTGAATACATGTATTTAGAGACTAACTCGAAACATATTAGAAAATTTTAATTAAATACCTATAATTATAAATTATTTCATAATATATCTTTTTATCTCAATTGAAGTCATTTTTTTGGGATTTTTTTTTATATATCAATATATTTTAATTGAGTACTAGCATTTACACAAGTATTAATTGCTATATTTATAAATTTAAGCTAAATACATGCATTTAAGCTACAATTCATTACAAATCAAGATTTTTTAGCAAGATACCGGCAATTTCACAATATTTCAATGCTACATTATTGTACTTCAACTAAATACACCTAATTAGAGACTAATATAAAAAATATTAGGATATTTTAATTGAATATCTGTAATCATTTAACTATTAATAATATATTGATATATTTCAGCTAAAGACAAGTATTTAGAGACCGATTCATTATATATTATGATACTTTAACTGAATACTAGTAATTATATAACTATTCATTACTATATCAAAAACTTTAAGCTAAATTTATACGTTTAGAGATTACTTTGTTACTAAGCTATTTTAAGTGAATATATGTAATTACAAAACTATTTGATACTATTTCAACATATTTGAGTAGAATACGATATTTAAACAATAATTCGTTACAAACATAAGTTTTTTAGTGGAGTATTGAAAATTTTACGACTATTTATTACTATATTAATGAATTTAAGGTAAATACATACGTTTAGAAAATGATTCATTTCATATGTAGCTATTTAATAGAGTTTTTGGAGCTATACAATTATTCATTGTTGTTTCAATATATTTGAATAAAATACTAATATTTAGGCACTAATTCATTATATATCAATTAATTACTCATTATTGTACTAATATTTTTTAACTGAATACGCGGATTTATTACCTAATTCGAAACTTGTCAGTGTAATTTAATTAAATAAAAGTAATTATATAATTATTTAATGATATATCGATACATTTTAACTAAATACATATATTCAGAGACTCTCGCAATACATATTAAAGAGTTATATGTGAATACCAGTAATTATACAATTAGTTTGTTATATGTCGATGTATTTATATAGAATACTTGCTTTTCGAGATTGAATCATTACGCATATTAGCATTTTAACAAAATACTAATGATTGTATAGTTATTCATTAACATATCAGTGAATTTAAGCTTAAAAATTATATTTAAAAACTGATTTATTATATATTAAGATAATTTGATAAAATATTTATAATTATCTAATTATTTGAAATTATTTTAATTTATTCTATTTAGCACCGGAGTCCTGGCTCATTATAAAATCATAGTCTTTTTATTAGTATACAAATAATTTTGTAATTATTTATTATTATATCGACATGCTTCGACTGAACACATGTATTTAGAGACTAACTCGAAGCTTATATGAGAATTTTCATTAAATTCCAACAATTATAAAAATATTTGATGATATGTCTCTTTATCTCATCTCAAACGATACTTTTAGGGATTTATTCATTATATGTCAATATAATTTAACTGAATACTAGTAATTATATAACTATTTATTGCTACATGTACAATTTAAGCTAATGAATAAATTTAAAAAAAATTTATTATATATCAAATTATTTTAATTAAATTTTATTATTATACAGCTATTTTATATTATTTCAATGCATTTAAATAGAATAATAACATTTAAACTCTAATTCATTGCAAATTAAGGCCTTCGAACAGTATTCTGGTAATTTCACAACATTTTAATACTATATCAATTTACTTCACTTAAATACATATATTTAAAAACTAATTAAAAATATATTATAATATTTTAATTAAATACTAGCAATTACACAACTATAAATAAGACATCGATTTATTTCAGCTGAAGATATGATTTTAAAGATCAATTTCATTATATATTATTATATTTTACTTGAATACTAACGATTATATAACTATTTATTTCTATAACAACAAATTTAACCAAAATTCATGCATTTAAAAACTAATTCGTTACATATTAAGCTATTTTAAGTGAATATCTATAATTGTACAACTATTTAACATCAGCCTAATGAAACCACCAAATGCCACCTTTTGGCCAACACTCTGAAGAGGGCGACATTCAGCTAGTTTGTCAAGCTGCCCAAGCGTCACATTTGCTCCTACGAGTATCTGAAGTGGGAGCTGATTACCTGCTTCATTTACCAAATGCAAATAGTTGTCTCCGACATGGTGCTCGCCAACATCAAGCAAGGCGAAAAAGAAAGTCAACGGGATTACACCAACCATTTTTTCGCTGCAGCAACAAAAGCAGAGGATGTTGACCCGCCGTGGCCATGCATAATTATTGGAGGGGCCTCAAAAGTATGGACTTGTCCAAGTCCCTGCAACTAGTCAAACCTCAGTGGCCTTGAACCTCTGAACCTAATGTTTACTATAATGATGTATTTCAATCTAAAATTAATATTTGGCGATCTATTAAGGATATTTAATTGTGTTTTAATATAATACCGATAATTACACATCTATTTGTCAGTATATCAATCAATTTTAAGAGAACATGCTCTTTCAGGGTCTGATTTATGACATATCAATGAATTTGAATTGAATAGTGATGTTTTTGCAGCTATTCATTGTATTACGTTGAATTTAAGTGGAGTAGAAGCATTTACAGTACGATTCATTGCATAACAAGATATTTTAACTGAATACAAACAATTGTGTGAGTATTCAACTAGTTTTTATTATATTTGAAGAGAATGTACACAATTTGACTTTAATCTTGTCTATATGAAGGCTTTTTAATATAATACTCTAATTACACACCTAATGTATGCTATATTGATGTATTTCAATCGAAAAAATGATATTTGGCAATTTATTAGGGATATTTGATTGCTTTTTAATATAATACCTATAATTATACATCCATTTATCAGTATATCGATCCATTTTAAGAGAATAGACTCTTTTAGGGTCTGATTTATGACATATCAATGAATGTGAGTTAAATAGTGACGTTTTTGCAGCTATTCATTGTATTATGTTGAATTTAAGTGAAGTAGAAGTATTTACAGTACGATTCATTACATAACAAGTTATTTTAACAGAATACAAGCAATTTTGTGAGTATTCAACTAGTTTTTATTTTATTTAAAGAGAATGTATATAATTTGACTGTAATCTTATCTGTATAAAGGTTTTTTAACATAATACTCTGATTACACACCTAATATTTGTTATATTGATGTATTTCAGTCGAAAAATAATATGTGGCAATTTATTAGGGATATTTGATTGTGTTTTAATATAATACCTATAATTACACATCTATTTGTCCGTATATCGATCGATTTTAAGAGAATATGCTCTTTTAGGGTCTGATTTATGATATATCAATGAATTTGAGTTAAATAGTAATATTTATGCAGCTAATCATTATATTATGTTGAATTTAAGTGGAGTAGAAGCATTTACAGTACGATTCATTGCATAATAACTTATTTTAATTGAATACAAGCAATTGTGTGAGTATTAAACTAGTTTTTACTGTATTTGAAGAAAATATATGCAATTTGACTTTAATCATGTCTATATGAAGATATTTTCACATAATACTCTTATTACATACCTACTATTTGCTCTATTAATGTATTTCAATCTAAAATTAATATTTGACGATCTATTAGGGACATTCGATTGCGTTTTAACATAATACCTATAATTACACATTAATTTATCAGTATGTCGATCAAGTTTAAGAGAATAGGCTCTTTTACAGTCTGATTTACGATATATGAATGTATTTGAGTTGAATAGTGATGTTTTTGCTGCTATTCAATGCATTACGTTGAATTCAAGTGGAATAGAAGCATTTACAGTATGATTCATTGCATAACAAGTTATTTTAACTAAATACAAGCGATTGTGTGAGTATTCAACTAGTTTTTATTGTATTTGAAGAAAATATATGCAATTTGACTTTAATCTTAGCTATATAAATATATTTTCACATAATACTCTTATTACATACATACTTTTGCTCTATTAATGTATTTCAATCTAAAATTAATATTTGGCGATCTATTAAGGACATTTGATTGCGTTTTAATGTAATACCTATAATTACATATCTATTTGTTTGTATATCGATCGATTTTTAAAGAATAGGCTCTTTTAGGGTCCGATTTACAACTTATCAATGAATTTGAGTTGAATAGTGACAGTTTTGTAACTATTCATTGCATTATATTGAATTTAAGTGGAGTAGAAGTATTTACAGTACGATTCATTGCATAATAAGTTATTTTAACCGAATACAAGTAATTGTGTGAGTATTCACTTAGTTTTTATTGTATTTGAAGAGAATATATGCAATTTGACCATAATCTTATCTATATAAAGGTTTTTTAACATAATACTCTGATTACAAACATAATGTTTGCTATATTGATGTATTTCAATCGCAAATTGATATTTGGCATTCTATTAGGGACATTTAATTGTGTTTTAATATAATACCGATAATTACACATCTATTTGTCAGTATATCGATCAATTTTAAAAGAATAGGCTCTTTTAGGGTCTCATTTATGACATATCAATGAATTTGAGTTAAATATATTTTTGCAGCTATTTATTGCATTACATTGAACTTAAGTAGAGTAGAAGCATTTACAGTACGACTCATTGCATAACAAGTTATTTTAACTGAATATAAGCAATTGTGTGAGTATTCAACTAGTTTTTATTGTATTTAAAAGGAATGTATGCAATTTGACTTTAATCTTGTCTATATGAATGCTTTTTAATATAATACACTGATTACACACCTAATGTTTTCTATATTGATGTATTTCAATCGAAAAATAATATTTGGCGATCTATTAGGGATATTTGATTGCGTTTTAATATAATACCTATAATTACACATCTATTTGTCAGTATATCGATCAGTTTTACGAAAATAAGCTCTTTTAGGGTCAGATTTATGATATATCAATGAATGTGAGTTGAATAGTGATGTTTTTGTAGCTATTCATTGCATTATGTTGAATTTAAATGGAGTAGAAGCATTTACAGTCTAATTCATTGCATAACAAGTTATTTTAACTGAATACAAGCAATTGTGTGAGTATTCAACTAGTTTTACTTTGTTTGAAGAGAATGTATGCAATTTGACTGTAATCTTGTCTATATGAAGGTTTTCTAGCATAATACTCTGATTACACACCTAATGTTTGCTATATTAATGTATTTAAGTCGAAAAATGATATGTGGTGATTTATTAGGGACATTTGATTGTCTTTTAATGTAATACCTATAATTACACATTTATTTATCTGTATATAGATCGATTTTAAGAGAATAGACTCTTTTAGGGTCTGATTTATGACATATCAATGAATTTGAGTTGAATAATGTTGAATTTAAGTGTAGTAGAAGCATTTACAGTATGATTCATTTCATAACAAGTTATTTTAACTGAATACAAGCAATTGTGTGAGTATTCAACTAGTTTTTATTGTATTTGAAAAATATAAATGCAATTTGACTTTAATCTTGTCTATTTAAAGGTTTTTTAACATAATACTCTGATTACACACTTAATATTTGCTATATTGATGTATTTCAATCGAATAATGATATGTGGCGATCTATTAGGGATATTTAATTGTGTTTTAATGTAATACCGATAATTACACATCTATTTGTCAGTATATCGATTAATTTTAAGAGAATAGGCTCTTTTAGAGACTGATTTATGACATATCAATGAATTCGAGTTAAATAGTGTTGTTTTTTGCAACTATTTATTGCATTACGTTGAATTCAAATGGAGTACAAGTATTTAGAGTACGATTCATTGCATAATAACTTATTTTAACTGAATACAAGCAGTTGTATGAGTATTCAATTAGTTTTTAAAGTATTTGAAGAAAATATATGCAATTTGACTTTAATCTTGTCTATATGAAGATATTTTCATATAATACTCTTATTATATACCTACTGTTTGCTCTATTAATGTATTTCAAACTAAAATTGATATTTGACGATCTATTAGGGACATTCGATTGCGTTTTAATGTAATATCTATAATTACACATCAATTTATCAGTATATCGATCAATTTTAGGAGAATAGGCTCTTTTACAGTTTGATTTACGACATATGAATGTATTTGAGTTGAATAGTGATATTTTTGCTGCTATTCAATGCATTACGTTGAATTCATGTGGAGTACAAGCATTTAGAGTATGATTCATTGCATAATAAGTTCTTTTAATCGAATACAAGTAATTGTGTGAGTATTCAATTAGTTTTTATTGTATTTGAAGAGAATAAATGCAATTTGATCATAATCTTATTTATATGAAGATTTTTTAACATAATACTCTGATTACACACCTAATATTTGCTATATTGATGTATTTCAATCGAAAATTGATATTTGGAGATCTATTAGGGACAATTAATTGCGTTTTAATGTAATACCGATAATTACACATCTATTTGTCAGTATATCGATCACGTTTAAGAGAATAGGCTTTTTTAGGGTTTAATTTATGACATATCCACGAATTTGAGTTGAATATTGATGTTTTTTCAGCTATTCATTGCATTACGTTGAATTTAAGTGGAGTAGAGACATTTATAATACGATTCATTGCATAACAAGTTATTTTAACTAAATACAAGCAATTGTGTGAGTATTCAACTAGTTTTTATTGTATTTGAAAATAATGTATGCAATTTGACTTTAATCTTGTTTATATGAAGACTTTTTAACATAATACACTGATTACACACCTAATATTTGTTATATTGATGTATTTCAACCAAAAAATAATATTTAGCAATATATTAGTCTATTTGTCAGTACATACCTATAATTACACATCTATTTATCAGTATATCAATCAATTTTAAGAGAATTGGCTTTTTTGGGGTCTGATTTATGACATATTAATGAATTACAGTTGAATAGTGACGTTTTTGCAGCTATTCATTGCATTACATTGAATTTAAGTGGAGTAGATGCATTTACAGTACGATTCATTACATAACAAGTTATTTTAACTAAATACAAGCAATTGTGTGAGTAATCAACTAGTTTTTATTGTATTTGAAGAGAATGTATGCAATTTGACTTAAATCTTGTCTGTATGATGGTTTTCTAGCTTAATACTCTGATTACACACCTAATGTTTGCTATATTAATGTATTTAAGTCGAAAAATGATATGTGATGATTTATTAGAACATTTGATTGCGTTTTAATGTAATACCTATAATTACACATCTATTTATCCGTATATCGATCGATTTTAAGAGAATAGACTCTTTTAGGGTCTGATTTATGACATATCAATGAATTTGAGTTGAATAATCTGAATTTAAGTAGAGTAGAAGCATTTACAGTATGATTCATTGCATAACAAGTTATTTTAACTGAATACAAGCAATTGTGTGAGTATTCAACTAGTTTTTATTGTATTTGAAGAATATAAATGCAATTTGACTTTAATCTTGTCTATTTGAAGATTTTTTAACATAATACTCTGAATACACACTTAATATTTGCTATATTGATGTATTTCAATCGAACAATGATATGTGGCGATCTATTAGGGACATTTAATTGCGTTTTATTGTAATACCGATAATTACACATCTATTTGTCAGTATATAGATCAATTTTAAGAGAATAGGGTCTTTTAGGGACTGATTTATTACGTATCAATGAATTCGAGTTAAATAGTGTTATTTTTTGCAACTATTTATTGCCTTACGTTGAATTCAAATGGAGTACAAGCATTTAGAGTACGATTAATTGCATAATAACTTATTTTAACTTAATACAAGCAGTTGTATGAGTATTCAATTAGTTTTTAAAGTATTTGAAGAAAATATATGCAATTTGAATTTAATCTTGTCTATATGAAGATATTTTCACATAATACTCTTATTATATACCTACTATTTGCTCTATTAATGTATTTCAAACTAAAATTGATGTTTGGCGATCTATTAGGGACATTCGATTGCGTTTTAACGTAATACCTATAATTACACATCAATTTATCAGTATATCAATCAATTTTAGGAGAATAGGCTCTTTTACAGTCTGATTTACGACATATGAATGTATTTGAGTTGAATAGTGATATTTTTGCTGCTATTCAATGCATTACGTTGAATTCATGTGGAGTACAAGCATTTAGAGTACGATTCATTGTACGATAAGTTCTTTTAATCGAATACAGCTAATTGTATGAGTATTCAATTAGTTTTTATTGTATTTGAAGAGAATAAATGCAATTTGATCATAATCTTATCTATATGAAAGTTGTTTAACATAATACTCTGATTACACACCTAATGTTTGCTATATTGATGTATTTCAATCGAAAATTGATATTTGGAGATCTATTAGGGATATTTAATTGCGTTTTAATGTAATACCGATAATTACACATCTATTTATCAGCATATCGATCACGTTTAAGAGAATAGGCTTTTTTAGGGTTTGATTTATGACATATCAACGAATTTGAGTTGAATATTGATGTTTTTGCAGCTATTCATTGCATTACGTTGAATTTAAGTGGAGTAGAGGCATTTACAATATGATTCATTGTATAACAAGTTATTTTAACTAAATACAAGCAATTGTGTGAGTATTCAATAAGTTTTTATTGTATTTGAAGAGAATGTATGTAATTTGACTTTAATCTTGTCTATATGAAGACTTTTTAATATAATACACTGATTACACACCTAATATTTGCTATATTGATGTATTTCAATCGAAAAATAATATTTGGCGATCTATTAGGGATATTTGATTGCGTTTTAATATAATACCTATAATTACACATCTATTTGTCAGTATATCGATCAGTTTTAAGAGAATAAGCTCTTTTAGGGTCTGATTTATGACATATCAATGAATGTGAGTTGAATGACGTTTTGTAGCTATTCATCGCATTATATTGTATTTAAATGGAGTAGAAGCATTTACAGTATAATTCATTGCATAACAAGTTATTTTAACTGAATACAAGCAATTGTGTGAGTATTCAACTAGTTTTATTTTATTTGAAGAGAATGTATGCAATTTGACTGTAGTCTCTTTGTATGAAGGTTTTTTAACATAATACTCTGAATACACACTTAATATTTGCTATATTGATGTATTTCAGTCGAAAAATGATATGTGGTGATTTATTAGGGATATTTGATTGCGTTTTAATGTAATACCAATAATTATACATCTATTTGTTAGTATATCGTTCAATTTTAAGAGAATAGGCTCTTTTAGGGACTGATTTATTACATATCAATGAATTCGAGCTAAATAGAGTTGTTTTTTGCAACTATTTATTGCCTTACGTTGAATTCAAATGGAGTACAAGCGAGTACGATTCATTGCATAATAACTTCTTTTAACAGAATACAAGCAGTTGTATGAGTATTCAATTAGTTTTTAAAGTATTTGAAGAAAATATATGCAATTTGACTTTAATCTTGTCTATATGAAGATATTTTCACATAATACTCTTATTATATACCTACTGTTTGCTCTATTAATGTATTTCAATCTAAAATTGATATTTGGCGATCTATTAGGGACATTCGATTGCGTTTTAATGTAATACCTATAATTACACATCAATTTATCAGTATATCAATCAATTTTAGGAGAATAGGCTCTTTTACAGTCTGATTTACGATATATGAATGTATTTGAGTTGAATAGTGATATTTTTGCTGCTATTCAATGCATTACGTTGAATTCATGTGGAGTACAAGCATTTAGAGTACGATTCATTGTACGATATGTTCTTTTAATCGAATACAGGTAATTGTATGAGTATTCAATTTGTTTTTATTGTATTTGAAGAGAATAAATGCAATTTGATCATAATCTTATCTATATGAAGGTTGTTTAACATAATACTCTGATTACACACCTAATGTTTGCTATATTGATGTATTTCAATCGAAAATTGATATTTGGAGATCTATTAGGGACATTTAATTGTGTTTTAATGTAATATCGATAATTACACATTTATTTGTCAGCATATCGATCACGTTTAAGAGAATAGGCTTTTTTAGGGTTTGATTTATGACATATCAACGAATTTGAGTTGAATATTGATGTTTATGCAGCTATTCATTGCATTACGTTGAATTTAAGTGGAGTAGAGGCATTTACAATACGATTCATTGCATAACAAGTTATTTTAACTAAATACAAGCAATTGTGTGAGTATTCAATAAGTTTTTATTGTATTTGAAGAGAATGTATGTAATTTGACTTTAATCTTGTCTATATGAAGGCTTTTTAATATAATACACTGATTACACACCTAATATTTGCTATATTGATGTATTTCAATTGAAAAATAATATTTGGCGATCTATTAGGGACATTTGATTGCGTTTTAATATAATACCTATAATTACACATCTATTTGTCAGTATATCGATCAGTTTTAAGAGAATAAGCTCTTTTAGGATCTGATTTATGACATATCAATGAATGTGAGTTGAATAGTGACGTTTTGTAGCTATTCATTGCATTATGTTGAATTTAAATGGAGTAGAAACATTTGCAGTATAATTCATTGCATAACAAGTTATTTTAACTGAATACAAGCAATTGTGTGATTATTCAACTAGTTTTATTTTATTTGAAGAGAATGTATGCAATTTGACTGTAATCTTGTCTGTATGAAGATTTTCTAGCATAATACTCTGATTAAACACCTAATGTTTGCTATATTAATGCATTTCAGTCGAAAAATGATATGTGAGATTTATTAGGGATTTTTGATTGCATTTTAATGTAATACCTGTAATTACACATCTATTTATCCATATATCGATCGATTTTAAGAGAATAGACTCTTTTAGGGTCTGATTTATGACATATCACTGAATTTGTGTTGAATATTGATGTTTTTGAAGCTATTCATTGCATTACGTTGAATTTAAGTTGAGTAGAAGCATTTACAATACGATTCATTGCATAACAAGTTAGTTTAACTAAATACAAGTAATTGTGTGAGTATTGAACTAGTTTTTATTGTATTTGAAAGAATGTATGTAATTTGACTTTAATCTTGTCTATATGAAGGCTTTTTAACATAATACTCTGATTACACACCTAATTTTTGCTATATTGATGTATTTCAATCGAAAAATGATATTTGGCGATCTATTAGGGACATTTGATTGTGTTTTAATATAATACCTATAATTACACATCAATTTGTCAGTATATCGATCAATTTTAAGAGAATAGGCTCTTTTGGGGTCTGATTTATGACATATCAATGAATGTAAGTTGAGTATTGACGTTTTTGCATCTATTCATTGCATTATGTTAAATTTAAGTGTAGTAGAAGCATTCACAGTACGATTCATTGCATAACAAGTTATTTTAACTGAATACAAGCAATTGTGTGAGTAATCAACTAGTTTTTATTGTATTTGAAGAGAATGTATGCAATTTGACTTTAATCTTATCTGTATGAAGGTTTTCTAGCATAATACTTTGATTACACACCTAATGTTTGCTATATTAATGTATTTAAGTCGAAAAATGATATGTGGTGATTTATTAGGGACATTTGATAGTGTTTTATTGTAATACCTGTCACTGCACATCTACTTATCCGTATATCGATCGATTTTAAGAGAATAGGCTCTTTTAGGGTCTGTTTAATGACATATCAATGAATTTGAGTTGAATAATGTTGAATTTAAGTGGAGTAGAAGCATTTACAGTATGATTCATTGCATAATAAGTTATTTTAACTGAATACAAGCAATTGTGTGAGTATTCAACTAGTTTTTAATGTATTTGAAGAATATAAATGCAATTTGACTTTAATCATGTCTATTTGAAGGTTTTTTAATATAATACTCTGATTACACACTTAATATTTGCTATATTGATGTATTTTAATCGAACAATGATATGTGGCGATCTATTAGGGACATTTAATTACGTTTTAAAGTAATACCGATAATTACACATCTATTTGTCAGTATATCGATCAATTTTAAGAGAATAAGCTCTTTTAGGGACTGATTTATGACATATTAATGAATTCGAGTTAAATAATGTTATTTTTTGCGACTATTTATTGCATTACGTTGAATTCAAATGAAGTACAAGCATTTAGAGTACGATTCATTGCATAATAACTTATTTTAACTGAATACAAGCAGTTGTATATGCAATTTAACTGTAATCTTGTCTATATGAAGATATTTTCACATAATACTCTTATTACATACCTACTGTTTGCTCTATTTATATATTTCAGTCGAAAAATGATATGTGGCGATTTATTTGGGACATTCGATTGCGTCTTAACGTAATACCTATAATTACACATCTATTTGTCCGTATATCATTCGATTTTAAGAAAATAGGCTCTTTTAGGGTCTTATTTACGACATATCAATGAATTTAAGTTGAAATGTTTTTGCTGCTATTCATTGCATTACGTTGAATTCAAGTGGAGTACAAGTATTTAGAGTACGATTCATTGCATAATAAGTTATTTTAACCAAATACAATTAATTGTGTGAGTATTCAACTAGTTTTTATTGTATTTGAAGAATATATATGCAATTTGACCATAATCTTATCTATATAAAAGTTTGTTAACATAATACTCTGATTACACACCTACTGTTTGCTCTATTAATGTATATCAATCTAAAATTAATATTTGGCAATCTATTAGAGACATTCGATTGCGTTTTAACGTAATACCTATAATTACACATTAATTTATCAGTATATCGATAAATTTTAAGTGAATAGGCTCTTTTACAGTCTAATTTATGACATATGAAGGTATTTGAGTTGAATAGTGATATTTTTGCTGCTATTCAGTGCATTACGTTGAATTTAAGTGGAGTAGAAGCATTTAGAGTACGATTCATTGCATAACAAGTTATTTTAACTAAATACAAGTAATTGTGTTAGTATTTAACAAGTTTTTATTGTATTTATGACTTTAATCTTGTCTATATGAAGACTTTTTAACATAATACACTGATTACACACCTAATATTTATTTTATTGATGTATTTCAACCAAAAAATGATATTTGGCAATATATTAGGGACATTTGATTGCGTTTTAATATAATACCTATAATTACACATCTATTTGTCAGTATATCGATCAATTTTAAGAGAATGGGCTCTTTTGGGGTCTGATTTATGACATATTAATGAATTTCAGTTGAATAGTGCCGTTTTTGCAGCTATTCATTGCATTACGTTGTATTTAAGTGGAGTAGAAGCATTTACAGTACGATTCATTACATAACAAGTTATTTTAACTAAATACAAGCAATTGTGTGAGTAATCAACTAGTTTTTATTGTATTTGAAGAGAATGTATGCAATTTGACTTTAATCTTGTCTATATGAAGGCTTTTTAACATAATACTCTGATTACACACCTAATATTTAAATGGAATGCCGATATTTAAGTGGAATGCCGATATTTAATGTGCGACTCATCGCAAATCTAGGTTTCTTGATGGAGCACTGAAAATGTTACCACGCTTTATTGCTATATCAATGAATTTAAACTGAATACATATATTTAGAAAATAATTCATTTCATATGTATCTATTTAATTAAGTTTTTTGCAGCTATACAATTATTCGATATTATTTCAATGTATTTAAATAGAATATTAACATTTGGAGACAATTCATTATATAGAAGAGTATTTTAACAAAATAATGACTATTATATAACTACGCGTTGTTGTACCGACATTTTTTAACTAAATACGCGGATTTAGTAACTAATTCAAAACCTGTCAATGTAATTTAATTGAATAGAAGTAATTATATAACTATTTAGTAATATATTGATATATTTCAACTAAATACATGTATTCAAAGACCAATTCAATACATATTGAGATGTTATATGTGAATACTAGCAATTATCCAATTAGTTTACTATATGTCGACATATTTAAATAGAATATTTGCTTTTCAAGACTGATTCTTTATATATCAGTCTATTTTAATCGAATACTAATAATTTTATAGTTATTTATTAACATATTAATACTTATAGTTAGAAATCAATTCATTATATATCATGACATTTCAAATGAATATTTGAAATTATCTAATTTGAGATATTATTTTAATTTACTTAAATAGAATAATGGCACTGGAGTCTAGACTTATTACAAATCATAGTTTTTTTATCAGTGTATAAATAATTTTATAACTCTTTATTATTATATCGACGTGCTTCAACAGAACACATGTATTTAGAGAGTAACTTGAAGCTTTTGAGGAATTTTTTGTTAAATTCCAAAAATAATAGAAAGATTTGATAATATGTCTCTTTATCTCATGTGAAGCTAGACTTTTAGAGATTTATTTGTTATATGTCGATATTGTTTAATCAAATATTGCTAATTACATAATTATTTGTTGTTATATCTACAATTTAAGCATAATAAATGATTTTAGAAATAGATGTATTACTTATCAAATTATTTTAGCTAAGTTTTATTTTATTATATAATAACTATTTGACACTATTTCAGTGTATTTGAATAGAATAATAATATTTAAACTTTGATTCATTGCAAATTGAGTCTTTTAATAGAATACTGATAATTTCACGATATTTCAATACTATATCAGTTTACTTCAATTAAATACATGTATTTAGAAGTTAATTAAAAATATATTATGATATTTTAATTAAATACTAGAAATCATACAACTATAAATTGCATATCAATTTATTTCAAGTGAGGATATGATTTTAAAGATCAATTCATTATATATTATTTTTTTTACTTGAATACTAGCGATTATATAATCATTCATCTTTATATCAAAAAATTTAACTTAAATTCCTACATTTAAAGACTAATTCATTACATATTAAGCTATTTTAAGTAAGTATCTGCAATTATACGACTTTTTGATGTTATTTCATTATATTTAGGCCTCAATTCATTATATGTCAAAGAATTTTAGCAGAATACGGATAATTTTATTTTTATTCATTATTATATCAATGCATTTCACTTGAATTCATACTAATTTGATGCATATTAAGTTATTTTAGCTAAATACTAATAATCATACATCTATTTAAATATATATTATTGTATTTTAACTGAATAATAAGCTTTTATAGGATAATTTATTCATATCAATATATCTCAATTGAATACCACCAATTATATGATTGTTTATTATAATATCAGCAAATATAAGTTATGTACCCATTTAGGGATTAATTTATTATATATCAAATTAGTTTAATAGTGTCTAACTCAAAACTTGTCGATGAATTTTATTGAATTGAAGCAATTAATTATAGAACTATCTAACGATATATTGATATATTTCAACTGAAAACACACATTTAAAGACTGATTCAATATATATTTTAGTGTTATATATGAATACAAGCAATCATTTTGTAATATATTCATGTCGTTAAATGTAATAGTTATTTTTAGAGACTTACTTATTATTTAACAATGTATTTTAACTGAACATTAAAAATCATACAATTATTCAATACTATATTGATAAATTTGACTTAAAATATATGCATTTAAAAATCGATTCATTCCATATCGATATAATTAATAGAATTTTGATAATTTTATAATTATCCACCATCGTGTCAACGTATTTCAATTGAATACTTGTATTTTGTGTCCAGTTCGATGCGTATCAATATATTTCAATTGAATAAAAGTAATTATACAACTATTTAATAATATATGAATATATTCTACCTAAACGCACATATTTAAAGGTTAATTCAATAGAATTAAAGTATTTTATATTAATCCAAGCAATTATATAAGTATTTGATTATATATCGATATATTTCAACTAAATATAAGCTTTTAAAGAATAATCCATTACCTATCAATGCATGTTAATTGAATTTTAGCAATTATATGACTATTTATTATAATATCGATAAATTTAAGCAGAATACATGTATTTAGTAATTAATTCAAAACAAGTCAACATATTTTAATTGAGTAGAAGTAATTAAATAACTATTTAATGATATATTAATGTATTTCACCTGACCACCAATTCAATATTATTAAAGTATTTTATGTTAATATATAAACACAATCTATTAAAAACCGATTTATTACATATTAAGGAATGTTTACAGAATAACTGTAATTATGCAATTATTCAATACTATTTCAATATATTTGCGTAGAACAATAACATGTACACTCTAATTTATTATGAAGCATATTTTTTTAGTGAAGTACTTACAATTCTATAACTATTTATTATGATATTTATATATTTCAACTAAATATATGTATTTAGAAATTAATTTAAAATATATCAAAAAAGTTTAATTAAATATAAATAATTATACAATTATTTGATAATATATTTCAATTGAAGATAAGCTTTTAGGGATTTATTCGTCACTTATCAATATATTTTAACTAAACTAGCAATTATACAACTATTTATTGTTATATTGTTAAATTTAAGCATAATGCATACATTTAAAGACCAATTTATAGCATATCAAGTTATTTTAATTGAATATTTACTATTATATAACTATTTAAAATATTTTAATATTTTAAAATAGAATAAGTATTTAGTCAAAAATTTTAACAGAATATTAATAATTACACAATATTTCAATATTATATCAACGTATTTCAAATAAATACATATATTTAAAAATCAATTCAAAAAATAATAGGTATTTTAATTAAATACTAACAATCATATAATTATTAATAATATATTGATATATTTCAGTTGAAGGCATGCTTTAGAGATCAATTTGTAATATATTACTATATTTAAACTTAATACTGGTAATAAAATAATTATTTATCAATAAATGTAAGTCGAATCTATATATTTTAAAACTAATTCATTATATATTAAATTATTTTAAATGCATATCTGAAATTATACAATAATTTGATATCTTTTCATTATATTTAGACCTTGATTTATTACACATCTTGGGCTCCGTTTGTTTGAAAGTTAAAATTTAATCTGGTTTAATTTTAATCTGGCATATCACATCACACATAAAATTTAATATTAAAAATTAACTTTATTTTACATCTTGCATACATTACTAAAATAATAATTAACTTATATCATATCTCTCACATATCCCAACATAATAACTAACTTTATTTCGCATCATTCACAACTTTCAATAAAAAATATCTCTATCTAAGTTTAATTTTAACCTTGTTAAATTAAACCTTACAAACAAACAGGCTCAATTAATAGATTTCAATTGAATACTAATAATTTTATAATTATCTATTATTATATTAATATATTTTACTTGAATATACACTAATTCGACATATATTAAGGCATCTTAGCTGAACACTAATAGTTATACTTTGGTGATATGTTGATATATTTTAATTGAATGCAAGCTTTTAGAGGATAATTTGTTACATATCAATGTAAGTTAATCGAATACTAATAATTATATGACTATTTATTATATTATCGATGAATTTAAACTTAATATATGCATTAAGAAGCTAATTCATTATATATCAAGTTATTTTAATTGTATATTTATAATTATACAACTAGTACTAGTTGATATTATTTAAATTTATTTGAGTAGAATACTACCATTTACACTCCAATTTATTACACATAAAGCTATTAACATAATACTAATAATTTTATAATTATTTATTATTATATTGACATATAACCGAGTTTAAGCATTTAAAGATAATTTTGAGATACATAATGGAATGTTAATTAACAGCAATTAACATCTATTTAATGTTATATCATCATTGTTTCAATTAAATATATACTTTTAAAGGTCCATTAGTTACAAATCACTATATTTTAATTGAATGATCATAATTATATAATTATTTATTATTATATTAATAAATTTAAGTTAAACTTTCATATTTTAAATCCGACTCATTGCATATCAAGTTAATTTACTGGATATTTGTAACTATAAAACTACTTGATACTATTTCAATGTATTTGAGTAGAATACTAATATTTAGATTCCGATTTATTACAAATCTAGGCCTTTTAGCAAAATACTGAAAGTTTTACAATTATTTATTGCTATATCGATAAATTTAAGCTAAATATTTATTTTTAAAAATAATTAATTACATATAAGAGTATTTTAACAAAATTATGATAATTTGATAACTATTCATTATTGTGTCAATATATTTTAATAAAATACATGAATTTAGTAATTAATTTAAAATATATCAATATATTTTAATTGAATAGAAGCAATTACATATCTATTTAAAAAAATATATATATTTCAACTAAATACATATATTTAGAGATAAATTCAATACATAATGAGGTGTTATATGTGAATACTAGCATTTATATAAATATTTTATAATATGTCAATGTGCCTAAATGAAATACATATTTTTAAAAACTAATTCACTATATATCAATATATTTTAATAAAATACTAAGAATTGTGCAATTATTTATTGCTATATCAGCAAATTCAACCTAAACATGTGAATTTAGAAATCAATTCATTATATATCAACTTATTTAAAAAAATATTTGCAACTATATAATTATTCAATTTCATTTCAAAGTTTTTGAACAGAATAATCATTTAGTGTCTAATTCGTTACAAATCAATGGGCTTTTAATAGAATTTTGATAATTTTATAACTATTTATTGTCATATCGATGGACTTTAATTAAATACACATATCAAGAGAATAATGTGAATATATCTTTTATTTTAACTGAAAACATACTTTTAGGGATTTATTTATTATATATTAATATATTTTAACTGAATACTAGTAATTATACATCTACTCATTATTATATCGATCAATTTAAACTATATATATATTTAGAGACTGTTTTATTATGTATTAAATTATTTTAGTTGAATATTTGCTATTATACAATTATTTAATTTTATTTTAATATATATATATATATTTAAGAAATTTTTTATATTTTTTAACACAATACTGACAACTTTACAATATTTCAGTATTATATCAATATATTTCAACTGATTTGTATAATTCAATTAACATATTAGGGTATTTTAATTAATTACTTGTAATTATATAATTATTTAATAATATAGTAATATATTTTAATTAAAAACTTACTTTTAGAAACCAATTCATTATATATTACAATATTTTAATTAAATACTGACAATTATATAACTATTCAGTATTATATCCAAAAAGATTTAAGCTAAAAGCATGCATTTATAAACTAATGTATTACATATTAAGTTATTTTACATGAACATCTACAATTATATAATTATTCGATACTATTTTATTGTGTTTAAACCCTAATTTATTTTAGATTAAAAAAATTCAACAGAATACTGATAATTTGACTACTGTTCATTATTGTATCGACTTATTTTACTTAAATACACACCAATTTAATATATATTAGGATATGTTAGCTGAATATTAATAATTATTTATCTATTTGAAAATAAATCATGTATTTTAATTAAATACATACTTTAAAAATGTAATTTATTTTATATCAATATATTTTAACTAAAAATTAGTAACTATATAATAATTTAATATAATATTAGTAAATTTAAGTGAAATATATGTATTTAAAGACTTATTTATTATATATTAAATTATTTTAATGGCATATTTATAGCTATATTACTATTCAATATTATTTTAATATATCTAAATAAATTAATTCTATTTAGACTTCAATTCATTATATATCAAAGTACTTTAACATAATACTAATAAGTATAATATTATTTATTATTATATTAATGTATTTTAATTGAATTTATATATTTAGAAATAAATTTGAATATATCATGATATTTTAACTGAACAATAATAATTATACAACTATTCATTATTATATTAATAAATTTAAGCTAACTTCAAGCATTTCGAATACTATTTATCGTATATTAAGTTATTTAACTGAATATTTTTACTATACAACTATTCAATGCTATTTCAATATATCTAAATGAAATACCAATATTTAAACTCTAATTTATTACAAATTTAGGCCTTTTAATATAATATTAATAATTTTACAATTATTTATTGCTATATCGATACATTTAAACTGAATATATATATTTATTTATTGCTATATCGATACATTTAAACTGAATATATATATTTAAAAAATAATTTATTACTTATTTAATTATTTAACCGAGTATTTACAATTAATTTGGATCTAATTGTATGATCTAGAGTTGTTTGCCCTTCACATTTTTCAATTTGTTATTAGTGTTAAACTTCACTATTTTGTAGCCTCATTTGGTTCGAGTTTTTTTTTTAACATAAAAAAAATTATTTTATTTTTTAAGTTTAATGAGAGAGAAATTTATTTTGCTATTAGAAAGTGTGTAAAAAATGAAATACTTTCAATTCTAATATTCGTATTTATATTATATGTAAAATAAAGTTGATTTTTATAGTTGAAATTTGTATTGGGCAAAAAGCTCACCTCGAACCAAACGAGGCCTTACATTCCACCTCTATAATTTAGGCATTTTATGTCCGAAAAAAAAAATCTATTTGTTAAATTGATAATAATATACATGATAGTATTTGTCATCAAAATTTACAATATATATTTGTAGAAACATAAAATATATTTCTATGAAAATCATTCAAAACTACTAATATTAACAAAGAAAGAATTAGGTAAACAAAAATTAAGTCATTCCTAAAAAATGAAAGTTGATTTGTAATGAACAAGTAATTGAATATAAAACTATCAAAAACTAAGAATTTAAGAAGAATGCAAAGATTATCATGGAAAAAGAAGAAAGAGAGAAATTTATACCTTCAGGATGATTTTGGACCTTCAAGCACTTAAAGAGAAAAAGAAATAATTTAACATGTCAATCAAGAAGGATGAGGGAGAATGAAAATGGGTGGCGTTAAGAGGTTATAAACAACTAGGGTAATGCTGAAGTCACCCAAATGTCATGCAACTTTATGTGACTCCTCTAACAGTCGATAAATCATTTCTCAAGAATCACGCAAACTTTGGATAAAAATATGTTTAATTTTGAAGTTTTAAAAATATCACGCTTACAATTGTCAACGTGTCATGCTCACATTGGAGGTCGAATTACTAATGTGATGAGCTACTGATGTAGTTTTTTTTTTTTTTTTTTTTTTTTTAATACCTACATGAGGGGAGGGAGCAATTCATCTGGCCCTCATCAGCAAAATACCACGATTAAATACAAGAGAGCAAGATAACTATATAGCCCATAAGACTTATGGGAGGAACATTTGAGCTAAAGCCCAACGAAGGAAAAGGAATAGACAAACGTATACCATTACATGTAAAACATAGGGCCCAAAGCCCATCATGTTTGAAAGCTCCAATAAGCTGCAGAAGCCCACCTCAAAAATTTAAAAAGGCTCAGTCTAAGATGATAAGCCCAATATAAGCAACCAAAGGCCCAGAATAAAGGCCCATTCTGTCAGCCCAGAAGTGCAGTTTGTTACGGCCCAATGCTGAAATTGAAGAGGTCCAGCCCATTGCAGACCCAAACAAAAGAAATCACCAAATAAAAAGCCCAGAATTGTAAAAGCCCACTTTGCCAGCCCTTGTAGTATAGAAATTGAGGAAGCCCATTACAAAAGGGTTCCTTCTTCATGTTGAGAGGAAAGACCACTTGGAGCCCATCTGAAAATAATAGAGAATCTGTCATAGTTCAAGGCCCATGAACAAAGCCCAAAGCCTTCAAATAAAAGGAAGAGCCCAATGTAGAGCAGGGACACCACCTGAAACACTGACCAATAGAAAGGCCCAAGTGCATAGCAAGTTGAAGAGTCCTAGAATGTTAAAGATGAGAGGCTAGCCTGCCTAGAACCTTCGGCCCATCTGAATGGAGCCCATGCAGAATGTGAAGCGAAACCCAGGAACCATGGCCCAGCAAACTAAAGGCCCATAGGTTTAACCTACCATTGCCAAGGAGCCCATCCAAATTTAGATGGGCCCAAAAGGAAAAGCCCAAATTGAGAAACAGCTTCACCAGGAGACCGGAGAGCACAGGGAAATGGTCTTTCTCTTTTGTTTTTTTATTTAAATTCCTCCGCGCCCTCTACCATTTCCTCAGCCCCTGCTTCTAAGATTATAACCAGACCCCACATTTCAAGGGTCGTCCAAAGTGAGACTAAAATATGGATTAACTCCCAAAGAAGTAATCAACCCTAGGCCTCGTTTGGTTGAAGCTACTTTTTTTGCCCAACACAAATTTCAACTATAAAAATCAACTTTATTTCACATTTAATGCAAATACGAATATTAAAATTTAAAGTATTTCACATTTTACATAATTTCTAATATTAAAATAAATTTCTCTCTCATTAAACTTAAAAAATAAAATATTTTTTCTCTTGTTCAAAAAAAAAGCTCGAACCAAACGAGGCCTAAGTTTCTAATAGTACAATCTTCTATCTCCTTTTCAAAATTACAATTCTCCTCAAAACAACAGCACTTAGGAGATTTGCAACCCCTATGTTGGAAGGCCCATTCACCACAATAAGCACCATTGCAAACTTTGATCAAAATAAGTTGGCTAAAAATAAACTGGTCAAATAACGTAACATTTTTCGGCTCCTTTAGGACAAGAGTAGACTGAGCTTTGGGATTGTCATCTTGAGTTGGAGGAGGGTCATGCTGAGTCAAGGATCCAAGAGATTGATTTTGGTCAAGAAGTTGAACTTGGGCTTTTCCCTTCAACTTAATACCTTGACCCATGGGTGATGATCATCTTCATGGGAAACCATTGTGATGGGCTCATTTTCTTCCAATGGTGGGGGAGAGATGTTTGGAGAAGTTGGGCTGCGAGGGGTTTCATGGGAAGGCCCAATGAGTTTTTTGTGGTGAAGGTGGGCTAGTGGGGAGAGAATCAATTACAACTTGATGGGCTTTGGAAGGTCAAATATTCTTTGGGAGAGGATGGGCATTTAGCCGAGATTATGTGTTCCTCAAAACATAATCTCTAAAGAAGGCCCAATAATGGCTATACGAAGCCCATCAAGGGGGTTAGGAATTTGAGTGATTTGAGGATGAATGGGCCTCTAAAGAAGGCCCAAAAGCTTTAGGAGTTCGGGGAATGCTCTTAGGTTTTTTCTGGCCCATCAGAATCTTTAGGAGTTTGGGCTTCAAGATGGGCCACAACCTGACCCAAAGAGGGGATGAAAGGGTTGGGTTAGCTTCTCTAGGAGAGATAGAGCATCTTGGGCCTCCTTTAGGCCCGGCAGAAGGGGAGGAATCCAGATCTTGGGCCTTCACAGATGCTGATGTAGTTGACCATTCTAATGTAATAATTTTTCCCAAATGATTATAAAAAAATTTTGGGTAAATTACGTCCGAATTTTTCAATTTAGAATATAATATTACGAAAATGTATAATTTTAAATTTTTAATATTTAAGTCAATGAGTTATATAATATATCAATCTGGTCCTTTATAACTTTTTATTATAATTTTATAAAATTTTAGTTCTACTGTTGTCTTCTTTCTCTCATCCTCTCTCTTTGTCTCTTTTTCTAAGTAGGGCGGAATTGATTGAATTGGGCAAGAAAAAGGGAGCAAATCTTTCCTATTCTCTCTTTCTCGCTCATTGGGTTAGGAGGGGTGCAGCGCAGGGGTTTCTACCTCCATCTATGAAGTGACTTGCTCCCTTTTGCAACTCGGCTCCAACGAGAGAAGGAAGGATGGAGAGGTGGAGAGAGAGAGAAAAAAAGGATGAATTTGTTGTCCTTTCTCTGCTAGTCTAATTCGCTCCTACCTAAAGAGAGAAGGAAAAAAAGAAAAAAAGAGAATAACAAAATTAAAATTTTAATAATAAAAAATTATAAAAAACTAATTAATATAGGACAAATACACCAAGGTCCCTGAGTTTAAGTGTTAATATCACATAGGTCCACGTTTTTAAAATTATAATATCGAGGTCCCTAGGTTTTCAAAAATATCATCTAGGTTCTTTTTTATTTTTTTATTATTAAAAAATATTAAAAATACCATTATACCCTTACCCTCCCTCTCTCCACTAGATCTGGCAGCCGCGCTGTCATCGCACAGCCTCGTGCCGCCTCTGGCTGCCTCGCGCAGCCGCACGATACCTTTGTAGGCCTTGCGCGGCCACACGACACTGCCTGCGGCCGTGCTGCGCCGCTCGGGAGC
>JAEMOT010003495.1:369793-407159 GCA_019297695.1 Apostasia ramifera
GGTCGCTGCTCGCTCAGAGGTCGCGCGACGCAGCGGCCTCGGGCGGCCAGGCGGTCTAGGGCGGCCGCGGGCTGCAGGTTGGGTGGAGAGAGGGAGGGTAAGGGTATAATGGTAATTTTAATATTTTTTAATAATAAAAAAATAAAAAAGGACCCACATGATAATTCTTGAAAACCTATGGACCTCGATGTTATAATTTTAAAAATATAGACCTGTGTGATAATAATACTTAAACTCAGAGACCTGAGTGTAATTTGCCCATTAATATATTATATATGATGTAGAGATTTGGATGTTAAAAATTTGAAATTATGAATCTAGGTGATATTATTCGCTAAATTTAGAGACTTTGATGTAATTTAACCCTTTGGCGAGCCCTCGATTTTCGGTTCTTGTGGGGAACTAGCCCGGGCCTCCTCAGGCGGCCATGGCGGCAGTATGCTTGGAAAGCGGTGTCGTCATGTGTGGCTCTTCCCTTAGGCGGCCATTCTGTGTTTTCCCTCTGCTGAAACCAGGACGAAAGCTGTCGCCGGAGTCCGGGACGTTCTTCTTCGGTGATCTGAACCTCCACTGGAACCCTTGTTCTCCTGCCCCGCACCGCCGTGGGAGCTGTCGCCACGGCAATCGCGTCGTGATCATGGCCAAGTGCAGGGATTTTTACGAAGTTCTTAATCTCACTAGAAATGCTTCGATCCAGGAGATAAAGAGCTCCTATAGAAACCTCGCCCGCAAGGTTTTCGTTTGAGAAATAGCATTTGGTTTTCTTTACCTATTTGTCTGAAAGTTTTTTCATTTGTACACGTCTGCTTCTTTTAATTGGTTTAATCATGTTTTAATCTAAAATCTATCGATGCCCAAATTTTGCATCATGCACCACTTACTCAGATGTGATTATTTAAAATACAACATGTCAACCATTAATTTAAACTCAAGCAGATAGCTCAGGTGTGTATAAGAATCTAATTCCCATAATAATTTAGTTTGTTAATACTTAATTCTCATTGAAAACTATGACAGTGTAAGTCTCCATGAATAATATTTTCATTTTTATAGCACATTCTCTTTTTTGTGTATGTCAGGCCTTTCCTTTTTGCTGAAGTTCGCCTACACAATTGCCATATGTATAGATGTACATATTCTTGATATGTAAATATTGAACTACATCATGTCAACCACTAAGTTAAACTCAAACAGGTTTCTCCTGTCTATCTAAGAATCTAACATATATATGTTCCCCTAGTAATTTAGTATTTTTAAACTTAATTGCAGTGAAAACTCTGAAAGTGTAAGTTTCTGTAAATAATACTTCCATTTTTCAGCACATTTAGCTTTTTTATGTCAGGTTTCTTTTTATCCTTTTTTTTTTCTGAAATACACTTACACCATGGCTCTATATATATGTATATTATGTATAGTATGATGATGGCTATGTATCTAATTTTATACAATTTGCATTATGTGTTGAAGTTCACCATTATCTCCGAAGTATTTATATTATTTTGACATAGCTTTTATTTCTGTTAGTACCATCCGGATATGAATAAGGGTTCTGGGGGAGAAGAGAAGTTTAAAGAGATAAGTGCTGCATATGAGGTATTTGTTTCACCTCCTGCTCTTCGGAATTTCCTGGAAACAAGATAATTTGTCCCCTGATATTTTTCTTTCCTGAATTAAGGTGTTAATCTCTCTTAACTTCAAAAGGAACAAATAATCCCTTATTCTTATTTATCATTTGATAAGTGATTTTCATTCAAGTTCTAAACAGCTCTAGAATGAAGTAATAAATTATAATGATACTGAAACATACAAAGGCTTGTACAAGACATGCCGAAAGAGATGGACTTTGAGAGTGTTGTTATAGTCCATTTGATTTGAAGGTCTGCTTATCTTTTAAATTCAAGGCATCCCAACAATGAGTGGTAACATTAATAGTAATTTTCCTTTTTATAACCATATGTATGAAATTAATGACATCTGTATATTACGTTCCTTGATCCTTATATTTTCTTTTTTCTGCCTAGCAGAAATTTGCAAAATTTTTGTGCCGAGTATATTGTTTCTAGGGCCTATTTGACATAAAAACCAATTTAGCTTTACCATGAAAATTCCAGGTTTGCCTTGAGATATGTGTATGATAGGAACTAAAGTTATGTTAAAAATTATATAAAATGTAAAATAAAGTTGATTGATGTATTGTGATGTAAAATGTGAAATAAAGTAATTTTTTTTATACTAAAAGTTGTGTAATATATGATTAAAATTAATTTAATATTATTTTTTATTTTTTACAATGAAAGATCTATTTTGGTCTTTTGTATGACCAAAATAGTATGGGTACCATACAGGCTCTAAGTGTTATGAGTCTTTCATTTGTATTATAATTTAGCGAGATGATGATAAGTTCCTTTTATAGGTGCTATCAGATGAAGAAAAAAGATCCTTATATGATCGCTATGGTGAGGCAGGCTTGCAAGGAGAATATGCAGAAGCAAATGCTGGTCCTCTAGGGGTATAAATGTTGAACAATGCTTTCTTAGTTTTTGCTCACTTGTCTGCTACAACTCTAGCCATGAAATTTAATAAGTTTTATTGTTCCTTAATGGATATGTAATTTGGTTTGCATCTAATTGTTTGTTCCTTTGTTTTTTTTCCTCTCAATGATAGGTTGACCCTTTTGAAGTTTTTAATGCATTTTTTGGCCAGTCGAATGGATTATTTGGAGAGGACATAGATCCTGGGGAGTTCAACTTTAGTCCACAAATGAGGCAAGGCATGCGGCATGATATACGGTACCTTTTAGTTCATTGAATTAATGCAAATAATTCTGTTTGGTAGAGGATTCTTTGGACAAATGAATGCTTTAAAAAGTTCCCTGAAGTTTGTGAGCAGTTGCTCTATCTCAGAGTATTGCATGTTTGGTGACTCTGATTGCTAATTATACAAAATAATCACTTTGAGGAATCGTTGTTCTCTTTCTCTTTGTTGGTTTTATTTCATTTGCCTCTATTACAGGTATGATCTTTTTTTGAGCTTGGAAGAGTCAATTTTTGGTGTACTGAGACAAATGGACATACCTTGTAAGGAGATATGCAACAGTTGTAATGGAACTGGTGCAAAATCTAGCAAATCCATCAAGAGTTGTTCTGAATGTGGAGGTAGAGGTGGGATAATGAGAACTGAAAGAACAGCATTTGGAGAAGTATCACAGGTGCTTCATATTTTTTATAATAACTATATGGGCATGTTTGGCATGAACCCAAAAATGGGCAAAGAAATAAAATAATAATATTTTAAATTTATTATAAATTTTAAAAATTTTATTTCACATCCAACATAAATTCCAACCTTAAAAATCAACTTTATTTTACATCCAACACAAATTCTAACCTTAAAATCAACTTTATTTCACATCCTACACTCCTCCTAATATTAAAATAAATTTCTTTCTCATCAACTCTATAAAATAAAATATTTTCTCTTTCCTTATCCAAATTTATCCTCTAACCAAACAAGCCCATAGATGACTATAATTTCTAGAAGCACATCATACCTTATCTTCATAAAAATGAGCTAACTGCACATTGTTGTTTTGTTTGTTCTATGCATTTCTGGGAGATTTTTGGACTTGTGTTGTGGTTTGAAGCTACACATCTTGTTCTTATGTAGATTTAAGTAGAACTCCTTATTAGAATCATCTTTGTTTTGTTTTGGTTTTTTCTTTTTTTTGGTTTTGAGTTCTATCCATAATTTTTTGGGTAAATTGCATTCGAGCCCTTGAGGTCAGGAAGGCATTGCAAATTGATCTCAATTTTTAAAAAACTCGATTTTGGTCCGTAAGGTTGTAGAAGTGCTACAGTTTTGGTCCCATTTGTAGAATGTCACTTTTTTGTTGGCTTTTCTTAATAGAAAATGTGAAATTTGATAAATTTTTTGATTACTTTGAACAATTTACATATTTTAATTATACCCATCTATTATTCTATAAAAATTTAACAAAAAAAATAAAATTTAACTTCTCTTTCTTATCTCTTATTTTTTATTCTAAAATTTTAAAAATAAAAAAAATAATAAACCAAACCTTTATTTCATTACGTGGGAATAGTTACACGAATTCTTTGTTTTCATTGTACTATCAAATAACAAATGCTCATTTAGCTCCAAATATGTAAAATTAATCCTTAGAGTATTTGACATATTTTTTTTTAACATTCTCTTCCTCTTTTTATTTGAGAAAGATTTAATAGTTTAATTTTTTTATTTGAGTTTTTATCAGCTTATGATTTATATGTTTAAAACTATCTAAGCCCATTCTTATTGAGCTTATCTTTAATTAAGGCTACTCTAATTTTTTCACGAATATATTCATTTTTTATTTTTGTTTATCCGTATATACCTTATCACTCACTTTATTATATTCATTTCTATGATATTTATCTTATTTGTATGTTTTTATATTGTAGGTCAGCATTCAGCACCATATAACATCGCTAATTTTATAATTGTTCTATAAGATTTACTTTTAAGTCTGAGTGAATTTTTTATCACACAATATGCTAGATGTATTTTTTACTTTATTCATTCTCTTTGGATTCTTCTAATAATATCAATATTTATTTTACCATTATTCTATATGATTGATTCAATATATCTAAATCACTCACTTTTCTTGATAATTTGATCATTAATTATCTTCATACTCTAAGTATTTTTTTATGATTAAATTTACACTTTATATATTCAAATTTTAATTTGTTAAGATAAAAACTTTTAGATTCTTATGTACTTCTCTATAACTTGAGTATCGCCTTAGCAATTTTTTTAGTCTTATCAGTGATGAGAATATTATCTATAAAAAATATCCACCATGATACTTTTTCTTGAATATGTCTAGGCAAAATTTCTATAACTAATGTAAAAAAGATATAAACCTAAAGCTGAACTTTAGTATAATTCAACTGAAATAAAAACTTTTTTAATCAAACTATTTTATGTTTGAACACTTGTAACAACTTCTTGATATATATCTTGAATAACTTGAATGTAAACAGTGTAAATCTTTTTTTCTTTCTCTAGAGCACTTTTTTTAGGATTTTATCATAAGTTTTTTCTAAATCAATCAAAACTAAATATAAATTTTTTATTAAACCTTTCAATAAATGAATAGTCTTTCATTACTTAGTATAAAATCAAACTAATTTTATTATTCTCTAGTACTGCGATGTAATTTATGCTCAATCACTCTCTTGTAAAGTTTTAAAGTATGCTTATTAATTTAATTACTTTATAGTTATCATAATCTTGTACATCGTCTTTATTCTTATAAATAGATATTAATATATTTCTTTTTTATTTATTTGATATCATTTTGGTCTTCAAAATCATATTAAATAATCTAATGAGCTAAAAAAAAATTTATTTTCTATATATTTTTAAACATTTATTGAAATATCATTCAATTTTATTGCTTTTCTACACTTTATCTATTTTAAAGCCTTTTTAATTTTAGCTTTACTTATATGTCGAATGTAAAAGTAATTTTTATTTATTTTTTAATGCAAAAATTAATAAAATTAATTATATTATTATAATTGTCATTGAAAAGTCTTTCAAAATATCTTATTCATTTATATTGAATGTGTTCATCCTTAAAAAATATTTTTTAATCCTCATCTTTATTGCATTTTATTGCAGTCAAGTACTTAATTTTTTATCTTTTTTTTTGATAAGCTTTATGTCTTTCTCATTCTTTAGCATTCGACTTCTAATTAAGGTTATCAAAATTTGCATTTTTTGCATTATAGATTGCTTTCTTGGATTCTCGTCGAGCAGTTTTATATTTTTTTAAATTCATTTTGCTCTTACATTTATATCAATTTTTGTGACAATTTTTTCTTTAATTTTTTCTTATGTTTCTTTTTTTCACCACTAAATATTTTTGTTATTTGAAAATTTTCTTTTAGATTTTCTTAATATATCCTTTGTAACATTATGGATGCAGTTAGCAATACTCAACTACAGAAGATAAGCTTCCCTTTTAGGGCCTGTTTATTTTTAAGGTTAAATTTAATAAGGTTAAAATTAAACTTAGATAGAGATATTTTTTTATTGAAAATTGTGAATGATGTGAAATAAAGTTAGTTATTATGTTGGGATATGTGAGGGATGTGATATAAAATTAGTTATTACTTTAGTAATGCGTGTAGAATATAAAATAAAGTTAATTTTATATGTGATGTGATATGCCTGGTTAAAATTAAACCAGGTTAATTTTTAACGGTCAAACAAACGGGGCTTTAATGTTCAATTGCTCATGTTCTAGAAATCTCTTATTAAAGATATTTTTATTCTTATTTTTTAGATTTCACTATTGAGTTTGGAGGTGCTATGTTAACTTATTGTTCTTTCTCCAGCTCTTCATCTTAAAATAAAAACTATTAATTGATGTTGGCAGTCAAACATTCACTTAGAATGACCTTACAATCTTTGTCATCTAAGTAATATCATTTTCTTATAAGAAAATAATCAATTTGTGTTTTTGAAAATCTATTCTTATAAGCAATTATTTGCTTTTTTTTTTCTTAAATGAAATATTAGCAATCAAAAAATCATAGGCTAAAAAAAATTTCAAAATAGTTTTACCCTCATTAATCTCTCTAAAATTATATTCTCCATGAATGTTATTAAATTCTTCAATAACACTTCCATTATATTTATTTAAATCTCGTTCGATAAATATTTTCTTTTTCTTTTTGGATATCTCTTGTACTAATTCTTTTAAATCATTTCAAAATTTTTTTTTTTATACTCACGTTCAAATTTACTTGAAAAGCATATACACTTATAATATTAATAGTCATTCAATTGATAATAGTTTTTAAAGCTATAATTCTATCTTCATTTCTCTTTATTTTCATTACATATCTTTTAAATTCTTATTGAGAATTATCCTTACTCCATTTCTAGTTTTATACTTACTAGAGTATCAAAGTTTGACGCTTAAGCTATCAATTTTTTTAATTTTCTCCCTATTTATTTTATTTTCTGAAGACAAAATATTAATTCTCTTATGAATCATAATATCTATCAACTCTCTTAGTTTGCTAGCTTGGTTGTCTATATTTTAAGTCCCTAATCTTATTCTAGTATCTTGGACTAGCTTTTTTACCAACATCTATCTATGATGTGAGAACCCTTGCTCACTTATCACTACACCCGAGCGTTGACGTAACGGCTCTTAAATACTTTTCACTGTATTTAGGTAATACAACGCGTTGCTTCTATGGAACGCCTTAGCTTTAGCACAAGTTTTTAAAGAATTTATGTCATAATTATTCGATACATTTTATGCTGACTAACATAACTCTGCGTTTCTTATTCTAGACTTAGAACGTAGCAATGACGCATTTAAAAATATAAATATTAGATTTCAAAATTTTATTGTAGAAAGCCCAAGAAGTTAAGAATTGAGAATATTTTTATGACATAAAAATAAAAAATTAATAATCATGTCTTAATTGAGATTAAATGTTAGTACTTTTGCAACAACAAAGACTCAAATCGAGGTTTTTAAAAAAATTGAGATCAAGTTACAATGCACTTTTGACCTCAGGGTCCTGGATACAATTTACCTTATTTTTTATCACATAGCCGCAAGCCTTAAAATTTCCTGACTCAAATATATATATATATATATATATATATATATATTCTTTTCTAAGTATGATTTCTGCAATTTATGTTGATAAAGTATCGCAATTCATGTTCCCATTCAATGCTCAGCTCAAGCTAAGCCTTTTATTTCTGGGAGTTTTAGTTGTCTTTCTACTGTATGGATCTCATTATGTTACTTGTAGATATCTACTTGCTTCAAGTGTGGTGGCAGTGGTAGGAGCATCACTGACCGTTGCAGAATCTGTAATGGCAAGGGCAATGTAGAAGTTACAAGAAGTGTCAACATAAATATTCCTCCTGGCGTTAGTGATGGATCCACCATTCAAATTCCAGGTGAAGGATGCTTGGATAAGAAAAGGTATAATGTAGCTTTATGGTGTCACCTTTGTAATGAACCTAATTCTTCATTGTGTTCCACATCCAAAATAAGTAGAAGTTGAACTTGAATTTTTTTATTTCATTCTTTCCATTGTTGTTTTATAGCTGAGATATTTAAATTATTTTGTGAGTAAGGGCTATTAACGATTTGATTTCAAGTCGATCTGACCTTGGCTTAAGATTGAATTAAAGGTTTTCAATTCAATCTAAAATATAAACAACAAAAGTTCGAATCAAGCTAGATTTGGCTCGCTTATTATCGATCCAAGCTCGATCTGATATGCTTCTTCTCACACAATCCTAGATGATTGATGGCCTCCATTTGCACGCCCTTTAATTTTGACAAGTCCCGTTGAAGTCCATCCTAAAGGGCAGCAAGCTTCGTGACAACAAGCGTCAAGTCTGAGGCCAACTTGGATGTGGTATCCCGATCTAATGGTTACAAATAAAAATAAAAAATTAATATACAATTATTGAGTTTGAACAAATGTTATGAAATAAATTTTAATATAGTCATCCATTAAGCTATTGTAAAAATACTAATATAACGAAGCAAATTATTTATAAAAATATTTATAAATAGTTTCTTTTATTTTTTTAATCGATTTGATTTTGTGCTGACTTGATCCAATTTTACCCTGGCTCAAAATTGAATTGATAAAAGTTTCAACAACAACAACAACAACAAAAATCAAGCCTTAATCCCACTAGGTGGGGTCGGCTACATGAATCCTTTGTTTCCATTGCGCTCTATCAGTTACCAAATTCTTATCTAAGTCTAAGTAACTAAGATCACTCCTTATAGTTTCTTGTCATGTCTTTTTTGGTCTCCCTCTTCCTCTTTGTACATGGGAAAATTCAATAACTCAATTTTTCTAACTGGAGCTTCAATCGGCCTACGATTTAGATGTCCAAATCATCTAAGCTGACTTTCTCTAAGTTTATCCTCAATTGGTGCAACACCAACCTTCTTTCGGATATACTCATTTCTCATTCTATCCTTTCGTGTATATCCACACATCCACCTTAACATCCTTATTTCTGCAATATTTATTTTATTTGTATGTTTTCTCTTTGCAGGCCAGCATTCAGCACCATATATCATCGCTGGTCTTACTACAATTTTATAAAATTTACCCTTGATTCTGGATGAGATTTTTCTATCGCACAACACACCAGAAGCATTTCTCCATTTTACCCATCCTGCTTGAATCCTGCTAATAACGTCATTATTTATTTCGCTATTATTTTGTATAATTGATCCAAGGTATCTAAAGCGCTCACTCTTCTTGACAATTTGATCACCAATTGTCACATCTCCAATATAAGTATTTCTTTCTTGACTAAATGTGCACTCCATATATTCAATTTTTGATTTACTGAGATGAAAACCTTTAGATTCTAGAGCATTCCTCCAAAGCTCTAGTTTCGCTTTAGCTCCCTCTTTAGTTTTCTCAATAAGGACAATATCATCTGCGAAGAGCATACACCAAGGCACTTCATCTTGGATATATTCAGTCATTACTTCCATAATCAAAGCAAAAAGATACGGACTTAAAGCCGAGCCTTGGTGTAATCCAACTGTAATAGGAAAATCCTTAGTCAAACCTCCTTGTGTCCGAACAGAGGTAACAGCTCCTTCATACATGTCTTTAATAACTTGAATATAAGCAGTGCAAATCTCTTTCTTTTCTAAAACTCTCCAAAGTACTTCTTTTGAGACTTTATCATAAGCTTTTTTCAAATCAATAAAAAGCAAATATAGGTTTTTCTTTCTCTCCTTAAATTTCTCCATTAAACTTCTTAATAAATGAATGGCTTCTATAGTAGATCTACGTAGTATAAAATCAAATTGATTCTCTGATACCTTAGTATTATGGCGTAACCTTTGTATGATCACCCTCTCCCAAAGTTTTAAAGTATGACTCATTAGTTTAATTCCTCTATAATTGGCACAATTTTGTACATCACCTTTATTCTTATAAATAGGTACTAATATACTCTTTCTCCATTCATTTGACATCCTTTTGGTTTTCAAAATCATATTAAACAATCTAGTGAGCCAAGAAATTGCTTCATCTCCTAAGCACTGCCAAACATCTATTGAGATGTTATCTGGTCCTACTGCTTTTTTATGCTTCATCTTCTTTAAAGCTTTCTAGACTTCAGCTTTACTAATACATCGGATGTAAGAGTAATTTTTACTTTCTTTTAGGGTGCTGAATTCTGTAAGATCAATTGAATTTTCACAACCTTCATTGAAAAACTGTTGAAAGTAACTCATCCATCTATCTTTGATATTTTCTTCCATGAAAAGTACTATTTGATCTTCATCTTTAATACATTTTACTTTAATCAAATCTTTAGTTTTTCTATCTCTTGCCTTGGCAATGCTATATAATTGTCTTTCTCCTTCTTTAGTGTCTAACTTCTTATATAAATCCTCAAAAGTCATATTTTTTGCATTGTCTACTGCTTTCTTAGATTCTCGTTGAGCCACTTTATATTTTTCCATTTATTATTATTTTTGTTTTTAAACCAATCTCTATAACAAATTTTTTTCTTCTTAATTTTTTTTTGTATATCATTTTTCCACCACCAAGTATCTTTATTATTTGGAATCATTCTTTTGGATTCTCCCAGCACATCCTTCGTCACCTTACGGATACAGTTAGCAACTGTCAACCACATAAGACCAGTTTCCTCGTCAATGTTCCATTGCCCAAGTTCTAGAACCTTCTTCTTAAATATACATTTGTTCTCATTTTTTAGATTCCACTATTGAGTCCGAGGATAGAATTTTGACTTATTATTTCTTCTTCAATATTTTATCTTGGAATCTAAAACTATTAATCGATGTTGGGTAGTCAAACATTCACCTGGAATGACTTTACAATCTTTATAATCCAAGCGATCTCGTTTCCTTATAAGAAAATAATCAATATGAGTTCTTGAAGTTCCATTCTTGTACGTGATAACATGCTCCTCTCTCTTCTTAAATAAAATATTAGCAATTACAAGATCATATATTGAAGAAAACTCTAAAATAGTTTTATTTTCCTCATTTATCTCTCCAAAACCATATCCACCATGGATACTATTAAATTCCTCAGCAATACTTCCAACATATCCATTTAAATCTCCTCCAATAAATAATCTTTCCTCCTGAGGTATCTCTTGTATTAATTCTTCTAAATCATTCCAAAATTTTTCCTTTATGCTCGCATCTAAGCCAACTTAGGGAGCATACACACTTACAATATTAATAATCATTCTATTGATTATAATTTTTAAAGCCATAATTCTATCACAATTTCTTTTAACTTCCACTACGTGATCCTTCAAGCTCTTATCCAGAATTATACCCACTCTATTTTTATTTTTATTCTTACCATAGTACCAAAGTTTAAAACCTGAGCAATCAATTTCCTTAGCTTTCTCTCCAAGCCATTTTGTTTCTTGCAGGCACAAAATATTAATCTTTCTATGAATCATAATGTTCACCAACTCCATTAGCTTGGCCGTCAGGCTGTTTATATTCTAAGTTCCTAATCTAATAAGAAAATAAAAGTTTCGAACCATAAAAATGACTCGTTAGTTAGTTTGCTTGAATCGAGTCAATCTCGATTAGATCTAAAATTTGATTCAACTTTCAATTGATCTTCAATCTTATAATAGCCTTATTTCTGTGAAACATGTAAATACCAAGCTAAAGGCATTGGGGTAGTTTTGTTGTGTATATTTTGAAATTGCAATGGATCATAAATCTTACTAAATAAAGAAGAGAATTGAAGCATTTTCGTATTGATGCTTATAAATTTTTTTTTTGCTATATTTCAACTAATTATGACACATTTCATTATAAAACTCTCTCCTTTTTGTTGAAGTTTTGGTCTAACAAATAATTACAACAACAACAAATCAAGCCTTCATCCCACTAGGTGGGATCGGCTACATGAATCTTTTATTTCTATTGCACTCTATCGATTAATAAATTCTCATTTAACTTCAAATATGTAAGATTATTTCTTATACTTTTTGGTCATGTCTTTTTTTGACCTTTCTCTTTCTCTTTTTACATGAGCGAAATTTAATAATCCAAATTTTCTTATTGCAGTTCTTATCAGCCTACAATTTATACGTCTAAATCATCTAAGCTGACTATCGTTGAGCTTATCCTCAATTGAGGCCACTCTGATCTTTTTTGCGGATATACTCATTTTTTATTCTGTTCTTTCGCGTATACTTGGCTCATTTAGCTAAGCATCTTTTTTCTATAATATTTATCTTATTTATGTATTTCTGCTTTTTAGATTAATATTTAGCACCACATAATATTGCTAGCCTTACAATAATCCTATAAAATTTATCTTTAAATTTGAGTGAAATTTTTTTTCTTCACATAATATACTAGATGTATTCCTTCATGTTATCTATTCTACTTGGATTTTATTAATAATATCACTATTTTACAGTTATTTTATATGATTAATTTAAGATATCTAAATCGCTCATTTTTTTTAATAACTTGATTCAAGATATCCTACCACAAGTGTTTCTTTTTTGATTAAATTTACATTTTATATATTTAATTTTTTTTTTGGTGATCAAATTGTCAAGAAGAGTGAGCGCTTTAGATACCTTGGATCAATTATACAAAATGATGGCGAAATAGATAATGACGTTATTAGCAGGATTCAAGCAGGCTGGGTAAAATGGAGAAATGCTTCTGGTGTGTTATGCGATAGAAAAATCCCATCCAAAATTAAGGGTAAATTTTATAAAACTGTAGTAAGACCAGCGATGATATATGGTGCTGAATGCTGGCCTGCAAAGAAGAAACATACAAATAAAATAAATGTTGCAGAAATGAGAATGTTAAGATGGATGTGTGGATATACACGAAAGGATAGAATGAGAAATGAGTATATCCGAAAGAAAGTTGGTGTTGCACCAATTGAGGATAAACTTAGAGAAAGTCAGCTTCGATGGTTTGGACATCTAAATCGTAGGCCAATTGAAGCTCCAGTTAGAAAAATTGAGTTACTGGATTTTGCTCATGTACAAAGAGGAAGAGGGAGACCAAAGAAGACATGACAAGAAACTATAAGGAGTGATCTTAGTTACTTAAACTTAGATAAGAATTTGGTAACTGATAGAGCGCAATGGAAACAAAGGATTCATGTAGCCGACCCCACCTAGTGGGATTAAGGCTTGGTTGTTGTTGTTGTTGTTGTTGTATATTTAATTTTTTTTATTTGCTAACACAAAAATTTTTAGATCCTAATTTTTTTTTGTAACTTAAGTTTTGCCTTAGTGCTTTTTCTAATCTTATTAATGAGAAGAATATTATTTGCAAAAAGCATATACGAAAGTATTTTTTAAATATGTTTAGTCAAAATCTCTATAACTAATGTAAAAAGTATTGATTTAAAACTGAACTTTAATGTAATCCAATTGAAATAGAAAATTTTTTAGTCAAACCCTCTTTTGTTCAAACACATATAACAGTCCCTTTATACATATTCTGAATAACTTGAATGTGAGTAGTACAAATTTATTTCTTTTTTAAAATTTTACTAGGTATATTACTTTATACTTTATCATTAATTTTTTTTAAATTAATTAAAATTAAATATAGATTTTCTTTTCTCTCCAAAAATAGTTCCATTAAATTTCTCAACAAATAAATAGCATTCTATAATAGATTTACCTAGCATAAAACTAAACTGATTTTGTGATACCTTAGTATCACGATATAATCTATGCTCGATCACTCTTTTCTAAAATTTAAAAGTATGGCTTATTAACTTAAATTTTTTTATAGTTAATGCAATCTTGTATATCATTTTTATTCTTATAAATAGATAGCAATATATTCTTTCTTCCTATTTGATATCTTTTTAGTTTTCAAAATCATATTAAACAATCTAATGAGTCAAAAAACTCCATCATCTCTCATATATTTTTAAATATTTCTTAGAATGTTATTCAGTTTAACTATTTTTTATAGTTCATTTTCTTTAAAACCTCCCCAACTTCAGCTTTACTCACACACTGAATATAAGAGCAATTTTTATCATCTTTTTTTATACTAAAATCAGTAAGATCAATCGTATTATCACTAACATCATTAAAAGCTTTTTAAAGTAATTCATCCATTTGTGTTGAATGTCCTTATTTTTAAAATATTTTTTGATCATTTTTAATGTATTTTACTCTAATTAAGTCTTTAGTTTTTTATTTCTTATTTTAACAAGCTTGTATATATGTTTTTCTCTTTATTTAGTATCCAATTTTCTATAAAGATTATCAAAAATCTCATTCTTTGCATTACAGACTACTTTTTTGGATTTTTATTGAGCAATTTTATATGCCTTTATCTTTGCTCTTGCACTTATACTAGTCTTTTTAATAAATTTTTTTTTCTTTGATTATTTCTTGTATTTTTTCTTTTCACAACCAAGTGTCTTTATTGTTTGGAGCTTTTCTTTTACATTCTTCTAACATATTTTTTGCAATCTTATGGGTGTAGTTAACAACACTCATTCACATAAGGTCACCTTTTCCTTTAATGTTTAACTGCCATGTTCTAAAACTCTCTTTTTAAAGATATTTTTATTCTTATTGTTTAAATTTTACTATCGAGTTTGAGGGCACTTGTTCAACTTACTATTATTTTTCCAGCTCTTTATCTTAAAATTTAAGACTATTAATTGATGTTGGGTAGTTAAGGATTCATTTAGAATGATCTTATAATTTTTACAGTTCAAGTGATATTGTTTTCTTATAAGAAGATAATTCACTTGTGTTCTTGAAAATTTATTCTTATAAGTGATAAGATGTTTATCTCTTTTCTTAAATAAAATATTAGTAATCAAAAAATCATAAGCTAAAAAAAATTTCAAAATAGTTTTACCTACTTCATTAGTCTTTCCGAAATCATATGTACCGTTAATGCTATTAAATTGCTCAACAATGTTGCTAGCATATCTGTTTAAATCTCGTCTAATAAATATTCTCTTCAGTCTGACCATAGATAAGAGGCATAAAGATCGCTTTGACTAGCTTACGAGTGAGGCGAGAGCAAACGATCGTTGAGATAGTAGGATCCAAGTTAGTTTGCAAGAACTGCTCTAGCTCTTCTAGGACCACGAGGAATCACCTGGGTCAAGAGAGCAAGAAGTCCCAGAGGAAACCCCAAAGGGAAACGAGATGTTAAAACAACCGAGCGCCATGGGAATGGGACGATGTGTTCCACCAAGCTCCCGAGCTTTTGAAGTATCTCCTGCACCAACTCTTCTAAATCATTCTAAAAGTTTTCCTCTATACTCATTCAAATTTACTTGGGGAGCATTCATGTTTACTATGTTAATAATCATTTCATTGATAATAATTTTTGAAGCTATAATTCTATCTCCATTTTCTTAATTTTCACTATATGATTTTTCAAACTCTTGTTAAGAATTATACTTACTCTATTCTTAGTTCTATTCTTATCAGAGTACCAACGTTTGAGTCTAGGCTATCAATTTTTTTGACTTTTTCTTCTACCTATTTTATTTTTTGATGGCACAAAATATTAATCCTTCCATAAGCTATAATATCAATTAACTCCATTAGCTTGTCTGTCAAGGTGTCTGTATTTCAAGTCTTTAATTTTATCCTAGTATTTTGGACCAATTTTTTTTACCCATGTCCGTCCATAATATGGGAACTCTTATTCATTATTACTACAACGTAGTGCCGATACAGCGGCCCTTGCTCACTTTTTATTTTATTCAGATAATACAAAGCGTCGCTTTCAAGGAACGCCCTGGTTTTAGCCTAAATTTTTATAAAGTTCATGTCATATTTGTTCGATAAGTTTTACGTTGGCTGTTGACTGCCTAACGTAGCTCTCTGTGTTTCTCATTTAGCACTTAAGACCTTGCAACGATGCATTTTCTTGTCTAACAAATACGAAAATTTAATTAATTTTCTTGTTTTATTTGTTCCTTTAGCATTACAGTTATAAACCAAAATCAGGGTTTTTTTTTTTAATTGTTGTAAACCAAAATCAGGGTGCGGATATTAAGCAATGAAATTTTGTGATTGTTTGGTAAGTAAGTGCATTAAATTTATATTTAGCCACTTTTTTCTCTCTTGTCATCCTCTCAATTACACATATTCAATGCATTTTGTTTGTATGCCTAACCTTTCTTTAAATAACTTCTGGATTTAACAATCCCAAATCTTTCTACGATTAGTTATTTTTCTAAGACTACCCTATGATTATTCTAGTTGGTCTTTCTCTTTATGAATTGTGATTCTTGATTATGTTTGTGGGTCTATGTATGAATAAAAGTTCATAATTCAAATTTCAGTATTTATACTGTAGACCAATAGGATATCAAACTCTGGTTATGATGTCTTTAGTTGCACAGCCTATCTCCAGCTTTTATAGTTATGCATGTGGACCAACCATCTTGAATTTGTATCACGCGTAGGGGCCTTGTTGGTGACCTCTATCTTGTCATTCACATCAATGAAAAACGGGGAATCCGGAGGGAAGGTCTTAATTTATATACAGATATTAGCATCGACTATACTGAGGCAATTCTTGGGACTACAGTTAAGGTACACTATTTTGGTGAATGATAATTCTGTTAAGAATATAATGTTTTTTTTTGCTCTAGTATTATATTTATATTTGATTTGCATAGGGCTTGATATGTAATATTAAAGAAATTTTTCTAAAAATAATCTTTTTAACATTTTTTTAGTTTTTTAATATGCTGTTTAAATGAACATGACATAGTACTGCTGCGAACATAACATAGTACTGTTGCGGTGCTTCTCCCCCTTGTGCCCCTATTGCACAATCACCTCCGTATCGCTGGTTGTCTCCTCTCCACCAAGAACAAACTTCACTGGCTGACTTGAAAACCCTAGCTAAGTTGGTGAAACCCTTCAATGATGAGGACCGCTGGTGGAGGTTGCTTCAAAAAGGGAAGGAAGAGAAGACGCCAAAGTCGGTGATACTAGACGGTCGAAATCCCTCCTTTCACTAAGGAGGCATGCGTAAACAATTGAAGGGGATCTGGGAGCTGGGATCATTGCTGTCGATAGTAGCCACCAACGACAAGGTAGCTCACTAGTTAATGCTCTAGCTGATGCTTTGGAGGAAGGGCTAAGCAATGTTTTTGAAGATGCAAACGAGAAGATGATTGACTGCGATACCACAGTAGAATACGATAAAGAGTTGAACTTGCCTGATGGGAATCCAGCTGAACTTGGACTGCTCACACGACACTTTCCAAGCGCATTCGCTGCAACCCTGGAGGAGATTGCCCCATGGTTAGGGATTCCATTAAATTCTCTTAATATATTGTCCAGTTTGAAGTGCGTGGATATTCTGGATGTCGTTGAATTGGACGGAGGCCAAAATGCTCGAGCTTTTGTGCAAGGATGTGACTTTAATGTAGAACATAGTAGTGGAAGCAGGGCTCAATCTATGAGACAAAACAGCCCATCTGATTTTTGGCCCATCTGATTTTTGATATAATACCTCAATGAAAAAATTGAAGGGAAACCAATGACTACCACAAGGAGATTAATTCTAGTATGGGGAAAGTTTATTTGTTGTAGGGAAGTTTTTTTAAAGTGGCAAAGGGAGCTATGCATACTTGTGCGCTATATGTTTGTGGAAACACTGAACCTAGCAAAAGCATGGCAATATTGGAAAACATAGAGCCGAGGAACAAGAAATAGTGAGGAATGTGAGCTACATGGCAACACTTAACGATGTTGGCCCAAAGGCATGCCAAAAGGAGGATATAGTGCTTTGTTTTCACAAGAGTTGTGAATAAGGCAATGCGACAGAGTGGTGAGTTCATTATGCTCGATGTGAAGGAGTGGCTTGTATCTAGAAGGAATGGCAACATGCACTAGTGGAAAGATTATTTGGCCACAGGATTCCCTTCCCTGACACGATTTTCAAAGCGCCACGCATCTCTCGAGGCTACCTAGGATAAAAAAAGGGCGTCCTCATGGTATATCGCTGTTGAGTCTGAATGGTTTACTGCCGCTTGCGCAGTGGAGGGTGGCAACCGCCATGGATTTGCCAAAGCTTGGCAAAACTGAGGCATAACACAAAGGAGGCAGTTCTTAGTTACTGTCTACCACTTCATTTGCCAAGTAGGAGGCAAAAGACCACAACAGGAAGTAGTAGATTTGAGTGAGGATTCCTCTTAGGAGCACTCCACCCAATGTACGCCATATTTCCTTAGGCTTGGCAATGGAGGGTTGACTTTCTGCCATTAACAGCTTTCTTGGGGTGTTAAAGGTGTTGATTTAAATATCCATAGTAGCCATTGTGTAGGAGTCCTATTGTAGGCCCAAGAAGGGAGTTGCCATTGCCGCTTTTGCCGCCACCACCGTCACCGCCTCCAAGAGAGGTAGGGCCAACGGTTAGGGTGGAAAAGAAGGTCGACTTCGTGCTGCCCAATCCATCGTTTGTGGCTTACCAAAGCCAACCTCAACTTCGGGAACCGCGAAGTCTGGGGCAAAGAAACGTCCTAGGGGACGAAATTCTTCCACCCGGTATAAATATAGCGCCCGAGAGTCAGCCTTTGCATTGTAGTCTTTTGAGATGGTGCAAAAGGTGATCAGTGAACTCCGAGAGGGCTAGGCTCAGGGAGCAGCAACAATGGAAGAATGAATGCAATCCTTGCTCTCCACCTTCACTGAGAAGACTGATGGAGCTCTGGGCGTCTGTGTAGAACCTTCGTGGGGAGGCCTGGAATTGGTTCCAAAACTCCCTAACCTCTTTGACCATGCTCAAGTCTAAGATCGACACGAATCTTTGGGTGGCTCAGGAGAAGATAATCGAGTTGGAGAAGAATAATAGCTCTTTTACCAACAGGACCCAGGCCGCTGAGGCCCAGAAGGCCTATGCTTGGGAAGAGTTGGTGGCGGACATGGGAGTCCGCCTGGCCAAGTTGGTGGACAGTGTAAGGTCCCTTGCCTACAAATCCCCTCACTTTAAGGGAAGGGTCCTCAAATCCTAGCGGAGTGTCAGAGTCTTTGAGCAAAATGTTCCGTTTAGCTACCGGTGGTTGAGGGCGACCTTCAGTTAAAGCTAAAGGCTCTCCAGACCGAGAACTAGGGCCTCAAGTGGAGTGAGGCCTAGACCCGAAGGGAAGCAATGGAGGCCCAATGTCAACTGGCCAAGCTGCAAGCCAAGAATATCGCCCTGCATGAGGTGGTGCCCCAAACAAAGCTCTTGCCAGTTAACGGGTTGAAGATGGCGGGGTCACCATTAGTTGGAATGTGGAGATTCTGAGGTTGAGGTCAATATGGCTACAAGTGTAGAACCAAGCAGCTTATGATCTGTTGCTTCAGACATTAGTGAATCGAGAGGTTCTTGATGAGTGGAACATTCTATTCCCTGAAGTCCTGGTCTTTATGGGGGCAGAGGGCTCTTATTGGTTCTTCCCGGACGTTGGGGCGAGGTCTACAGAGGATGATATCTGTCATTTTTCCCAAGATCCACGTGACGTCTAGCAGACCGCAGCTTCGAGTCTCTACCCTCGATTGGCACCTTCAAACTTGCGCCACGACTTATAAATCTTCTATGTATTTTTCTCCTCTTTTTTTATATGAGTATTCAACTAAATGAAAAACTTAGTTTTGGGCACATATCTTCTTTTTCCAAGTTGATTTCCTTCTGATGGTGCACAGCGGAGTAGACCGCACACGAATGCGTATTTGCCTAGCCACGTGTTTGTTTCCTCGCATTACTTGATCGGGCCTTAAGTAACCTGAAGCTTAGCCCGACCTTGTGTGTTGCCCGTACCACCCTGTCTGTGAGGTTTGTCTGACGATTGTGATTGCTCGGTCATAGAGACTTCTCGAACATCATGGTTGCCTGATGCTTGGTTTATTTTTAGAGGGATAGGGCTTTGTATCTGAGGCATCAGAGGGCACTTTGGAGGACGTGTGGTACTTTACATCTTGGTCAATCAGATGCCTACACATGGCTGATTAGAAAGCGTGCGGTTGTGAGGGGTCATTATGACTGTCGAGGTGCTCATGCTCCCTTTCTCCTTTTTCTTACATCGCTACCTTCCCTTGTTTTCTCCTGCAATGATGGTGGGTGGCCAATCCTGTGAAAGAAGCGACTGTGTTGTAGTATGGCTGGGGGGATCTTGCGGCCATATTCCTAGGTGATGACGCCTACGACCCCAGCTAGCTGGCGGAACGCAATGTCCTCAACGCCATGCCTTGGTTCAAAGGAAACCCTGACATCACTGTCATGTCATCAATGAAGGGAAATCGCCCCAACGACGTGCCAGCGGGGACGGTTTGCATCTACAAGTCCCAGCTGGACTACAACCTGATGCTGTCGTTCTAGAGGGAGTTTGCGGAGGTGATGAACTCCTTTAAGTTAGTCCATGCACAGATCAGCCCCACTCCATAGCTTATACTTATTGTTTGATAAAGCTATTGGAGGATGAATCTGAGCAGTTGAGCGTCACTTTATTTTGCGCACTCTTCTGGAAGAGAATGAATTAATGCGTTGAAATATTAAAATGAATTTCGTGTTAGTAGACTTATTCTTATAGTATGTAGGATATAAAAACTAAAAAAATTAGAGACATTGGCTGGAAATCTTTGAAATTAAATTAAAAATTTACCATCAAATAAGTAGTAGCTTTGCGTAGATTATATCTTATCATTTATTATTAATTGCACTTAGATGGATGATTAAAGAAAGACAATATTTGACTAGGTTGGAACAAGAATCAGATTCATAGTTAAGCATGTGAAAGGAAGAAGGGACTATTTTTACTTTCATATGTGAGTTGAATGGGAGAGAAAGCTATGTTTTGCTTTTTAATGTATGTACCTTCAAAGGATTAAAAAGAAGAGATAGATAAAAAGTGGAAAAATGGGTAGAAAGCAAAAATTACAAGAGAAATAAGGTAGGTGATCTTTTCCTTTATTTGTGAAATTGTGCAAGTTATTAATATTGGTCTTTATATGTTGCTAAGATAAGTGGAGTAATGAATTGATGGGACTTAACAAAATAATTTATATCTTTGCAATTAGTCAGTAAAATTATGTGAAGTGAATTTCTATTTTATGTATGATGTTTGTAGCATTTATGTAATAAATTATTTTTATAAATTTTATGTTAAATTATAGATATGAAGAATGAACATATTGTGCATGAAGAACGTGATATTTAATACGTTATGTTTCACTTGATATTGGTAATGCCATAATAACTAAAAAATCAGGATTTATGATATGGAATGTAAATGTTATAATTGAGGAATAAGTTTTACGGAGAGCTTATTATCTAGTAATGAAAGTAAGGGTATTTGCATACATGATTTGAAGGGTAACAATGACTATTTAAAATAAGATTTCTCACAAACATTCACACATGCCTAGCTCGAGCTTGAATTAGATGATATTAGCGCGACAGCGACTAATACGCTTTTTGGGCTGATGGCGGTGATGACTTTCATAAAAGTAACTAATGAGAGCTATTGTGTGAAAGAATCTTTATGATAATAATTATTGACGCGACAGCGTTTCGTGATGTAATCAAAAAAGTGTTACTCACGGGGAGTTGACAATCTCCAAAATGATTGAGGCATTTAAGGTGATTGGTTGAGAAATTCAGGGCCATAAATGAAATCAATGGAGTTATTGAATTCTAGTAAAGGCAATTATGATATTAGTTCTAGTTTATATCATAAAAAGCATATCTTGTATGTTAAATTCATCATAAAAAGGATAAATTACATTGATTTCATTTCTTCTCTGATTCTAAATACATCGGATCTATTCAGTCTATACGCAGTGTTAAGTTTGTATATTATTATTTGGAATACTGTTTTACCTATTGAGTCTTTATTACGGACTCCTGCCATTTTTGGTGGTAGATATGGCACTAGAAGCGGGACATCGTGAGAGATATCTAAAGTTGTAGCAAGTGGATTTAATTATATGTTGCATGTTTTGAAAACAGTGTATTTGACATCTCGGTTACTGGTAGCTCGGCTAATTGTAAAAGAGAGGTCAAGTATTGGTAACCGGGACGTCACAGTGGTTGTGGTGGCATGTCTTGCCCATCCCAAGACCCCCCTTTTAGCCTTTGGATTTTCAGCGGACGTTCTGGTTCCCTGACATGTCCTTGGAGCTAAAATCCACCCCGAGGATTGGACCATCCAACTCTGTTTGAAATAACGGATAAGGATGGGTTCATCTATCCTCGGGGGTTGGTGATTGTGCTGGCCTAGTTGTTCAGCGTTTAGTGCTATGAAGACAGCCTGACTAATGGGAACGCGGTTGACAGAGCGATCAATCCTCTTCCTTCGATGAGTACTTTGCATTTGTATTAAAGTGCTTCGAGTGTTTTAACTAATCCCTCCTACATGTCACGATCGATCTCACCTCCATACTGGATCACGACTTGAGGTTGGAGGCACGCATCGAGAAGTGCGGGAGAAACTGGAAAAGGTTTTAGGCCTCGGCTGAGAATGCCCAGGACAAGGCGCAAGAGGTGGAGGTGAAGGAGCTGTGACAACGCAACCTCTACTAGGAATTCATGCTCAGGCTTTAGGCTCACGCTCTAAATCAGCATCAGGCATTCGCTACAGAAGTCCAAGTTTCAGCGGTTGCCAATTTGCGGTTCACACAAAGTGTTGGCGTAAGCGGATCCTGGACATGAAGACAACTGGGAGGCCTTGGCCACAGGCATGAAGAATGCTGGGCACTTGAGCGTTGAGACCTTGCATAGCCAGGACCTTGCCACATGCTTCAGCCTCGACCATAATTATGAGGAAGAGGGTTCAAGATCGAAGAAGAAGACTTACCCCTTCTATTTGACCTTTTTTGGCTGGGTTTTGAAGAGTGAGCCACATTGTATTTCTATTTTGGTTAAATTATTTTCTCAAACTGTTATCCTAAAATGAATGTTTTAGTATGATCTTTTTATATCAAAGGTACTTTCCTTTCGAGCATTGCCAGATGCTTTCTTGCTACACATATGGGTTTGATGTTGTAATCGTCATGGTTGATGTTAGCCTACTCATTCCCCTTCACGGGAGGACTGCTCGAGGTAGAGGAACTGTGTCAGAGGACTTGGAGGTTCATGCCCACGGGAACACTCGTACCGCGCACTTGCATTGAGTCAATGGAAGTGTAGGGCGAGCTCGAGGCAGAGGAATCGTGTTAGAAGACTTGGGAAGTTTGTGCTCGAGGGAATACTTGCATTGCGCGCTTGCACTGAGTTGACAGAAAGGCAAAGTGAGGGGAATGCTTGAGGTAGAAGAACCGTGCTAAAGAACTTGGAGATTCGTGCTCGAGAGAATACTCACACCACGCACTTGCGCTGAGTCGGCGAAGAGGCAAAGTGGGGGGGGAGTGCTTGAGGCAGAGGAACCATGTCAGAGGACTTGAAGGTTCGTGCTTGTGGGAACACTGACACGGCACACTTATACTGAACACTGCATCCCGGGGTTTCTTTGTTAAAAGAAATAATATCAAGGGTTAAATTTGTTATCAAAAAATATGAGCTAGATTTAGGAATAAAATTTCTTGATCTTGCTCCGCGTGTGGGGGATTCCTTCTTAATCCATGAGGTAGTAGGCATTAGAGCTGATGACCTTCTTGATGATGTAGGGCCCCTCCTAGTTGCTGGGTTCCAACTTTTGAACTCCAACACCAGTGCTGGCGTGTTGTCATAATCAGAGTACGAGCCATCGAACCGACATTTTGTGTACTATAGGGCCAACTTACTTGTGTGATGTCGCGTGATTAGCAAGCGAACTAATGACTTGGTTCACTCGACGAAGGCAATAATTTTTCCCCACAACCTTTGGTTGATGCTGAGAATATGGATTCACATGGTGCTCAAGGTGACAACATTAGAGAAGGTGAGCCTTGTTGTTGGCCCTTGGACCTTGGTCATGAATAGGAGAAAGAAGTAGAGGGCTGTGAAGCTAAAGCAGAGAGCTGCTGGAAGTAAGCTCTTGGGTAACAATAGGGGGAAGATTGGTGGAGCTAATTTTAAAGAGAGGAACCAGTAGTAGATGAAAGATTTTCCAAGTCATGACTAAGTTTAGCAACCCTCTAGTTACTACTAGATGGCAAGCTGAGAAAGATGGAGCTGTTTTTAAGGTGGAACTGCACCAACTGCTGCTGTAAGCAATGCTAGAAATGGTACACAGCAGTTGGTTCAAATGCTTGCATCTCTCCATTTCGAACCCCAGACGGAACAAATCATACATGTAACTCTATCTACACAACATGAGGAATTTGGAAATGTTGTGCTCTGGGCCAAAAAAACCTGTAGATGTATAGCGGATTTCAAAACAAGATAGCAGCAGTGCGCAGATATCTAGTGCAGAATTTACGAATACCTGTTGCTTTGGGAGGGCATAACTAATCCACCATATATGAAAATCTGTCTACACAGCACAAGGGAGCGGATGGAATGGTGTTTCGGCCATTAGATCTATGGCATCACAGCAGAATTCGATGAAAGAGAGTGCTGGAAGCAAGGACAGCGGGCTGAAATTGATGGGTTGCTGGAGCGCATGGAGCTTTCTTATGTTGGATTCCTTAAAGCCAAAGTAGAAGGCAAGAAAAAGAAAAAGAAGGGAAGCAAAACCAAGTTAGTGATAGAGCAAACAGAAGCGACAATTATGGAGGAAGTTGAAGCTCCAGCAGAGCTATTTGCTCACAAAAGAAGGAGAAATGACATGGAGGTTAACAATTTGGTGCTAGCAATCAAGGGGCCCTCTCCTCCATCTTAGGTATAAAGTCCTGTTTTGGAACTGTGAGGAGCGGGAATGGAAGCTCAAAGTTCCTTAACTACCTCAACAACATCGTTAGAGACCACTCTTTTAGTTTGAATTTTCTTTTAGAGACTCGCCAGTTCGGTGAAAATAGGCGTTTTGTTGATAAGATTGTTAGGCAATGCTGGAGTTTTGCTTCTATCCCATCACAAGGAAACTCTGGTGGAATTATTATGGTTGGGATGAGATAAAATTAGAGTTCACATTATGCTTGAGCACAATCAAATGCTTTTGGTAGATACTATAGCTATTAGAGGTGAGAAGTGTATTATCGGCTGTGTATATGCTTCTAATGATAAAATACCAGCTGAGGAACCTCTGGGAGGTTTTAAAATTGTATTTGAGACAGGGTGTACTAGTAATGATTAGGGGTAACAGCAACTGCGTGGTGGGCGAAAAGGAGAAAAAAGGGGGGAGAATACAAGAGACACAGATTGAAGAAAGATATTTGAGGAATTTCCAGACAGTCATCGACCAAGCATCATGGCATCAGTCTTGCCTACAACCATATTCTTTTCAACCCACATTCAAGTACAACGTCATTCGTTTGATGGACACAACTTCGATCCTAGTCATCTGAAATTTTAGGCCCCACCTGCACTTCTTCCACTTAGCTGGAATTGAACACCTTCTACATAGCTGCTATGTGGACCAGTTCCCCGCGTCATCACCTCCACAACTTTCAAACACGGGAATCATCCCGATAATAGTAGTTATGTTAAATGCCTATAAATATATGTGCATTTTCTCTATTGAGGGTAAAAGGCACGATCAAGAAATCACTATGCATCTTCTTGTATTCCATACGAATCACACGTCAACTAGGATTTAGTGTTTTGATTTTAGGGTTTAAGATTTAAAGTGCAGAGTTAGATTTTATATTATTTATTTAGGTTGTTTTCACTCAAGTTAAGGGCAGTTAAATTCCAAACCTCTTTATGAGGGGCTAATCTAAAATGGTTAGAAGATTTTGGGGGCCTGGTTGATAATTTAAGAATTGGGAGGTAAATATGTAGGATTGGTATTAAATTTTCTCAAGAAAAATTGTACTTGATATCTTGATGTGTTATTTATTATATTCTCTTATCCCGTATATTATTTCAGTCCTCATTGTAGCATTTAATTCGCCTATATAGATGAGCTGAATTACTCTCTGGACAACATGAAAAGCTTAATTTCTATGTAGGTTGAGACAGTTCAAGGATGTCAAGACCTTTGTGTGCCATCGGGAACACAACCTGGAGCAGTATTAAACCTTGCTAACATGGGGGTTCCTAACATAAACAAACCTTCAGTTAAAGGCGATCACCATTTTATTGTGAGGGTTCAAATCCCAAAAGATATCAGGTTTGAATCTATTTTCCTTGCTTTTTTTGTTTTTCAAGTAATTTCTTGTCTTATTTAAGTGCATTTTAGGAAGTCCCTGCTAAGCACATCAAAGCATCTTGGCCTTCAAGCACAGCACTTGATGATTAAAAAAAATTTTATTGTCGTTGGAACATTGATTTGTAGGTTAGAAAAGCTTGATGGAATTAAAACTCAAAACTCTACTGATAAACAAAAGAAAAACTAGGTCCACTTTCTCATGTTAATTCAAGGAGTGCTGATGAAAAAATGGTCAATACACGATCTTATTTAAGTGCATTTTAGGAAGTCCCTGCTAAGCACATCAAAGCATCTTGGCCTTCAAGCACTGCACTTGATGATTAAAATAAAATTATTGTCGTTGGAACATTGATTTGTAGGTTAGAAAAGCTTGATGGAATTAAAACTCAAAACTTTACTGATAAACAAAAGAAAAACTAGGTCCACTTTCTCATGTTAATTCAGGGAGTGCTGATGAAAAAATGGTCAATACACGATCAATTTCTAAGATGTGCATGTGATCATTGACGAAATGACCCAATCAATGGAAATATTCCATTTTTATCTTATATCGTTCTCAAATAGATATCATATTTTGTAGAATATTATGATTGTGGCTTGAATTTTTTAATAATAGCGTATTTGAGAGGCTTGGTTCGGTATAGAAACCAAGTTTAGAACTTTGATGATTCAGAGAGATCGAAGATACTCCATTGCTTTAACTTCTAGGTTACAATACTATCTTTATGAGGTTTTCTTGGGAAGATCAATTGCCAGAAGTACAAGCTCAATTAGATTCCTTGATGATGAGTGTCGGTTAGAAAACAGAAGACAAGTGCTTGATGTACTCCCTGGTAGTGGTCTTACCAGGGAGTATATGAAGTTTTGAGGAAGTGCTCGGTGTTGCATGGAAATGCTCAAACTCCATAAAGTGCTCAATCCAATGAGGAAGTGCTCAAACTTTTTGGAGTTATGATGAAGTGCTTGGTGTTACAAGGAAATGCTCAAAAACTTCAACCATCCACATGGTTTTCTCCACGTGGTGTAAAGAAACCTTGATGAAGACTATGAACGAGGATAGGTTTGTACGATGAAACCTTGTCCAAGCCCCTTTCATGCCATCCAACTCTTAACTAAGAGACAAAAGAAAAGAACGTACATAAGTGTCATGTTTTGTGACAAGGATGAAGATCATGCTTGAAGTTGCAGTTGTCTGATGTTGTGGGAAAGTCATAACGTACTCATACTCAGCTATAAGCCCTCTTCTGGTCTCTTGTTCTTTCCTTCTAGTTATTACTTGTACTCGCTTTCAAACCATTTTTGTTTCCTCTATATCTGTTTTTGGCATTTTCACAACTCTGAACCTCATGTAGTTTGTTGAAAATAATCATACCACTAAAAAGGCATCAGGGTGTTTTGGATCTCAGGCTTAAAGCAGTATCAAACTATCCATTGGTCCTTTCAAGGGGTTTAGGTCCCTCTCACGACCCCAGCTGTAGTTAGTGGAATCACAGTCATTGCTGTAGCACACACCAGCATGGGATTCGTTTTCTTGTTCTTTTTTTTTATTATTTTGCATAGGATTCATTTTCAGGATATCTTGTTTGTCAATTGATTTATAAATGAGATTCATAAGCTTAGGTAAGGACAAACATAGAATTCAAGCTGCATACTTCACTAAAGAAAGGAAAAACTCTTTACGAAAATTTTTGACAATATTTTAAACCAAGATGATGTTATCCAATCCCTTTCAGAGAAAAGTATCTCAGGCGTCATTTATATATTGTAAATCTTTATCTTATTAATAGTGAGAATTCCAAAAAACACTTGTCCCTTCTACCATAGGTGTATTCTGTTCTGTGCTTCATTATATCACTTCAATTTCACAGTGATGAAGAGAGGTCTCTGGTTGAAAAATTGGCTTCTATCCGGAAAACTTTTCAGGGTCATTCAAGCCCTCAAAGTGGTAAGAAGTTCTTTTCTCTTTTCAATGATGTCCTCTTAAAGAAACTTAGTGCTCTTGTGATACATTTTGTAGGTAAATCTTATAAAAATTTAAACCAGCAGAAGATGAAAAAACAGCGATCTTATACTTCACAAAGTAATCGTTCTTTGTGGGACTCTTTTAAGAATTTATTTGGGTATGTTGTAGAACTCTCCTCTATTGCATTTTCTTTTATGTCAGCAGTAGTATTTTCTTCTCATCATTTTATCGGACCTGAATTACATTTTTCTTGCTTGATGTTGAATATCTATTGGATTATACAAAATTATGGCATGTTGTACATCATGCATTTATACTTTTATTTATGCATTGCGCATAATGAAACGTGAATATTATGCATATGACTGCTCTTCTTAAACATGCTATTTAAAACTTGTAAGTGTGAACTACATTCAAATCTCTTAACTTTAGAGCAGTTTCACATTGTTCTATGTTTTCTGAATCTCGTTGGGCAGCATTCCTTCTTTGCCAGCTGGACATGCTGGGTATGGTTGGTTCCCCACTTGAGAGAGAGAGAGAGAGAGAGAGAGAGATGAAGGGGTTTGCCTCAGAGGGAGGGAGGAAAGAGAGAAACGGAAGGCTGGTCACACGGAGAGGGGTGATTTGTTCATTTACTCAAATAAAGCCACTATATTTTTAAAAGACAAAAGTTTAAAAGAGTTGCAGTGAAATAAATTTAGAATTTGAGGAATCTACTTGAATCTAAAATTGACAAGAAATGACAAATAACCAGCGTGAAATCTCTCTTAAACCTTAGGCACCAGGGATTATTTTACCCAACCTGCAAAATTTCATGGAATTTTATGTTTTGGCATTTGAGTATCAATTGGATCAATTATACAAAATGATGGCGAAATAGATAATGACGTTATTAGCAGGATTCAAGCAGGCTGGGTGAAATGGAGAAATGCTTCTGGTGTGTTATGCGATAGAAAAGTCTCATCTAAAATTAAGGGTAAATTTTATAAAACTGTAGTAAGACCAGCGATGATATATGGTGCTGAATGCTGGCTTGCAAAGAAGAAACATACAAATAAAATAAAGGTTGCAGAAATGAGGATGTTAAGGTGGATGTGTGGATATACACGAAAGGATAGAATGAGAAATGAGTATATCCGAAAGAAAGTTGGTGTTGCACCAATTGAGGATAAACTTAGAGAAAGTCGGCTTCAATGGTTTGGACATCTAAATCGTAGGCCAATTGAAGCTCCAGTTAGAAAAATTGAGTTACTGGATTTTGCCCATGTACAAAGAGGAAGAGAGAGACCAAAGAAGACATGGCAAGAAACTATAATGAGTGATCTTAGTTACTTAAACTTAGATAAGAATTTGGTAACTGATAGAGCGCAATGGAAACAAAGGATTCATGTAGCCGACCCCACCTAGTGGGATTAAGGCTTGGTTGTTGTTGTTGTTGTTGTTGGCATTTGAGTATCAATTAATAAACCGACGATATTGAACATTATTCAATACATTGCGAATGACAGCACTTTCTGCATGTAGATTAAATTCATAGATGAAACGAGCAAAATTTTTGAATATATGAATGTGTGATGACTGATGCTTATACTTGTTTACGGCTCCATGACATCTTTGCTAATGCGACTTATGTTTATGAGATGAATATGTTACATGTTGATGTGCTGGACTAGATATGCAGTTACATGATAATTATGCTCTGTTTATTTATTGAGCCCGTTATATATTTATGTGATGGATTTTATATATTCATGTGTTCAAAATATTATATTTTCATGAGATTATTTTTGTTTATAAGATATGTGATGCAAATGAGGAGTGTGATGGTACGGGTGGATAAGTCTTGAATTAAAGATGTTATGGAAGTACTCTCAGACACTACTTGTTCTTGATTTGAGTTGAAATTGATGTGCATGCATAAGGGTGGAAATAAACCTCCAAGGTTTATAAATACGGGACAAGTGAATGATACGCAATTTTGCGATCATGACTATTTATTTTAAATAAGTGCAAATATTTATTTTAAATAAATTATGTGATAAATTAAGTAAATTTTAAATCCTGTAAATTAAACTAATTCATCAAAATGCCCTCATTATTTCATTATTGCCCAAGAGTAGATATAGACTGTAGATGAGATATGGTAGTTTGCATCATTGCACAGAGGTGGAGATAAACCTTACGATGTTCATGAGAGTAAAAATAGGCTTTTGTAATTATGAAAAGGCATTAGTCTAAAAGGTAGCTCAGTGCCCTAAAATAAGAAACAGTAATGAAATATTACACAAGTAGCGTGTCTCATATATGGTGCTTTAGGCCTTGTTTGGTTGTGTGATAAATTTAGATAAGGAAAGAGAAAATATTTTATTTTATAGAGTTAACGAGAAAAAAATTATTTTAATATTGGGAGGTGTGTAGAATGTGAAATAAAGTTGATTTTAAGGTTAGAATTTGTGTTGGATGTGAAATAAAGTTGATTTTTAAGGTTAAAATTTGTGTTGGGTGTGAAATAAAGGTATTAAAATTTAAAATATTATTGTGCCTAATTTTGGAAGCTTGCCAACAAGGCTTTAGTGTTTCTTTCTCGTGGATTCCCGCATGATAAACTATTATTTGACCCTTGATTCTATACTTATTATGTTGGATGATGTCATCATGTTGCCTGCGGAACAGTTTTATCCCTCTTGGTTTTTAACTTCTGCAGAGGAAACAGAACAAGCAGTACTTTTGCCGCCATGGGCACACATGCAGTAATGCCAGGATGGCCATCTCGAGTTCAACCTAAACCTTTTCTTGCATTTTCTTTTGCTGGATTTGTTTTAGCGGCTTGTATTATTTCTTTGATAGGGAGGGAACATCACAGCATATTTTTCCAGCAGCGCTTCACCTCAAAGGGAGTTAAAAAGGGCAATATATGAATAAAATGCAGGTATAGAATTTTTACTATTTTAAATTACTTTAATGCATTGCTGTTACATTTTGCTATGTTTATTCATCAAAGTTACATATTAGAAATGATGATATTAAAGAGAAGATGAGAGTAGACATTTTAGTTGGTCTGATGAGATGATTCTTTAGGGAAATGTGTGGGATCTTAATTAGTCATCATCTCAAAAGGGAGAGGAAAGCCTGAACTAACTTGAATTATAATCCTTGAACATTATATTACCTAGCACTCATCGACCATGGTTAGTGTTCTTGAGCTGAGCGGATCACAGAAATCCATGTAGTCAACTCTAATTAGTTTGATATTGAGCCTGTCTTTGGTAGTAGTAGTAAGTTTGTGGGATGGTTTAAATGCTTTTTAGGTTAGAGAGTGAGAAATTTGTTTAATATTGTAATATGAAATATAGTTATTTTAAAATTGAGATTTATGTTGGATTAAAATATTTATAGGATGTGAAATATTATTGATTTTTAGCATTGAAATTTGTGTAGGATGAGAAATAAATTTAATTCTTAATGTTGAAATTTGTATAGAATGTGAAATAGAATTTAAAATTTAGTATGAGTTTTTTTAGGATGGGTTTTGGGTGTCTTGTAACTCTTAATAAATTGGGGTTAAGATTTGTGAAAATCAAGATCTACGTTTAGGTTTAATCCCAAGCAAGAAATGGGAAAGTGTTTTTGAATTTGTCTTCATTTAGATAACCATATGAACGTGTAAGAAAATGTTGTATTTATTTTAATACAACAACCACCAGGCATTTATTTCATTAGATGAGCTCGACATGATTTTTTTTATTTTTATTACATTTTATTAAATAATAATTTTTCATTTAGTTCCATATAATGTTATTCCTTATGGCTTTTGTTATCTATTTTTTTATTTTCGTTTTCCTCCTTTTACGTAGTTAAGATCTAATAATTTAATTCACTATACTAAAACTTCTATCGACTTATGATTTATATATCTAAATCATCTAAGTCGACTCTCTTTGAACTTATCCTCATGTGAGGTTACTTTCACCTTCTCACGAATGTACTCATTTCTTATTATATATTTTTGTGTACTCACTCATCTATTTTTAACATCTTTATTCTTATGACATTTATTTTATTTGTATATTTATGTTTTATAGGCTAGTCTTCAGCACCATATAATATTATTAATCTTATTATTATCTAATAAATTTCACCTTTAAATATGAGTGAGTTTTTTTATCATATAATATACCATATGCATTCTTCCATTTGAGTCATCTTTACTTGGAGCTTGTTAATGACATCATCCATTTTGTCATTTTGCATGAAAGATTTTAGGTTTCTAGACTGCTCACTCTTACTCATAATTTGATCACTAATTGTCGCATTCTCAATCCAAATATTTATATTTTGACTAAATTTTCACTTCGTATATTTGGCTTTAGCTGTACTACAGTGAAAATCTTTAAATTCTAGATATTTTTTTATAATTTGAGTTCACATTAATCTCATTATCTCTAGTCTAGCTTTATCAATAAGAGAAATATTATCTTCAAAATGGATATGCAAGTCAATTTTTCTTGAATTTGTTGAATCTAGACTTTCAAGATTATTACAAAAAGATATTGACTTAAAATTAAGCCTCACTATAATTCAATTATACATGTGAAATTTTAGTTAAACTCTTTTGTGTTCAAATACAGGTAATAATTTCTTTATAAATATCTTTCTAAATGTAAGCAAAATAAAAATATCTTTTTTTTAAAAAACTTTTAATAACACTTTTTTAAGATTTTATTATAAACTTTCATCTTAATCGATGGAAATCAAATATCGTAAACTTCTTTATTAAATCTCTAAATAAATTAGCGGCTTTCATACTAGTTCTACTTGAGGCCTTGTCAAGCCCCTTCATTAAATTATATTTTATATATTTTATTCAATACTTGTGCTTTTGGCCTAAAATTATTTTTAATTAAGAGCTATTTTTTTTTTTAATATCATCCCTTATCACTATAATAAAAATTAATAATAGTATAATTTGTACTTGAGATCCTCTCGTTTTTAGGTAAATTTTTTTTCTACTGAGCTGAAAGAACGCCATAAGGCTACTTAATTTTTTTTTTTTTTTAAGGTACTAGGAGTTACTTAAACTTTAATGCTCACTATTTGCGTCAAAAAAAATTTGAATATATAAAAAAAACTTTAGTGCAAAAATGAACTTGTGTAATTCCACTCTAGCCTCAGACGGATAAGAATGTGGAAAAGGCCTTATCATTGACTGTTTAGTGAAGATAGTCATAAATGATGTGCTATTGCATTTAATTTTGACTAGTATGTGGGCCTCCTTACAAAATATTTTGGGTAAATTATTTGTTATATCATTTTATTTCTTTATGTTATGATTTCATTTCAAGTTGGTTTTAATTTCGGTTTGCTTTTTTTTTCTATTCTAAATGTTTAGGTAGAGTTTTTTTTGAGTTAATATAAGTACAAGAGTCCCTATCGTAAGAGTAAGGTCCTGTTTGGTTGAAGGCTATTTTTAGTTATGATCATGGTCAAAATGATCTCCAATTATTTTATTAAAAAAAAATTATTTTTCATCGTCAATACATAAATTTTAATAAAAAAATTTTATTTTATATTATATTTCACATAATTTTTAACATATTATATTTAATTTTTTATTATTATTTTTTTAATTGAATAGTTAAAGATCATTTTGGTCATGACCTGGCTTCCAACCAAACAGGGCTTAAAGTTGGCAAATTTTGACTCTTATCTCTGAATCCGACTTGAATCCATCCTTGCTTAATTGGGTATAAGTTGAGCTTATAAAGGTATGGGTGGTTATAAATGAGTCGATCTGAATTTGAAGTATCTAAAAGGACCATGATATGGGTTAATAGACCAACTTGAATTTGATATTACGATGATAAATAATATACAATTGCTGCTTTGTTGGCGAGTGCCACTGAAATATGCAAATTTCATTAATATTAGGCTGTATTTGGATAGAAGATTAAAAAAATTAGATTAGATAATTTTTTTTTTTAAAATATATATGATGTTAAATAAAGTAAATTAATTTTATTAAAAAGTAAATTTGAATGTGAAATAAATTCAATTGATTGATTAAGTAGTATATTGAATATGAAATGAAGTAATTATTTAATATTAAATTTATGTGGAATTAGATATTAAAAACTTTATAAGTAAATTAAATATTTTGGTTATGGAAATTTTGGTTCTTTTGCTAGCTAAACAAAGCCATATTCAACATTATTTATTCAGTGATTTGAGTGTTTTTTTTTCTTGATAAATATTTAGGTCTTTAAAATTTGGAGTAATATCAAACAAGTTCAAAATTTTAAAAATCCTTTAACAAGAGTATACAAGGGTTTTAATTATTTAGGTCTTTAAAATTTAGAATGTTGAAATTAATGTTTTAATTAGGTTTTTTTTAATTTAATTTTTTAAAAATTTGTAAACTTATTTTAAAAAACCCTTACACTCTCACTTTCAAACTCTAGCCAGGCTTATCTTGTGATGCTTGTGGTCGAAAAAAGCGGAGAGTGATCACTTAATTATAGAATTTTTTATCATTAGTTTCATGGTTTTGCCCCAAAAGACATCTATTATTTGATGACACGTTTTCTATTTATACAGCTAAGGATCTCCTTCTTTTTTTGATGTGGGATGATTCATTCTTGTGCTCCTCTCATAACTCATTATTCGGCTTAGAAGCCTGTCAGAAGCTACACTTTGTCTCAGTAATTCCTTTCTCTTAGTATATCACCCGGCGATTATTTCTCGCCATTTTCGACCATTAGCGTCACATACATGCGTGGCCGCTTGTGCAAGAAGAGCTCACCAAGCGCGTAGCCACTCGCACATGTAGAATCCTGCGCTCATGGCTTCCTGCACGCACAGTGGGCTCTACACAATTGCCGGTGGGCCTTGCACACTCGATGGCCGCTACGTGAAGGCCCAAAGTCCTTGCGGTGGTCATTGGTTACGAGGTGGGAGAGGAAGAGTTCTTTTTAATTTCATTTAAATATATAATTTAAATATAATTTTTATTTAAAATTAAAAAAAATTCAATTAAGCAGAAAGTTTTTGAAATTGTGAACTTATTTGATATTATTTTCAAATTTTATGGACTTAAATGATATTTTTTTCTTTTATCTTTTTGGTAAGGCACTGCCTTATGCATCTTCCATTGAGAGCGTTTGGTTGAATAATTAGCACCGCCCTGTGGACTTTACTGTTTTCATTTAGGTCCTATTATCTACCATTACAAGGAAATGAATAATATTCACCTTGTCTTGTGTAATAATATTAGATATTCAGGAGGGTGTGATTAGCCAACCTACATGCCTAACTTCGAACGAGTTTGCGATTTCTTTTTTCTGAGGCAGTTTTAAATTTTGTTTAATTTTGAGTCATATTTCAATTTAAATTCAGTAAAATCACACTTCGTATTTTCTATTGAAATATTAATATAATTGATATATATGTGAAATAACAATAATATAAAGTCATCTATATATTCTCATTATATATTTATATTTTAATCTTTTGTAAACTCTTATATATTTGATTTTGAGCCATATGAACCATCAAGTAGGGGTAAGAATGGTTCGAGTTCGAGCTGAGCTAGCCACGGCTCAAATTCGGCTCGTATCAATTCGATTTGAGTTCGAGCTGGCTCGTTTTAACTTTGAGCTGACTTGAGCCTTGATCGAATCAACTCAAATTCTTCATGAAGTAAAAGTTTTTCCTAAAAATGTGATTGTTAAAATTTTAAATTAGATTAATTATACCTAGTAGATTACTTAACAAATATCCTGATCACAATTTAATTATATTTTTATAAAAGAAATAAATAATTAAAATAAATGATTAAATATATTATTAATATTTAGCTCGATTTGAGCTAAATATTGATCCCAATATCAAGCGATTATCGATCTTCGAGCCAAACTCTCACCCCTACCATCAAGTAACAAAATTGCCCCTTTGTGGGCATGTTGAACATGCCTCATTAATATTCATTGAGCATTCATATTTCTTTTTTGTTTCTTTAAAAAAAAATCTATTTGATTGCCATCACACCCTATGATTAAAACATATAAATGGTTCAAATTTCAAAAAAAAAACATATAAATTTTTTGCTATTAAAAAAAAAAGAAATGTAAATGGTGATGGAATCATGCCCCATGGAGTTACCTTTAATTGGAAGCTCTCCCTTTTTAGAAAAATTATTGAGTTCGGACGGCGCACCGTTCGGACGCCCAATCAGAGGGTGCCACATGTACCCGGATCCAGCTGTATGGCACACGTGGTGTCCTCTAATTGGGTTCCGCACGATGCGCCATTCAAACCCAATAACTTCTCCCCTTTTTATCATGCCACATCAATTCTTGCGTCACGATATGAATGAGGAATTGGTAAATGGTAAATAGCTAACTCAATTCCAACTTTCAAAGGCAGTAAATTTTTCCGTAGTAGTTATATTAAGTTTTGATTTATGTATAAGTCGAGAAATATAGTTAATTTTTTATTTTTAAATATATTTGTAATGTAAAATATAATTAAATTTTAATTTTAAAAATGTTGTAGGATGTGATCTTAATGTTAAAGTTAGCTTGATTATCTATAATTTGACAAACAAACGTGAGAAAATTTGCTCCTCTTTAGTTGTTGGAAGTCGGTCATCCATCCATCTCATAATTCTAATGAAATCTAATAAATTAATGTGTAGTGGTAAAACCCACAAGCATTTTGTATATATGTCCGGGGTTTGGACCTGGTCTTACCGATTGTCGGAATCTAGAAAATGTATTGAGTTTAGATATCTGAATGTTATGGCGTCCAACTATTGCCCGCCGCATGTACCGTAGGTTCGCTCGATGCATGCGTGATAAACTGTGATTGGGCACCTGAGAATCTGAGCCATAGATATGGATCTATCCTACCAGTCTTTATCCAACTAGTTTCTATTTGGCGGTGAATTTAGCTCGGAATAAGTATAACTGTATTCAAAACTTGAAGCGGGTTCGCTTGAATCCAAGTTATAGATAGTTTCGGCTTCATAATTTTAAAATGACTTCATGCTAATTTTTTAGTTTCAACTTTATCCTATCAATATATATATATATATATATATATATATATATAT
>JAEMOT010003495.1:411131-425670 GCA_019297695.1 Apostasia ramifera
AGGACCCAGATGATATTAATTTTTGAAAACCTAGGGACCCCGATGATATAAATTTAAAAATGTGGACCTGTGTGATATAACCGTTAAACTCAAGAATTTGGGTGTAATTTGCCCTTATTTCTTTCTCCAAAAAAATGCATTATTGGTTATGGTTAAATTTAAAAAAAAAAACGAAAAAAATATATTTTATTAAAAAAATTCATGATCATAAAATTCTTTTTTTTTTTTTTGGCTCATATCATCATACGATACTACTTGACTGATAAAACTATTAGTGCAATATTATTGTTTTTCAGATTATTTTTTAATGTTATTTAGAAAATAATTTTGTTTCTCTGAATGGATTGGAATACAAAATAATGCTCAAATGGCAAAAAAAAGTATTAAAATATTTAAATATATATTAATTTAAATTTCATTAAATTCTGTAACTAAAATAGATAAAATTTAAATTAAAACTCAAATTATATTTACATTTTCAAACTTGTTCAGATTTTTTTAATATAATCAATACATATCAGAAAATTACAAATTTTTCTTCATTAAGTTTTATTTTTACGATTTTACATTTTCTCATATTTAATTTAATGTGTATTTTTATTTTTATTTTTCAAATTTCATCCTTCTAGCCTGCTTGCATGTTGCAATGCTCTCTCATTCGGTTTCGTTTCGTTCCATTTTTTTCGTTATTTTATCCAACCACTTCACTGGCGCCTCATTCGAGCTTATGGGCCACCCACGGAGTTAGGCCTATCAACTGGTCGGATTTGGATCGAATTGACCCCAACCCGGATCCAAATTCATGAACCACGGATCGGGTCAATCATCGGATCGGGTCATAGTCAACCCAGATTCTCTCAGATTGAAAACCGAATAGGGTCGGAACTCGGATTTTCAGATTTGATCCATTTACTAAGATTGCAAATAATATATACAATCACAAAATTCTCAAAATTAAGCGGAGAAAAAGTTGAGATAATGAGATAATTAACTTAAAAAACCTCTCCAAAGAGATCATGAAAAATAAAATGAAAATAAAGCCGGTAAGAATAAATAGTTATTCAAACAAACTATTAAGAAAATTTTAAAAACAAATGAGCAGACATCGCTGCGTCGTGCGATTGTTGGTCGCTGTGTCGTGTGGTCACAGCGTCAAGCGATCACTGCGTCACGCGGTCGTGGTGTAGTGCAGTCGCTGAGTCAGGCGGCTTTGTGAAATTTTAGGATTCGGAAGGCGGCAGACTGCAGAGATAGATAATTTAGAGTTAAGGATGCTGAAATTTAATTAAATATATGATTAGTAATAATTAATAATATACAATAGTTAATATATACTAAAATTTACTTAATGATATGAAATAATTAAATATATGATCAGTAATAATTAAATATGTGAACGGATCGGATCATTAATGGATTGGATCATTAACGGATCAGATCAATAGTAATTTAAATTCAATTTATTTAAATATAATCAGGGCGGGTTAGTAAATGGATCGAATTGATGAATTAAAAAATTTCATTTCAAAGTTAATCGGATCGAAACCGGATCGTGGTACTATCCATTGATAGGCCTACACGGAGTCATAGGCGTGACCCCACCCTACGAGGCTAGGACAAGAGGACCAGAGGTCCAGAGCACAGGCGCATAACCGCCCAAGATTTATTCATCAATCCGACGGTCCTGATCTCGTATCACGTGTAACCATACAACAAACAGCGTACCATATGGGGCCACCCCTTGTCCAACCGCACCCACAATTTAACCCTACACTGGCACCCACCCGTCATTTTGGAATTTTTCTGGTGGTCCTTTAGTTATAGCTGGACCATTAGGCCGCTACATCGGAGGCTAAAGTCGCAGCCAACGCCAAGAAAAGTGCATCGTGTCGCAACTTTTTACCCAATTCATGAACCAAACTTAAATTTAACCCGACTTAATCATGAGTCGATCTTATATAAGTATAGCTCTTAAATAGATTGATCTGAATTTAACTCGTATTAGAGGACTAGAATACAGGTCGACGAGTCAACTAGGATATGACCTGCCAATAAATCATTTATCAAAATTAATATATATATTTAAGCATTAATTTTAATATTAATTATCAAGTGTATATTACATAATTTGATTGTATAATTAATTTTTCTTAATTAAATTTTATGATTATAATAAATTACAATAAACAATATTGAATTTCTCAAATTTTAATATTTATGATAAATGGGTTGGCGGGTTGAGTCAAGTATGAGTCATTACGCTTGACCTATTTCTCAAATTTTAGGTCAAGTTTAAATGAGTTGAGTCAAAACGAGTTGACTCGAATACAGCCTGCTACTCAGAACTGCTGCACCTGGTTTGTTGGTTATTTTTAATACCCTCTCCATATTTTTTTGGGCCATAGAGAAAAATAATTTTCTTCCATCACGTGCGAAAACAGTTTTTTTTTTTTAGTTTGATTTCACCTGACTTTCGGTTATTTTAATATAATTTTTCTAGACCTTTTTTTAATTTAAAAAAAAATGTTTTTTTCCAAACAAGGAAAGTTAATGTTTTTGAAATTTTTATTTTTTGCTATCAAATATATATATATATATATATATATATTTTAGAATGATATTTTTTAACTTATTTCTATAGTATTATTTATAATTGTGCAATTTTGATGTCTTCAATATATATAAATATATTTATATAAAAAATTAATCGACATGCTCCTCTGTATATACAAGATAAATATATTTTTCATATAACATGTAGTCCCTATTTTCCGAAAATAGATATATTAGTTGAAACATAAATCAAGAATCACATGAGTTTATTTAAAATAAAAATAATTTATTTTTAAAAAACTATTAATAGTGTTTTTAATCCTATAAAAACATATAAGTTTAGGTCTTTGTGCGAAGAAATAATCATCTATTTAACAAAAAAATTATTAAATTCAGATAACATACTATATCAAGTATTCGAAAGCAAATAACAGTTAGCACCGAACGAGAAATAAAATAATAATGCTATTAACTCCCTTTTATGTTTTATATAAAATATTTTTTACCATCATTGTTCATTGTACTTACAATTTTACAGTATATACATACTATATAATTTTTTTCTTGTATTTTTTATTTTATATATGCAAAAGATACTTATATAAAATTAAAAAATACATATATAAAGCAAAAATATTTATGCAAAATAGAAATTAAATAACATTAATGATACTAATTTTTCATTAGATAATAGTAATAAGTTCAAAATGCAAATGTACTGCTTATCTATATTACTCCTAAAAAGTTGATATTGTGAATTGTTTAAGCTTAAAAATATTTTGAAAATAATTATGTATTTTAATATATTATTTAATAAATAATTTAATTATGAGTTAAATGTTTAATCATTATATTATTTAAAATCTCTAATATTTTATTAATCAACGTCAGAGTGGACTTTAGGGGAAGATGCGGTGGACCGTGGACCCTGCAGGAAGACGGAACTTACGGGAGCGGATCAGCGGATCACATACGCCGGAGCATGCCTTCTAGAACTGCTGCCGTCAACTGCCGTCAACTGCCGTTTGTCTGATAGCGAGGAAACCGTTCAATTGGCGACACGTGGCGGGTGAGCGGATGGCTGCAGTGCGAGGAGGTAATGTACTAAATTTTATGAGTATATTTGTTTGCAAAGTTAAATTTAATAAAATTAAAATTAAATTTTAACATAGATATTTTTTATTAAAAATTATAAATAATGTGAAGTAAAGTTAGTTATTATATTGAGGTGTGTGAGGGATGTGATATAAAGTTAGTTATTATGTTGGGATATGTGAGGGATGTGATATAAGTTAGTTATTATTTTAGTAATGTGTGTAAGATGTGAAATAAAGTTAATTTTTAATATTAAATTTTATGAATAATGCGATATGCCTGATTAAAATTAAATTAGTTTAATTTTAAATGGGCAAACAAACGGGGCCATAGGGATAATTACCTACATACCACACTATTTAACTTTATTTATGTATTACCCATTTATTCTTAGTTAATTATGTTATGAATACTCAAAATATTATAAAATCTTACATACACATATTTTAACTTATTTTTATTATAACGAGTAATTATAATTTTTCAAATAACTTAATTATAATTAAGTTACAAAAAATCTGAGTCGTTCATCATATTATTTTAAGGATATTTAAATATATTTTGAGTGAAAATCCTAAAATCTTGATGTTTAGGTAGTGGCAAGGGAAGGGGGCATCTGCGACGTAAATTGAATTTAGGACAGATCAGCACTTTAGTGTGGCATTGAGGAAGAAAAAAATATGTACTATTAAGGGTAAAAATATAATTTTAATGATTTATAAATAAAATATTTTTTTAAATAAATTTTTACTGATTTTTAACTGAAATGTGTGTATGTAAGCTTTATAATATTTTGAGTATGCATAGCGTAATTAACTAAGGATGGATGAATAATGTGTAAATAAAACTAAATGATGTGATATATAGGTAATTATCCCTAAATCATAATTTCTGAAATTAGAAAATTAAATCCAATTTTAAACGAGCTCAAATCTAACCTAACAAGGCATTTTTATAGTTGAAAAATTTTATTAATCTAATTTTGAGAAAAAATATAATTAAATAAATTAAAACAATATTATTCATATATAGTTATACATATAGCAAGCTTTAATTAATATATTAGATTTTTTTATAATAACCTAATAAATATCTATTTTAAAGAATTTTTATTCATTTAAAGAATTTTTATAACTTTTATTCACTGTGTATAATTATATATATATATATATATTTATAATCACTGGATAAAGATGATCGTGATTTAAACTAATCATTGAATGAATAAATATATTTACACGTACAATGTTAATTAAAAAATTAAAATTTAATTTGAAAGACGGATTGAATTCAGCTCAGATAAAGCTTGAATCGATAACAAACGGGTCAATCCAAGGATCGATTGAGATCTGATCGAACTCTTAGATCAAATAAAAACTTTTAATTCAATCCTGAGCTTAGATTAAATCAACTTGAGATCAGATCGTTAATGGCCCAACCTCCAAGCATGTGATTTACCAAAGAATTTGAAGTAATTATGATTGTATGCTTCGAGCGTGTATTTTATAAAAGGATTAATTCTATCTAAGTCTATGAGGAAGGCATCCAAATGGTACATTTAGAAAAAATTTAAGACGAGAGAGGCCAAAATGACACGTTTTTAGGCATAGGGATAGTAGGCATAGAATTTAGTAGTCTCCCACAAATAAACTTTCCTTCCGTAGATGTTGCATGCATGATTAGAAAAACATGTCAAATACAAATAATTAAAAGTAGGGCTGGCAATTTTATTCGAAAATCAAAAATTGCTTGAAACTCGATTCGAGTCATTTCGAGTTGAGTTTCGAGCTATTCAGTGTACTCGAAATTATTTAGAGTCGATTTCGAATTTGGCATAGCAGATTTTGTTGCTTCAACTCGATCAGTTGACATTGAGATTTTCTCTCTTTCTTTTTCATTGAGTTTAGTTACATCTCAACATTTACATTTGTCGTTCAAGATCTCTACAGTAGTTTTTTATTAATTTTAATCAAATTTTGATAACTCCCATAGTAGTGAAAAGATTAAATTTTTTGTATAATATCTAATATTCTTTTAATTTCTTTCAAATTATTCTGTTACCCTCAACTCTTTTTTTTAGGCAATTAGTCTCGAATTTATTGAGTGACATTACACCAGTTTCGAATTTCATCTTTGATTTTATTGCAAATGAGCTGAATAAAATTTGTTAAAAAATAAACTAAAATGTCAAGGACCATAAAATAAAATAAAAATAAAATGGGTGGAAGGCCTTTCAAAATTTATGAACTAATAAGTAAAAAAAAAAAAATTATAATACTCGAAAAAATAGGTAATCTATATGGGTTACAAATGTCCAATTAATGTCATAATTCATTCCTATATTTTTTTAAATAAAAGATTCATTGCTATATTTAACCAAGCAAACAAGCCAATATCATCATTTAATGGCATGCCCACATTTGGTGCACCACAAAATTTAAATTATACACCAATGTAAATTGTAAAGAAAAAAAGGTCATTTATATAATTTAAAATAACTTATCTATTTATGTCTATTTTAATAACTACAAGAACGTGACAGAAAATAAAAAGAAAATACTATAAATTTAAAATAGCTACAAGAACGCACACGCCCTGCGCGCGAGGATCGAGAGAAGAGAGAGGGAAAGAGATATAATGATAATTTTAAAAAAAATTAATAATAATAAAAAAATCTATTTGATAATTTATTAAAACTCAGGGACTCTGATGTTATAATTTTAAAAATATGAATCTGTGTGTTATTAAGTGTTAAACTCAGAAATCTAAATGTAATTTACCCCTTAAATATATCATATGTAATGCAAACATAAGTAATCAATATTTATGATTGTTATGTGTATCATCATTAGGAAAATCACAAATTAATGTCTTTATTGATATGCCAAATATATACCCATTCAAGCTTTGTAGCCTATAGGCAAACATTAAAACTTTTTACTGAATTAAATATCGAGCTACATTTAAGGCTATTAATTTCGCTTAAAGATCAAAAATCACTTAAAGATTAAATCAAATTTTAGATTGAATTAAGCTCGGCTCGATCTAAACGAGCTGACTTTTGAGTCGTTCCAATCTTTAGATGACACAGAATCAAACTGAGAAGGCTTGAAATTGGATTAATTAAAAAATAAAAGATATTATTTATATATCTACAAATGTAATTAGATTTAATACACTAATTTATTATAATAGTTTAATGAAAGATTACATTAGAATTTCTTCCATAAATTGTATTCAAATTGAATGGCTATAATTTAATTTAATTGAATAAATAAATATATTTATACATAAAATTTAGCTAAAAGCTCATAAATTAATTGAAAGTCAGATCGATTTTAGCTCGGATTGAGCTCAAGTCTATAGTAAATGAGCAATACCTAACTCGAATCGAGATCTTCTTATTTATTTTTTGGAACGGATTAAAATTGAATCGGATATTTTTAATTCAATAATTCAAAATCCAATTATAGAAGTTTTAAAAGCGCAAATGTAACTTAGGGACTCAAATAGATGTACCTACATTTTTTAGTAATATAAAATAATTTAAAATTTATAGAAAGAGCACTGTATTATGAATAAAAAATTCATAAAAATTAATATAGTACTTCAAAACATATATTGAATTTTCAAACTTTACACTCCCTAAATTCCACTTTTAATAAACTACAATTACAAATTAAAAGATATTTTCACTTCACATGCGGCTTAATAATGAACCAACAATTTTCTATAAAATAGTTAATGTAATATCCTATGATCTAAAAAAATTGCGTAACTTGAATACTTGCCAGGGGTTTATCGATCCCAGTGTTGCTCTAATACAAGTATGCTTAACTGTGAAGTTTTTTATTATTAGTCTTATGGTTTTGCTCTAAAAAATATCTCTTCTAATTGAGATCATATTATCTACTTACACAACTCAGGATTTTCCAGATTTCGATATAGGACGATTCATTCTTTTGCCCCTCTCACAACTATTTATTGGCATAAAAGCTTGTTAGAAGTCACACTTTGCCTCAATAATTCTTTTCTTTTAGTATATCATCTGGTAATCACTCCTCATCGTCTTTAGCTACAGACGTTATAGTTTGATTGATACAATAAAATATAAAAAAAGATGCTATTAGGCTCCTTCACAAGTTGATTTTATTCAAAAAATATTACACATAATTTAAAAATTAAATCACAATAAAATCTAAATAACAAAAAATATTAAAGCTAAAATATTCAAAAGTCAAAATTATAAGTATGATAAATAATTACAAAACTGTTTTGTTTGTAAAAATTAATTTTAATTATAAAATTATGAATAATGTGAAATAAAATTAATTATTATTCTGGAATGCACAAAGAATAAGAAATAAAATAATTTTTTTTTTAAATTATATATATAACGTAAAATATAATTAATTATTAATATTAATTTTTATAAATTATGTAATATAATTGATTAAAATTAATTAAATGAATATTAAAATACATTCAAAGTTGGACAACAATGTCTGACGTCAGTGATTTTGAAAGAGAATGCTGACGTATCAACGTAGAGCAAAATATCGGTAGCTCAGATTTCTTCGTAGTTGCAATTTTTTCTGCTTTTTTTTATGATAATTAAATTAAAAAAAAATAGATTATGTTCAATCATTAAAATTCACGGTAAATTATATTCCGTTGAATTCCACATTTTTCGCCGCATTGCTGTCTGATGTTTGACTTTTGTTATTTGCACCACCGTATTTGGTATTCACATAAACACCATTTATTGTCAGGGATTATTTATGTAATTTTTGGAGAAGTCATCGGAACGGTTAACTACCGTTTGACCGTACGTTCCAGATTAGGCAGCTGGCGTGCCATAAATTCATTACTCGTAAGGCCTCCAACTTTACGATATTTGCATCGCGCACTAATTCCGCTGCACGTCAATTTCAAATTTGATATTCACAATTAGAGGTGTTCAAGCAATAATTTAAATTAAAAAAATTAAGAAAATTTACATACAGAATATTAAATTCATTACAAATTACGCATTTCATTATTTTTTTATAAATATTACACATATCACACTCTTTTTACATTTCTATTGTTACAATAGAAATGTAAAGCCCATAAGCAGAGTATGATATGTGTAATATTTACTAAAAGAAGGTGAAATACGTAATTTATGATGAATTCAGTGTTCTGTATGTAAATCCTTCAAAAATTAAATCTAACAGTTTAATTTAGCGATTTGATTGGATTTTAAATCCAATAGTTTGATGATGATTTGATATTCTGAGTATTTTTATTTTTTAGTTTGAGTTCAGTTTCACATGTTTGAAAATCAAAACGATCGAATTAAACTCTACGTGTAAATATAATTTTGTTATTTAATTTTAATTATATCGTGAAGTTAATTGCATAATTATTTTTGAATTTTTACTTTCTCTTTTTAAAGTTTATTATTATGATGTAATTGAGTTATTTCATATATTCTATATTATTCTTATATTAAAGTTATTATCTAAATATTTATATAATAATATTTAATATTATTATGAGAAAATTAGAAAAGTTTTTAGATAAAAAATTTAATAAAAAATATAATTTTAATCGAATTAAAGTAATTTTTATTTGATTGATTTAGATTATTTTATAATTTAATTAAATTATTTTGATTTTTTTAAATTTAAAATTAAATTTGATTTTTATTTTTAATTTAATTATAAAATTAATCAATTAAATCGAATGCACAAGCGTTCAGAGAAATTACGCCAGATATAAAACTTTTTTGTACCAGAATTTAGATGTCCTTAAAGTAAAACTCGCAAAAAATATGAACTTAAATATAAAGTATCGGAAAATTAATGTACGTATACCCAGATTTCTTACATTCACTTTCCATATTTACATTCTTACCCTAGGGATTTATTATTTTTTAAACCTTCCAGTTTGGAATATGAGCTGTTATCGCATAGATTCTTTCACCCTGTTTATAACGGGACGCTCTTTTTCTAATCAAGTCACGCCCACTGTGCCTTTGCGAAATGTCAAAAGGTCAAAAGTCGGGTGAGACTAAAAGATGAGGGTTTATAGCAGAAAGAGAGCTCCTCGTTCTCTGTCCGGGTTCTGCAGGGATGGGGAGCAATTAAGTAGAGCTGTCGTCCAGATGACGCTCAGCCTTCGCACGCCGCTCACCGGCCGGATGGGTTCACCGCCCCTCCTTGTTGTCCTCCTCCTTCTCGCTTTCGCCGCCGGCGGAGAACCAGATCTAAGCTCCGACCGCGCTGCTCTCCTTGCCCTCCGAGACGCCGTTGGCCAGGGAGCGCTCCGGTGGAACGCGACGGACTCGCCGTGCGCGTGGCAAGGCGTTATCTGTCAGCAGAACCGCGTCATCATCCTCCGTCTGCCCGGTGTCGGACTTATTGGCGAGATCCCCGCTGGCACTGTAGGGAACCTTACAGTCCTCCGCACTCTGAGCCTCCGGTACAATGGCCTGTCTGGAGGGCTACCGTCGGATCTCGACGGCGCTGCGCAGCTTCGGAATCTTTACCTCCAGGACAACCGTCTGTCTGGCGAGATCCCGCCGGTGCTCTTCTCGCTTAAGAAGCTCGTTCGTCTGAACCTTGCTGGGAATGGGTTCACCGGCGGGATATCTCCGGGGTTCAACAATCTCTCGCGCCTCGGCACGCTTTACCTTGAGAAGAATCAGCTTACTGGATCCATTCCGGAGCTCGATCTACCGAATTTGGTGCAGTTCAATGTATCTTTCAATCGGCTCAATGGATCGGTTCCCTCCAAGTTTCGTAAGATGCCGAAGAGCGCGTTTATGGGGATGTCGCTCTGCGGCGGTCCTCTACCCCCTTGTCCTGGCGAGGTTTCTCCCGCTCCGGCGCCAGCAGCTCCAGGTCCTACGAGCGGGGAGACTGGCGGCGGAGGCAGTGGAGGAGGTAGTGGCAGTAAGCTCTCCGGCGGCGCGATCGCGGGGATAGCGGTTGGATCTGTGGCACTGGTGCTCATTCTGCTAATTTTGTTGGTGTTCGTGTGTCGTAGGAGCAGCGGGAGAAAGACCAGAGCAGTTGAGTCTGCGGCGGTGGCCGCAAAGCCGCCGGAGGCGGAGGGTGCAGTGAGGAGCAGGGGTGATGTGGTTTCGTCTGGAGCGGCAGCAACTGCGGCGGTAGCAGCAGGGGATAAGAAAGCTGAGATAGGAAAGAGATTGGTGTTCTTCGGAAGGGCTGGGGTGGGCGAGTTTGATCTGGAGGATTTGTTGCGGGCGTCGGCAGAGGTGTTAGGGAAGGGGACGTTTGGGACTTCTTACAAGGCTGTGCTGGAGATTGGAACAGTAGTAGCGGTGAAGAGGCTGCGCGATGTGAATTTGCCGGAGCAGGAGTTTCGGGAAAGGATCGAGGCTGTGGGTTCCATGTACCATGATAATCTTGTTCCTCTTAGAGCCTATTACTATAGCAAGGATGAGAAACTTCTTGTCTATGATTACATGCCCATGGGGAGTCTCTCTGCCCTCTTACACGGTAAGAACTTTCTCTATCACTGTCTCTCTGTCTCGCCTTTCCTTCATTAATTCACCCAATTTCAGGGATTTCTCGCCATTTTCTTCATTCGTTTTGTGCTTTACGAATGTCTTTTGTCAGCGTTTGTTTGACGAACGTGGAATGTAGTTATTGCTCGGGCGGGAATTTTGGGATTGATAATAGGGATTTCTTGCATTAATGTTATGCTGTCTCGTTTTTTCATCCTGACCTGTCATGTAGCCTTCCAAATACCACGGACTTTGTAGTTTCCTTCTTCCTAAAATATTGGGATAATTTGGTGATTTTCCCGATAAGAAAAGACTTTGTCGGTTTTTCCTGAATGTTAATGGCTCTGTATAGTCAAATATTAGACATTGTGCTTTCCTAGTAAAACAAATACGTCATTCTTCCTAGTGAAAAGTTCAATATGGTAGACTCTAGTTTTTGTGCTACGAGCCAACCTTTGTTTGATGTTTTTGCTTCTATATCAAGTTGGTTTGCTTTGTTATTTCCTGTTTCATATTTATCACTTCAATCATTTGTAACCATTTAAACTAGGGTTCAAAAGTTGATGTTGTATGGTTCTTGACAAGCCTTTACATTCCAATGTTATTATAGCATTTTTTCATCTACAAAGCACCGACTATAGCATGTTTAGATGAAATCCTTAAAAACTATTGGAAATTCGGCTCATTCCTTGTGCCATGCTCAAGTGAAGAACAATACAACAACAACAACCAAGCCTTAATCCCACTAGGTGGGGTTGGCTGCATGAGTCCTTTGTTTCCATTGCGTTCTATCAGTTACCAAATTCTTATCTAAGTCTAAGTAACTAAGATCACTCCTTATAGTTTCTTGCCATTGTGAAGAACAATATGTTGAAAAAAAAACTATCGAATGGCTTAATGGAAATTTTGCTTTAATGGAATTGTATAATGTAGAAATGAATCAAAATGAATCAATTGGCTTAATGGCTCAATCTATGCCTTATAATGAGCGTATTATAGTAAAACATGTTTAAAATAAAAAATTGTTCAAAGGTTGTTGGAAATTATACTCATTCCTTTTGTCATGTTTAAATGAAGTGATGTAGATTTGAATAAAGATCCTATTTTCTTTAATAAAATGGTATAACATGGGAACCAAATTACTAGGTTTCATGCATTAATCTATGCCCACTAATGTCTTTGTTTCAAGGTTGTTGGAAATTTCTCTTTTTCTGAGTCATTTTTAGATGAAGATTAGTAGGTTTAAAAAAGGAACTATTTGATTTAATGGAATGACAATGTGGAAGCAAACCAATTATACCTCAAAAGATCTCAAAATCTGATTCAATTATATCCAACCTGATTTTCAATATGCATTTAAGCACAAAATGAAATGCAAGAAATATGCATCATGCACTACTGGGCACTTGCAATAACTTCTAGATTTGTGGCTTCGTTGACTATTTACTTGTTTTGTTCTGTGTATTTGGCCAATTTGCATTTGATTTTCTTAGCTCTCAAATAAGAAGCTCCGTGTGTCAGATTTTTTGTGATTTAAAGAATGATCTTGTTTCTGGTATCAGGTTGGTGGAAGTATGTTTAATTTGTTAAAGTTTGATGCTTGTCTGAAATTGATCATGCTTTCAAACTCCTGATGTATCTTTCTTATGTAGTTTTAATAAGCTTTGCAGAAGTTATAGTTGATCCTATTAATCATAATGATCTCTACTATTGTGCAACATGCAGGCAACAGAGGATCTGGCCGAACACCTCTTAACTGGGAGATGAGGCTATCAATTGCCCTTGGTGCTGCCCGTGGCATAGCATACATTCATTCCATAAGCCCCACAACTTCACATGGCAACATCAAGTCGTCGAACATCCTTTTGTCCAAAACCTATGATGCTTGTGTGTCTGACCATGGATTGGCAAGCCTTGCAAGTCCAAGCACCACTCCAAGCCGTATCGCTGGTTACCGAGCACCGGAAGTCACCGACGTCCGGAAGATCTCCCAGAAGGCTGATGCATACAGCTTCGGTGTCCTCCTTCTTGAGCTGCTCACAGGCAAGGCTCCGGCACAGGCCCTCCTAAATGAGGAAGGGGTGGATCTACCTCGATGGGTACAATCAGTAGTTCGGGAAGAGTGGTCGTCCGAAGTTTTCGATCTCGAATTGCTCAGGTATCAGAATGTTGAGGAGGAGATGGTGCAGCTGTTGCAACTTGCAATCGATTGCACATCCCAGTATCCCGACAGCCGACCCTCAATCTCTGAGGTTATATCCCGAATCGAACGAATTCGTTCGTCCAATGAAGGTGTTGAAGAAATCGAGGAACCGCCGCAACAACATCCGGAACCAAGCAGCGTAGATGGTGCCCATGATCATTCTTCTAATCCGACCGGTGCTGCTGATTCTTGAACTATGTTATTCTTCATATTCATGGTTATTTTATTCTAATTTCTGAGCAATTTGTGATGTTCTTCTTTCTATGGGTTCAAAAATGAACGCCTTTTCTGGTTTTTTTCGATCTCTCTTTTTCGTCGTGTTCTTAACCCGTTCTTTTTTTTTTTTATGGTGGTTAGAAACTTAGAATGTGGTTGATGTTTGGTTGGATTGGCCATGATGATGTGATTAAAGTATGTGCATCTTTCTTTAGTTGTTGGATAGCTGTTTATCTTGAACATAAATGAAGTTGGTTCAGTTTCCTTTATTTGTTGTGTTAATTGTTGAACCTGCTTGAAGGTTTCAACTTTCCTTTAGATTGGTGGTCTGATTTCTTAATGGTAGCTGGTGACTGGGCCCAGATTTTGGTGCCCCTTGATTTGTTTCATCCACCAATAATATATAATCTATATTCTTATTGTTTTTTTTTAATTGAATATATACATATTTTTGGTTATATTTATATAAACTATGGATTTTGTACATGAGTTTTTATTATATGTCATTTAAAATTTTAAATTATGAGTGATATGTATTTGAAGGAGTGAAATATCTAAAGTGTTAGGAGCGTATATGTAAATGTCTCAAGATAATTCATTGACTTTCATAAAATTTTTATTTCGGATTTTGATTGTATTATTTGTGTTTGTATGTTTTTATTTATTTCACATTTTATGCATGTATCTTAATAAGGGTAAGCAAAAATACTTGAAATTATGTTAAAAAAAAAAGGAAAAAACTTGGAACTACAAGAAAAAGAAAACTTGACATTTTAAATTTGCTTGTATTTTAATTGGCTTCAAACTTAATTTGATTTTTTTTCATAATTCTAAGCTAATTTGTTTGAAAAAAAAATAATTCAGTTTATAATCAATTCGATATTTGTATGATAATATATATATATATATATAGATTTTTAAATGAATATTAATATATTTTATTATATAATTAT
>JAEMOT010003495.1:425936-436459 GCA_019297695.1 Apostasia ramifera
ATACATAACAAGTAACGTATAATATATTTAAATATAAATACAAAAATGTATAATATATATTATTTATAGAATGAATATTTAAATTAAAATAAAATATAAATTTAAATTCGAGTTAATTCAAAAATTAATTTGAGATTAAATAAATTTTAAAGGACTTGAATTAAGTTGGATACAAATTTAAAATCTTTGAATTTGAGTTTGAGGTAAAAACGCTCAAACTTAATCCGTTGTCGGCCCTAATACTAATGAAAATATCGTTTATTTCTCGTATTATAGTTTTCTAGTGAGCATCGAATAAAATTTATGTAGACGGTTGGTACTGAATAATCAATTTGGCTTGTAATCCTGCGCAGATAACGTTTTAGTGAATAGGCTATAGATTATTATTATTATTATTATTATTATTATTATTATTTGATAGTTAGGCTCTACATTATTAATAGGCGTCAATCTAGGCTTTAATAAATGTCTATTTATATTTTAAGTAAATCAGCTTTGCTACTAGTTGGAGTTTTAAAATTTGATTGAAGCGACTGAGTTTTGATACTTTTGGATTGATTTTGAAAAAGCTACTGATTGAAACTCACTAGTTTCTGCAGTTTTAATTGAAACTATCGAAACTCAACCAAAATGCAGTTGTAATTATTGAAAATCGATTAAAATTATCGAAACTCATTACTCTTCAAAAACAATATGCAATAATAATTATTAATAAATTTAATTTTAAATTTAAATAATTTATAAAAAAAATTGAAACTGCTAAAACTATAAAAACTATCGAAATCGATATGTTCATCTTAAGACTAAAACCGATACCGAAATTGAGTTTTAAAACCTTCCCCAAAGCGAGTTTTTGTTGATTATTGGAAAATCATTGCCAATAGTTTTTTTTTTTTTTAATTCTAATTTGCAAATAGAGATTAAAAGCAGAAGCAGATACACTGCACAAGTTTTTCTTTGAATTATAGAAAGTAGGTAGAGAATTCAATAAGATATGAGCTTATATATATAAATTGATCTTAAACAGATATAAAATATTATAATATAATTTTATACATCAAGATCATGAGATATTTTGAGCTTTCGCTCTCTTAAAGTCATTTCACTTAAATGAATCTATCAAACAAATTTTCTCCATATAGCGAAATCGAATTAAATGTGACTTCAAACTATTTGGAACTCGTGAAGTCAAAATCATCAATTATGTAGTTTTAAATAAAACCGATTCACTTATCTAAGCCCGCTTCAGGTACCAAATCTAAATTTATTTACTCTAAAGCTGACGTTACTGTCAAACAGAAGTCTGCATAGAGCCAAGCTTAGGAATAACCGAGTTTGATAATACAAGCAGGTTAAGACCCAAGTCAGCTCAATGGACTCAATAAGAATAGAAAATAGCTGAACAATAGGGTTCTTTTAAATAATTGACAAAAGTTTCTTAACTTTCTTTCATATAGGCCTCGTTTGTCTAGGAGTTTAAAATTAACCTGATTTAATTTTAACCAGGCATATCACATCACACATAAAATTTAATATTAAAAATTAAATTTATTTCACATCCTACACATATTACTAAAATAATAACTATCTTATATCACAACCCTCACATATTCCAACATAATAATTAACTTTATATCACATCCCTCACATATTCCAATATAATAACTAACTTTATTTCACATCATTCACAACTTTTAATAAAAAAATATCTTCATCTAAGTTTAATTTTAACCTTCTTAAATTTAACCTTATAAACAAACAGACCCATAAGATTTTCAAATTAATAACAATAAAAAACTTTTAAGAACCCATTATTTATTGGGCCAAGGTGGGCCGAATCATTGGGCCGGACCTCATTTCAGCCCAATCTATCCCTTGTAAAGTCCCTCAGCTGCAATTTTATGTAGTCTACTTTATTATTTTTAGAACTTAATTACATAACATTCACTAGTGTTTGAAATGGTGATGAATGTTTTAATTTCCAAATTTTTATTACAAAAAGGGGTGGAGGAAATGCCTAGAGCTAATGTCCGATACGATCGAGTCCTTGGGTTTTCGAAATAGTGTAATGGAAAAAGATCGTACTCTGGCAACTTTACGTAAGGCAGAGTTTGGTTTTTTGGCCCAATCAAATTTATTGTAATACTCATACCGAATTGATCAGGTCATGTAGGAACAAAGTTCAAATCTAGCTGTAAGCAGCCATATATTAAGTCAGGTAGGGCGACCCGATTTGATCTACTCGATGTTAGGTACCTTTAGAATTGGACAAAACCTGTGGCCATGCTACTCATCACCCTAATCATTACTCGCACGAGGAGGAGAGAAAATGAAGTAGAAGGCGGAAGAAGCAAAAACAAGTAAATTCAGCTACAATAAGTCCAAAGTATTTCGATTCAGAAATAGGAAAACAACTGAAAATAAAAGCAAATATCCATAACTAACCAAAAGTTTCTGCTCAACAAATGAAATAAAAGTTTCCCTCATTTAGACAAAATAATAAAATAAAATAATTTTTCACTTGGTTGGCATTCTCCTCATTACTGTTATCTTGTGTACAAATATCTGTCATATTAATAATAGAAGCTTATTAGAACATACTCGCTATACACTAATAAAGTCATTACAATAAAAAATATAAAAGATAATAATAATAATAATAATAATAATAAAGTCCGCATTGTATAATAGTAGAGGTAGCAATTAAAATATGATAATAATGCACAACATGAATAACAGGCAAATAGACAAGTGTTGTATGAACAACATGACATAGACAACATAAGTAAGCAAGAGAACAATAAATGTACAAATAATATTTATTTTTATTTAATTTTATTTATTTTTATCTTTTGAGCTTGTGATTTCTCATATTACACTTTACCTGCTTTTTATACATTTGGGGATCATTATCCTTTAGTCTCATAAGCAATGGACACTGTCTCATCTAAATATATACGAAATCTTTTATATAGTGGCAACAATACCTATTTTAGTAACAATATATTTGTAATTTGGAGGTCTTCACCCCATATCCCTAAATCTCCCGTAGGTGTCACAATCAAGAGTTATCAAGTTCTACTTTGTATCAAATGAGTTAAGTTATGATAAATCACTATTAAACTGATTGGACGGTCCAGCTCTAATACCGAACAATCTAATTGATTTTTGTCTGGGTCTTACGATGATGAATGAACACTGGATTGCCCGATTGTTGATCGGGCAATTCAATCTCAAGTTACAGCTATCCGATCTTATGATTGGATGGTCTGTCCGATTGGCCTTTCAAAATTTTGATCGAGTCTTGGGATGAATACTTGGGATTCGTTCTACGTGGTGTTCTCAAAATATCTCAGAATCTTAGTGATCAACAAGCATTAATCTTATCATGTCTCAGAACAGGAAGAACATGAAATTATTAAGGATTCATGGATCACAAGTAGATCTAACAATAATAATTTTATGCTATATTTCTCTAATCATGATAGAATTCAAGAATATCTCCATAGATCTATATATTCTAAACATGATAAAAGCATGTAAAACAATGAATTTCATAGGAAGAACATGGAGAATTGATATCCAGTAAATATTTCATGCAAACATATAAGGAATTCATCGATTCAATCATTTAAAATCTTATTTTCCTCAAGATATTTTCTTATTTTGTATATGTAATCTCTACTAGCCAAGTTAGGATAAAACCTACATTTAATTCACCATAGTTCTAGGTTTATCAACGATTCGAAAGAAAGAATCATCCAAAACATGGAGACCCAAATCTAGATCTTAAAGAAATGTCGAGATTACAGAAAATTAGAGAGAAATCATCGATCTTGAGAAGAGATCTGGCTTTCTTCCTCTCCAAGCGTTCCTCTCTTTCTTCTAGATCTCTCCATGCCCCGGGTTATAAGGGGGAGGGAGAAAATTTGAATTGGTATTTTGGAGTGCGAAACTCTATTACCCCCTAATAATTCAATCTAGAGCTAAACGAGCAATTTTTGCTGGGCTAAATTTACAAAGATAATTATGAGAATTAAATATCAATTTAATTATATTAATTATAAAAACTTTAAATCCTGTCAATCTATTAGATAAATAGAATGATTTGAATCTAAATCAATTTCACATGAGCAACACTAATTTCATCACATTAAAATCAAGTAATCAAATTTTAATCAAAAAAATTAACAAGTTGTTGCACAACCAAAGCCTACTAGACTGACAGTAATCTTTTTTTTTTGGGGGGCACAATCCCAATAGATAAGTAAAAGAAAATCCACAAAGTACTTTGCTTAGGAAGTGTTACATCACAAAAACAATATAAATATAAAACAATTAAAGCAAAGGATTTAAAAATAGAGATAATTACATGCATACTATTATACAAATTTATATTTACATTTTAACTGCCCTTAAAAATTTAATTTTATTTGACATCCTACGCATATACAAAAATAATAACTTATATCACATACTTCGCATATCTTAATATAATAATTAACTTTATTTTACATCATTAATAATCTTTAATAAAAAAATATTTTCATCTAAATCTAACTTTAAACTTATTAAAATTAACCTTTTGAAATAAATAGGTCGCAATATAGGTTCATAGATTAGGTTCACGTCAATCCAATTTCGACCCAATTCATTAATGTCAAGTATGAAGAAGTAACCTAACCCAATTCATCAACCAATTTATGGTAATATTTGGCATAAAAATGCAAATGAAATATTATGTAGCATTCAATTACGAATAAAAATAACAAATGTGAAACACATCTAAAAATTAAAGGCATTATATTTGAGTTAACTCATTTATGATCTGGACTTAGTTAAGTCGAGAGGATCTGGGTCAAGTTTGAACGCCCATCGTTTAAATGAGAGTTTCAAGATATGACAAAGAAGTTTACATTTGAATTTCATTTAATTTGAGTATGATTTGTTTTGTGATAATAAATCAATTCATTAACTGATCTAATTCCAAAACCTCCTTTTAACTCCATTCAATGAAATAGTTTATTAAAGAAGGGTCACAGCTTATATAATGTTGATTGCTGCATATACTTCAGTAAAAATCAAGTTTATTTATATCTTTCATATATTTTAATATTAAATTAATTTTATTTTATGTTATATAAGATATTAATATAAAGGAATAAATTAATTGTAGATTTTTAAAATATTAGAGTTTTTTTTTCCTTGCTAGAGTTTGTGTGTTGATTCGTGAAATTTAAATCACTGCATGTAAAACTTGAGTTTCCATTTATCATCGCATTTATACATCACTTCATAAGTTTGCTTGGACTTCACCTTCTACCCTGACGAAATTTATGTATTTGCATACGATTAATGAGAAATATTTAAATAATTATGTAAAAGAATAGAACTTTTTCGACATCTATTAAATATTTTTCACTAAATTAGGTCAGTTGCACAACTTTCTTCTTCATTATCATCTTCCTCTTATAATTTATTTATTGCTTGTGAGAAAAATCTAGGAGCTCTAGTAATTAGCAAAGAACTTGTGATAATGATTAAAAACAAAAAAGAGTAATTCAAATAATGGCTCTAGAGTTCAATGAGTGATTTTCTCCACCATTATAAGGAGAAATTATTATGTCTAGCACTCAACGAAGGGGCAACACGGGACAGGCAAGCCCGCTCGCAAAGCAGTGAGAAATAAATTTTTTTTGCTGATTCTAATTGTTTATATTTGTATGGCTTCATATAAAGCATAAAAAACTTTTAATAAAAAATAAAATACATAAAGTGAAATATATAAATATTATATTTTTTTATTATTTTTTATGCTTTTATATTGAATAATTGCTTCATTATAAGAGCCACAATGAGAAAGAATAAAATGAGTAGATCACTCAATTTAGAAAAAAAAAAAGGGTGAAGAGGAAGAGTGGAGTTTAAATGTGCAAAAGACAATAAAGCTTGTGATGCAATAATTTAAATTTATTCAAATTTTATGGACCAAAGTGCAAGAGCCACAGTAATTGTTGAACTGTAAGGCCTCGTTTGTTTGATCATTGAAAATTAATCTGGTTTAATTTTAACTAGGCATATCACATCACACATAAAATTTAATATTAAAAATTAACTTTATTTCACATCTTACACATATTACTAAAATAATAACTAACTTATATCACATCCCTCACATATCTCAACATAATAACTAACTTTATTTCACATTATTCACAAATTTTAATAAAAAATATTTCTATTCAAGTTTAATTTTAACCTTGTTAAATTTAACCTTACAGGCTAAGCAATTTATCCTAATAGAAATTTTCTTTCAATACCTAAAAATTCTACTACTTGCAAAACAAGGACTTAGATATGTTGTTTTCTCATCTACTTTATTTTTTTTGAGGTCTAATCTTTGGCATCTTTTTCCCAAGAGTTCACTATACTTTTATTTCCCACCTTTGCTTTTGCTCAACACTTCAAGTGGGCCCACCAGCCCCCCTCCACCTCAAAACATGCAATACATGCAAATTATTAAAGGTAGATATTTTACTAAATTGGTGGTAGCCTCCCATTAGTCATTACATTCTCATTCATGCAATTAGATTATTACATTTATGTTTTTGTGGATTCTTTTTTGCATCATTTCATTCCATGGTTTTAAGTTCCAATAAAAATCTATGTTTCTGTGATTTCTGATCAATTTCAGTCGATACATATGTCTGACAAAAAGATGTTTTGTCGATTTCAACTGACACTCGTAAGTTTTAGTAATTTTGCCAGATAGGTCAGGCTTAGATTCGGCAAAAACTCTTAAGTTTTAAGAAAGAAATTTTTTTGAAATTGAGACTTTTTTTTTTATTATACTTTAAAGGTTACGACAGAGCGTGCATGTATATTTAAATCATCAAAATAAAAATTATCGAAATTATCAAAAAGATGAAACTTGATATTTCCAACCTACAATCTCATGATGAACTTTTCCTCATATAAAGTCTTATGCATTCAGTACTGAAGACTTTTGAGGGACATTTGAATGCAAATATGGAAGGGAAAATATCCTTTCCCATCAGTAGTTAGATGCATTCCATCATTTTGGTTCACCTGCCAATCAACTACATTATTTCAAGGACCTAATACTAATCTGAGTTATATCTAAGATATTATAGTGTAATAATTAAAATTTAAAAATATGGGCTAGAATGTAATAATTATAGAAGCAAAGTGACCTTTAAATAATTTACCACCATTTTAGATGCCAAATTAACCCGGCCGGATTGTGAAAAACTTTAATATCGGGAAAAAATTATGGGTAAAGGAGGAGATCATTATATTAAAAAAATAAGTACAAAGAGGAGGTTGATTTCTACGGCTACAGGTTATTCAGAGTGATTCTACCCTAACAATTATAAACTATTATAAATAGTAAAATACACCCTAGACCTAAGAATGGGTATAGGTCCATACCCAATCTCTTTGTTACTACCACTTGATTTTAAAAATTCAATTTTCATGTTATTTTTTTCTCCAAAAATTGTCAGAGGCAAGCTCTTCAAACTAGACCAAATACTCTATAACAAACCATATTAGTAAGTTTATGTGTAACATTCTATGATCCAAATATAGAAGTATTGCCGCTTTGACTTTAGAAAAACTATGTGACTTGAGTACTTTCCAGGAGGTCACCCATTATTATTCCAGCCCAAACATGCTTAACTATGGAGTTTCCCATCATTAACCTCACAGTGTTGCCCCTAAAATGCGTTCCTATTATTTGAGATCATGTTATTTACTTATACAGGTCAGGATCTCCCTCCCTTTGATATGAGACAATTCATTTCTGTGTCCCTCTTACTGCTCATTATTCGGCCTAGAAATCTGTCAGGAGCCGCACTTTACCATAGTAATTTCTTTCTCTTAAGATATTACTCGGTGATCACTCGCTACCTTCTTCGATCACGGGCATCATACTATGTGAGCTCATTATTAAGCCATTAATCAATTTCTTAACAAGTTTAACCATCAAACAATAAATTCAGCCACTTGTTGAGCTTCAAATCTGTAAATTTATAATATTTATACACATTCTATTAAAATACAGATGAGAATTATAACATGTGCGCTTAATAAAAATTTGATTTGCTAGTAATGATAATATTAGCAAACCATATTAACAGCATCTGAGCAGGCCCATTATCAAGCTTGTTACTTTACAAGTCTTCACTTGAGCTGGCAATTTGATCAACAAATCGAGCCATTTGATGAGCTTTAAATAGTGAGTGTGCATCCGATTTGCATACATACATAAATGCGCTTCATTTTCAAGCTCTCTCATTTACGAGTCGAGTTTTCAGCTTATTCAGTAAACTCCACTAACGAAGCTGGGCAAGCTTTTATCGAGTCAAATACTAAGAAATTCATCAAAAACTCAAATCATTTAGCCTTGTCTTCAACTAAATACTCGTATATGGTGAAGTTAGGTATATAGGAATGTGTCTGAACAGACTGCATTTTTTTCATTCTGATTCATTCCACTGGTTATCGGATAGGTTAAATAACTAGGTGGATTGAATTAGGTCAAAGACTTCATTAGTAGTCTCAAGTAGGGCAAGGTTTGAATTGAGTTTGATCAATTCTATCAGGCTTTAAATTTTTTAGTAGAATATATGCAATAAATGAGTCCATTTCTGTGAAAGAAATCTAATTATTAATATGAATTTATGTATGATGTGATCTATGAGGCTAAAATATACATACCTAATAAACAAACACCACAGATTGTAAAAGTCGACCCAAATTTGGGCGCATGACTTCTTTAATTTTGAGTCAGAAAGCGATACTTAGGTGCAATGCATGGGCTTTAAGACAAAGATACCAATAATAAGAGCATGGTATGCAAGATAGGGCTGAAGGAATATGGCTTCTTTTGAGAGGGAAAGTAAGATTCTAAAAGGAAGAAGAAAACCAAGGCTCAAAGTGGCTGTTGGTGGGCAAAGCTCCCCTCCAGTATTCTGATAAGGTTCTGATCCTAAAATTTTTCCATTTCCATCATTTTTGATCCCTAAAGATTGAGAAGATCATGATTTGAATCATTCATTTTATACTATCCTTTATATCTTATCTTCCATTATTCGGTAAATTCCATCAGGGTCCTTAAATTGGAGCCCGATTATCAATTGACCCGAACTTTTAAATTCAATGTAGTTGAGTTCTGAGTGCATTTCATCAGTTTCAGCATAGTCCCTCAGATCATTTTAGCCATTTAACCTTCATTGCAACATATTCCGCAATTCTCATTTAAAATTTTGTATCTTTCTTTCAGAATGCATGGTGTTTCGAGGCACTCATATGTTGCGTTCAAAGACTAGAACTCAAAAAACTTCATCAATGAGGAACTAACCTCAACCAATGAAGCAAACGAACAACGCTGTTGTAGAACCTCAGAAATTTTGACTGGGATTTAACTTCAAAGACAAACTAAGAAAAGCAATTACGAAATATCTCTTTAGGACTTTGTATGCTTACTAAAAGATAAATAATTATAAGGATTTTATGCGGGATGTCAAATTGCTCATAGTTTCTCTATGGTGCAATCAAAGATACTAATGCAAAAAACTTCAACCAATGAAGCAAACAAGCCCTATGGTAAAAAAACTTCGGAATTTTTGATTGGCGTCAAACTTCAACTACAGTATAAGAAGAGCAATTATGGAACAACTCTTTTAGGGTCTAATGCTCACTGTAAGATAAGCAATTATAAGTATTTTGTATGGGATGTCAAATAACTCACACTACTAGAGAAAACCTGTTTTACGGCGGTTAAAGACCGCCTTTAAAAATGAATATAACCGCCGCGTATTCAAACGCCGTAATAGCTAACAGGGCTTTGACGGCGGTTTGGACCGCCGTCTATAGTTGTACTATAGACCGCCGTTAATATTTTTTTTTTAATAAAAATTTTTTATCAAAAAATTAATACGATACACAGCAGTAATATAGATCCATTGATACACAACAATTACATACATCCAGAAGCAGCAATTATATACATCTAGAAGTCATTTCAACTATTAAATTCATAAATAAAACAACAATATCGATCACATAAAACATAACTTCAATTAAATGAACCTTTAATATTACATTGCAAAACAAATGCAGATACAAATTAAAACAAAAAACAAAACCACAATATATAGCAACAGGTAATCTGAATTCATGAAACAAAACTGCTCCATAAGCTCCATGATATCATATGTACTCATAATGCTGAATAAAAAAGAGGTAAATGAAGTCACAAAACTGAAGGAAACTCTAAAACAATGATAACGTGAGATATAGATTACAATTCACAGTGTATATAAAAACTTTTAAAAAGATATGGTCTAATGAAAGAAAACCAACCTAAAGCATGGAAATGCACGAGCAAATGCCTCCCCTCTCCGCTTAGCATCATCTGTACCACCCTCACTTGCTACATCCTACTCCACAATAAATAGCAATATCACAGGGACCCAATTGAGTTCATTAGAAAAAAT
>JAEMOT010003496.1:0-62621 GCA_019297695.1 Apostasia ramifera
TCAAATAAGAAACACAGTAATTCAGAGAATGACCACAAGAACAGAACTCAACAGCTCTATATTTGATTGCAATTGAATATTACAGCTAGATGATAGTTCTTAAGATAAGGGAGAGCAGAAGGACATAGGAAGAAGAAGAAGAGACGAAGAAGAGCAGGAAGCGGAGAAGAAGAAGAAGACGATGCAGAGTATTCAATTTTTTTCCGCGGCTTCTTACTCCAATTCTATTTATGTGACTCACAATCCGGTTCAGCGTTAAGCCTCCGGTTCAGCTCCACTGTTGGTTCAGCATCCAAGCCGGTCGATGCTGCTGCTACGGCTGTTATTTGTATATAATGCTATCAGTCTATTGGAGATTCACGTAAGCAAACAAAAGTAAAAATTGCGTTCTTTACCAGAAAATGCTCCGCCGGCTCGTTCGGAAAAGGATATTCTTGAATCGCGGGGAGCCGGTAGCAAGCGAGGGCGTGGGATGCAAGAAGACGACGACCCATCACCTTTTTACCTATAGGACTTATACTTTATCATACTTTCAAATTGGTCCATGTTCTTTATTTATTATAAATAGGTCGATATTCTTTTTTTTTAATTCTAAATAGGTCCAGAAATCTTAACGGGTCCTTAGAAAATAAATAAAAATTATACATAAAAAATCCAATAGAGTTTTGGAATTTTGTCAAGCCCACCATTAACTTATTTTGGAATTTTGTCTTTTTTCAAATCTAATAAAGTTTTTTTTTAATGGAACAAATTTAATAGAGTTAGTGACTTAGTATTTTTTATTTTTATAATTAAAAAAAGTTACGTTATAATAATTTTTGAAAAAAAATGAATTAAAATTTCCAAAATAAATGTATTCTAAAAATTTGTTAATATTAGCAATTATAAACGGGAGATTGAATACAAGATGCTACCATAATAATTAATCAGAAAAATGCTATGATTTTTTCATAATATTTTTTATGTTAGAAATATAAAATAAGTTGCACTAAAAAAAATCAATAGACTAGGTCAATAAAAATAGTAAATTTTGTAGCAAAACTTATATAAATTTTATTTTTGAAAAATACATGAGCTAAATATAATTATTTGAAAATTAATTCAATATATTTGTCTTGTTTTACAAAAATAAATGCAATTTTCCTAGGAAAAGAATATGATCCAAAAATAAAAAGTGTTCATTCACATGTTTATTTATTTTCATTTGTGTATTTTCATAAAGATGTGGGTCTATTTTTTTTTTAATCTCAAAATCACAAATTTCAAGCCCATGTGATCAAAATTGGGGTGGTCTAAATTTTGAATTAGAGCTCTATATTAAATGATTTAAATTTAAAAATTAAATCAAAATAATTAAATTTAGCCAATTTAATTTGATTTAGAATATATTAACTTAATTAATGATTTGCTCATTATATCTATTAAGTTAAATGATTTGAATTTAATTTATTATAATTGAAAATAGAACTAGCTAAATTAACTAAATTATGCTGTACCATCACATAATAATATACTTAAATTACATAAATACTCATTTTTTTAAATTATGATATTTATTATTTTTTTGAGTTTCATTTTTAGTCTTTGTTATTATAAAATTTTTTAGAAATATATTATATTATTTTAAAATTTATAAACTTTTGAAATAATTAATCAAATAAAAGAATTATGGTTTTAACCTAACTAATTAAATTTTATTTGATTTACTTAGTTTTTAATTTATAATTTTATTTTATTTATTTGATTTTTAAAATTTTAAAATTAAATTTAATCTTTTTTCTCAACTAGATTAACTAAACTAATCAAATATAAGTATTCAAATTTTAACTTAATGAGTTCTTTAGATAAAAATTTTGACAAATTATCACATATATTTTTTTATAAATCAAATAAAAATAATTTTATTCGTTCTCTAAAATTTAATTTTATATAATAATAAGTTTACATATATGTTCTCTTAACCATTTTTCAAAAAATATTAGTAGCCTAAACTCTATAATTGTAGTAAAGCTTCTCCTATTCCAGTAGAAACAGAGTTTGCTTGAAATTAGAATGCCTCAGATTTAAATTTATACTATTATAATTCTCAATTAAGTGAACAGAATTGTGATGCTTGAGAAAAAGAATTAAAAAAAACTCTACAAATGCATTCGTATTATGAAAATTCATTCAATGTTCTATAAGTGTAAAATTCTTATAATGTTATTATATGAATTTTTGCAATTAAAAATAAACATCACATTCTTAAGCTAATGGTTGATTCAGAATTTAATTTGTGAGAATGGTGCCATGTGTGCAATCATATCATTTATTCTCATGCCACTCATGTAATATCGTGTGATTGGCTGTTATGACCTATATACTGAACGATTGGCTACTGTGACCCACGTACTAAGCTGCACCTAACTGAGCATTAAATATAAAATTTCAAATTTAATAATTGAATTTCTACGATTCAAAATTTATCACAGCAATTTTTCGTAATCGATTATGAAAATTATTTGTGTTTGTTAAATTTTTATATTGGAATATAAAAAATTAAATTTTAAATTAAGATTGAGATTTTAATTGCATATAAAAATCTTTAATTTTACATTAACAACTTTCTTATTCAAGTACAAAAATATAATATTGTACATTAAAAATTAATGAGGTAATAGTAGGACGGTGTGGTGGTAGTTGGACTTGCGCACTACTCAATATCCTAGAGATTAATGACAGACATCTTCTCTTTATTCCTAAAAAAAAAAACTATCACATCATAGGTATGACTATAACATGACAGGCTCACAGGCTAGTCAATTATTCAACCCAGTAGTTCGACTAGCTCCACATTAATCTGAGTTGTTCAAAAACTTTTGTTTGATTGATTTTACTTGGAGACTCGGTTAAATTCGTTCATATATCATGGCTGAATGACATGACAATTTTTTTCCTTAATATATATTATTAAATTAAATATTTATTATTTTTAGATGATGAAATTTCTAAATAATATTAAAATAAATGTCTTTTTAATTTTATGAAATTTGAGTCGGAGTTGAATCAAAATTTTTAGTGCGCTAGAATCTATTATCTGCCAAACTGTGGGGCCACAACGAATCCCCACACTGCAGGCCACGTGGATCTGATCCAAATGAAAGGACACTGACTTAACGGTTAACAATTACGATCAAAATAATATTATAATGTTAAAAAAATAAATAATTCTGTGAATCTGCCACGTGGAGAGCTATAGATTAATTCTTTAGGATTTGCACATGCCTGCCAAAATTATTTTTTACATTAATTTAGATTTTTATTAAAATTAAAATTAATTGAAAATTACGTAATAAAAAATATAAATTTTAATATATTATTGGACTGGATTGAAAGATTTAATAAGTTTAAATTATTTTTTGTTGATAAGATTGTGTTTACCACATTAATATCTTGTTTCCTATATATATATATATATTAACAATCATTTGAAAAATAATACAAACTTATATATTAACATCTTATTGTTGTAATCTTAATATTAAAAAATTAATTGAAATAAATTTCCTAATATCTCTATTCTAGTATTTTTTGAGCAAATGAAACAGCTAATTAACATATATAATATTTTTAGTTTGAATTTGTTAAATGAAAAGCACATAAAAGAAAGGGTAAATTGCATCCGGGATCCTAATGTTGAAATATTATTGTAGATTAGTCTCAATTTTTTAAAATTTTTACTTAAATATATAATATTAAAAAAGCTTTATAGCTTTAGTCCCAATTAAAACTTAATTTTTAAATTTTTACTAGTATGCGGTAAGATAATTTGAATGTTAATTTTATAATTTTTTAGAATATAATTTTAAAATATTAATATTCATATTTTTTAGTTTAAAATTTTTAATGAAAAAAATAAGAAATGAGAAAAATAAAATTTTAAATTCTTATTAAATTTTAAAGAAGAGTGAAAAATAAAAATGTGTAATGTTTTAAATAATTCAAATTAGTTAAAAATAATAAAATTTCATATTTTCTAAAGTAAAAATAATGATATTCTAAAGAGAAACCTAGTTTAATAATTTTAAAGACTTAAATTAAAAATTTTAAAAACTTAAAACTAATTTATAATAATTTTTTTGACTTAAAAAGCTCAGACGTAATTTAGCTAAAAGAAATGACATTCTTGTTGCAATTTTTTTAGTTAGTTTTCTTAAGGCATAAAAGCAAATGGGAAATAAAAGATAATTAATGGCAAAAAATAAAATAAAATAAAATAAAAGATAATTAATGGCATAATTATAATGCCAGGTAATTTTGACATTTGCGTCAACTACACAACATAATTATAATAATTACATATTTAAATTCTTGCCATTTTGCATTCCGAATAATAATATTTATAAATTTGATTTAATACTAACTCGAGAATTTCATAAGATTTCATGTGCTCTAATGAGGTGCTTGCAGCAGTTTTGTTAGAAATAATTGCCCTCTATAAATCCCAACTTATTTTGATTACTCACTTTTATGATATAGTTGTAACTTGTTTTTGTGCTGATCTGTCTTTCTCATCATATTCTAAATTGGTATTCGAGTATCTGACTATTGATCATGCTCAGAAGTCCTTGTCAGCCACACTATTATCAAGTTATAACTAATTCTTTTCGTTAATTGAATATCATGTTTTCTTTATTTTTGCCTACTTATACAGTACTCCAATGTGGTAGCCATCTAGAGAAGGCAGCCGACGAGGTAATCATAGTAGATCGATGGCGACAGTTAAAGATGGTCAGCTAGCCAAGCCGCCGTCGTTTAAGTGCGGCTAATTGTCTTTTTTGTTCCAAGAGATCCAGATCAACCCGCCATGAATTATCGTTCTCATCCATCCAGATTTGTAAATCCTTAAGATCAAAGTTGGCTGTTGCTTCCACTCTGGGGGAGTAATGCTCCAACTTGATAGGTATGACAGCATCTATTCCGAAGGCCAAGGAGAAAGGAGATTCCTGGGTAACCTTAGATGGGGCAGTGTTATAAGCCTAGAGAGCGCCTGGCAGCTCATCTGGCCAACGGGTTTTGGCACCATCAAGGTGCTTCTTCAGGATGTTCAAAATATTCTTGTTGGCAGCTTCAGCCTGCAGACGATGTTTGCCCACAGGAAGCCCTCGACATTCTGGGCAGTGGGTTGAGCAAGAGGCTTTGCATCTATCCACTTGTGAAGTAATCAATAGCGACAGCAACCATTTGTAGCTTCGGATGGCCGTGGGCATTGGCTCCAGAAAGTCGAGCCCCTAGACGGATATATTTTTCTCTTCCTCAATACCACACTAAAGTGTTGATTTATCCTAAAATTAATTCACGTCGCGGATGTCTTCTTCCTTTGCCGCCACCTAAACATTAAGGTTTTAGGATTTTCACTCAAAATATATTTAAATATCCTTAAAATAATATAATAAACGGCCCAGTTTTTTTTGTAATTTAATTATAGTTAGGTTATTGAAAAATTATGATTACTTATTATAATAGAAATAAGTTAAAATATGTGTATATAAGATTTTATAATATTTTGAGTGTGAATAGCGTAATTAACTAAGAATAAATGAGTAAGACATAAATAAAATTAAATTGTGTGGCATGTAGGTAATTATTCTTAAAATTTAAAATATTTCACATTTTACATATTTTTTAATATTAAAATAAAAAATATTTTTTTCTCTTATTCAAAAAAAATTCAAACTAAACGAGATTTAATTTTTCAAAAAATTTTCAATTAACAAAGTTGCTCTTATCTACCCTTTTAAAAGTATTACCTAAAACTCAAGTTACAATCTCCTAATTTTAATAAAGACGTCATTTAAATTATTCTCCTTTTGTTAATTAAAATTTAATGATAATTATAATCATATTAATTACACAATTATTTAAAATTGAACCATAATTTGTTATTACATATGCAAACATGATTTTTTTTTTATGTCATCGTATATCTATTTAGGTGTTCCTTAATTATTTTTTCTCATATTTAAATAAATTATAAATATTATGTTAAAATTTCCTAATAAGTTGTGAGGAGAGAGAAATTCAAGGCATGTTGACCAGCTGAACGTGAATGGTCTCATAGCCATTAATGATACATCCCACCGTGTCAATGGATTGGCTAAAATTAAGATTACATCGTATTTTTTTCAAATTAAATAAATAATATTCATAAAATAGCATTAAATAAAATAAATAAAATTTAAAAAATAATTATATTTATTCTACTAAAATATAATTATTTTCATATTTAAAATTTTAATATTATATATTAATTAAAAATTATAATTTATATTATAAAAGCGTGATATATATAAAATTTATATTAGGGCAAATTACGCCTAGATCTTTGAATTTAACGCTTATATAGCGCAGGTTTATATTTTTTAAATTATAACATTAGGGTACTTGAGTTTTAATAAAATAATTCAATAAATTACCGTTTTATTCCTGTCCCTCTCTCTTCTCGTGATCCGGTCACACGGCCTCTGACGGACACGCTGCGCAACAGCCGAACCGCAGGTGGCCGAGCGGGGCCAGCGTGCGTGCATTGAATCGGGAGGAGAGAGAGAATGACAGGGGTAAAATGGTAATTTTAATAATAAAAAAAATAAAAAAGTCTCATTTGATAATTTATTAAAACTCAAGGACCCCGATGTTATAATTTTAAAAATATAAATCTGTGTGATATTAATCGTTAAACTCAGGACTCAAAATTATAAAATTGTGATATGTACAAAAAAAATTATAATTTTTATAGCTAATATATAATATTAAAAAACTAACAGTTAAATATTAAAATAGTTAAAATTTTAGAAACATGCATGATATTTTCCGAAAAAACTGTAATTTATTGAATTAATTAAAACAAATATAAAGGAGGAGAGAGAAGGAGACAGAGAGAGAAAATAGAGAGAGAAAGGGAGAACGATATATACACGCCGAGTAGTGCGGACGAGGCGTTGGTTAACGCTTTTCTCTGGTGAGTCCAAATGGCGGAAGCTCTATCGCCGATGTGACTGGTGCTTCCCCACTCCGTGCCCTAGGTCGAGAAGACCTCGTCAGATTCCACGCGAAGAGCTCGATATTCAAATCTTCTAGTTTTTTCGGATTCAGTGGAGCGGTCCGTCGTCTCCATTCTGTTTTTCCATGGACGCCGGCAAAGAGGCAGCTCTCGCGTCATAGTTGCTTCTCGATTTCTTGGAGGAAAGCCATGGGCTGCGTCTGCGGGAAGCCCTCTGCTATCGAAGATAGCAGGGAGATCCCGAGGGCCCGACAGTCGGTCGCGCCGGCGAAGCTTTCGGTGTCGTCTTCGAGGAGGGAGGACATGGTGGCCGTTCGTGGGGCTTCGATCTCCGTGGAGGAAAGGAAGCAAGGGAATCGACCGGTCAGAGCGAATGGGGAGGTTGGTGAGAGGAGGGAAAGGCAGGTGTATCCTAGTCATCAGCACTCACCGAAGATCGGAAGCATTCCAAAGGCGATTGAGGGGGAGCAGGTGGCAGCTGGGTGGCCGGCCTGGCTGGCCGCCGTCGCCGGAGAGGCGATACGTGGTTGGGTCCCGCGCCGGGCTGATTCGTTCGAGAGGCTGGACAAAGTAAGCCCAATATTTAGTGAGCAGGGGTAATAACAGTATATGGTTTTTTGCATATCTGGTTTGGATTGGGTATTTTCTTTGCCATTCCTGAGAAATTGTGGTAATGCTATGATGGTTTCTTATCCTGACAAAGACTTAACCTATTGACAATCTTAGAGACATAGTATTCTCTTTATTTTTTTAAAGGGAGAAGTTGATTATGTGGTCTTGGCATGTGATATTATAGGCGACGAAGTCGAGGGCTTATAAGTTTGGCTGGAAAGGGAGAGATTGCTCTAGGATAGATCTTGACCTTATAAATTTGGGCCAAGTGAAAATTATGGCCCTTCTGCAGAGGAAAGGAGAAAACTTGATGGTATTCATTTTGTTTCTTTTTCATTTAGAGATTAACATGTGGGGAATTTGAGAACTTCTTATGGATGTAAAGTAACTCTTGGTTGTAGGATGATTTTGCTAAATAGTTCCTCTTTTAACTTTCAGAAAAAAAGTTCCTCTTCATCTCTTTCTTTTGGAAAGCAATAAAAGAATCTTCTCATCCTTCCTTTTTAGTGATACTTTAGGATAAAAATATGAGAGCAAAGGATTTTTTTAGATCAAGAAATCCATTTGCCAGCATTCATGAAGATTCTATTGTAATTAGGCATTCAATGCACTGATAAATGGGTTATGAGGATTGCTGGGAATTCCACATATATTTTGATGGTAATGGTAAATTTTGATCTAGTCTGTTTTGACAAATGATCAGATCATTTCAGCTACTTCCTTCATTACTTTGTAATCTTACCCATGGTCAATCATGCTACAATACTCGATTTTCGAAGGATACTTCGATTAGATCCTTGTGTTAAGTATTGCAATGAAGAAAGTTTGCTACCATTTAAGCACACACGTTTTTCTATTGTTTTCTTTATTACCTTATCCAAGATTAACTGGCATTTTTTTGCAAACTAAATATGATGTATGGCTACTTATAGAGTGAATGTTTTCTTTTTATGTTGCCCATTTGATGCATGTCTGCAATCAAGTCCTGTTTGATGATTGATTGAGGGTGAACAACAAACTCTGCTGTCTAAATCAAGTTTTATATTTACTTTGGTGCTTTTTATGCTGTTTCTGTGACATTTCAATTACATGAAGTATTACGTATTCACCATTATTTGGACACGTATCATTCTCTTATGCTGTCGGATGCCTTATACAATTTCTGTTTGCAGATTGGTCAAGGAACTTATAGTAATGTGTATAGGGCTCGTGACCTAGAGAATGGAATGATTGTTGCTCTAAAGAAAGTGAGTTTTGATAGTCTAGAGCCTGAAAGTGTACGTTTCATGGCCAGAGAAATCTATATTTTGAGAAGACTTGATCATCCAAATATCATAAATCTAGAAGGCCTGGTCACATCACACATGTCTTGCAGTTTGTACCTTGTTTTTGAGTACATGGATCATGATCTTGCTGGGCTTTCTTCATTTCCTGGTATCAAATTCACAGAACCACAGGTAACATGAAAATTTATGTGAAATGTTTTGTTGGTCCTTGATTCATGTTTCTGCTTCTTGCATGACATAAATGAACAAATAAAAATGCACAGGATTGCAGGCACTTTAGGGCAGTAGTGTACCATTGAATTTTGAGTCAAATTGGCTCGATACTAGCCGTATTTAAGTCTAACACAAAAATTGTTTTGGGTTGATATGAAAATAAGCCTTCTATAGATAAGTTGTAGTGGAAATGCATGTAAAATTGGGTATCACAGAGTTTGTTAAATAATGTTAGTTAATCTTGAATAAGGAAAACATGTTCATTACAATACTTGATGCCAAGTTCAAATCATTCAAAAAAGTTTAATTAACATACCTTTTTAATTATTTTCTTTACTACCTTATCCAGGATTGACTAACGTTATTTAGCAAACTAAAAGCGAAACATGTATATATATGTATGTATATTTTACTTTTTTATAAACTCAAAAATTAACTCGGTGGCTTTTCTCTAACTCAAACAGTATGAGTCAAAAGACAGCTTAAAATCAGAGTCAATGTCAAATGAGTTTCAAGTTTTGAATATAATTGTCAACTGTGGAAATCGGCATTTGTAACCGTATAAAATTGTTTGAAGGTCAAATGTTACCTGCAACAACTTTTGCATGGTTTGGATCACTGTCATTCACGAGGAATCCTCCATCGGGATATAAAAGGCTCTAACCTTTTAATTGACAACAATGGCATCTTGAAAATCGCAGACTTTGGCCTTGCTAGCTTCTTTGACCCTCACCAAAGTCAACCATTAACAAGTCGTGTGGTCACTCTATGGTATAGACCCCTAGAGCTTTTACTCGGTGCCACTAACTATGGTGTTGCTGTTGATTTATGGAGTACTGGCTGCATCCTTGCTGAACTTTATGCAGGCAAACCTATCATGCCTGGAAGGACAGAGGTACCAATTCTTTCACACTATGGTGTGTTTACTTATCATGAATTGAAACCTTAATGTTGATATTGTGTTTTGAAATACTACATGATCTTTTATCTAAATAATGTCTAGCTAGAATTCTTAAACAAATAAGTAAACTTGCCCCAGATAGAAATAAAATCTCCAAAATTTTATGGACTATTTTTCACACTATGCAAATAGCTGGTGATGTGATTTGGTTTTATAAGTCCTTTATGATGTCCATCTTTATTATTCCTTTTGTTTTGCCATAGTTATTGCTCCTTTGGCGTAAGTGAATTTTTTTTTACACCTATTATGATTTAGAATTTTTCGCACTATCTCATGGTATGAACTTGCAAGTATTTATGATAGAAATATGTGAGTTCATCTCTCCACTCCACTGCTATGCTATGTGGCTCATATGAGTTTGGTAAGTTTAGTTTAACTTTGATTTAGTTTGGCATGCCCTGTAATATATAAGATCATTCCATATTCCACAAGATATCAGACTCTGGAAAGAGGATCTATCTTATTGTTTATGTTAATGGCATTATTATCACGGGGGATAACACTGATGAGATTGTTAAGCTAAAAGATCACTTACATCAACAGTATCAAACCCAAGACTTGGGAGAGTTGAGATATTTTTTAGGCATTTTAGTTATCCGCTTAGGAGAAGTATATATCACAAAGTATTTCTTGGATATGCTTGAAGAGACTGGTACATTGAGCACTATACCACTTAATACTTCTATGGATCTTAATGTGAAATTAATGGCTAAATAACGGGAGCTAATTTCTGATTTAGGATGATATTGTAAATTAGTTGACAAACTCAACTACCTTAAAGTAACTAGATTTGACATTTCATTTATCGTAGATGTGATCAATTAGTTCCCTGAACCTCCTTATGAGAGTCATTGGGAGGCAACTTTGAGAATTTTGAAATACTTCAAGGTTACTCTAAAAAAAAGTACTTTTGTATTGTGATTGTGGACATTTTCTAGTGATAGGATATATAGATGTTGATTGGGTAGGTTCGCCAATAGATCGAAAATCCATATCAGGCTGTTGTATCTTGTTAGGAGGGAATTTAATATCCTAGAAGAGTAAGAAGAAGAATGTGGTAATAAAGTTTAATGCAGAAGCAGAGTATAGAACAATGACACTTACGATTTGAGAGTTTGTATAACTTAAGCGGTTAATGTGTGAATTATAATGTACACAATTTGAGCCTATGAAATTGTATTGTGATGATCACGTGCTATGCATATCACTTCCAACCCTGTCTTTCATAAGAGTATAAAACACTTTAGAGATTGGCGGTCATTTCATTAGGGAGAAAATACAATCCTAGAAGGTATTTCTTTTATTAGCTATAATAATTAATTAGCTAATTTGTTAACTAAGTTTCTGAGAGGTACTAGAATTGAGTTTATTTGTAACAAGTTCAAGATTTATGATATTTATGCTCTAACTTGAGGGGGAGTGTTAAGGACTTGGATATAATTATAATATAATCCTAGGTGCCTATATATAGTTTGTAAATAACCCTAGGTATGTATGTATTCTATTTGGTGGTGTGAAGGAGTGGTTGTTACCACATTAAAATTATTATTTGGATTGTTTTTTTGGCTAATCTTACTCCTTTCGCAAAACTATTACTTTTTGTATGTTTTTTATTATTTAGAACATTTAGCACTATCTTATGGTATGAACTTTGCAAATGTTTACTATAGAAAAATGTGAGTTCATCGTATCCTCTTTTGCTGATTTTCAAATTTGTTTTTCTCATAATTCTTTTAATGCTGGTATAGGTAGAACAGCTGCACAAAATTTTCAAGCTTTGTGGTTCGCCATCTGATGACTATTGGAGAAAATCCAAACTGCCGCATGCTACCATTTTCAAGCCACAGCACCCTTATAGGCGTTGTGTTGCAGAAACGTATAAGGACTTCCCTGCTCCTGCTTTAGCATTAGTGGAAGTGTTGTTATCCATCGATCCAGCAGATCGCGGAACTGCTGCTTCTGCCCTGAACAGTGAGGTGTGCAATTATATATGTGGGTTTTGAGTAAAAATGATATTTAATTGTTCTACTTGGAACTTGTGGTCTCTGTTTGACTGTTTGAACAGCAAACATCTGTATATTGTTTCTTGCTACACATTGTCGCACCTACCCGATATTTTACTAGTTCTTTTTCATGATCATTTACATTTCTTATTTTTGTAATTTCATTTATTGTATTCTGTAGCCCTGACAGTTGATTGGACCAGTTACCACGTGGTACCACGTAATTGGCCAACTGATTACCATATGACACATCACAACAAGTTTTTGAGTTTGACCTGACTCAACTAAAATCTGATCCATCAGTAAACGGGCCTTAAAAGTCCTCCCCTTTCTACCAAATTTTTCCTTCAATTGATCTCTAGAGGTTGGCGCATTTTAACCATATATCAAGGAACTGCTTTATCCCCATCACCTCAACTACCCTGCTAAAGAAATAAAAGCGACATTAAATCTTCATTCAATTTCTTTTTCTACTACTTGTGAGCCTAAATGCAGAAAGTGCTTAGTATGCTGAAAGCATGTATTATTTATTGGTTTGATAGTTTTATTCTTTGGAAGCTTGCAGTGCTTCATTAAAATCTTAAAGGAATTATGATGGTTGAACACTCTGAACCTAAAGGGCGTTGGTTGAAATTACATTCCGTTTCTTGTTTGGCTCTGTCAACAACAATTATGATGCCACAATATGTATGATATGCAGTTGGCGAGTGCAATATGACTACTGATTATTGTGTTAACCACCTAACCTACTGTGGCCATCTATGCATGCATTTACTGCAGTTATATTTGTTCGCTTTATGATAATATTTTAAGAAACATATGCTTGCCCTCTACTTTATATGTACTTTATGTGCTTGACTTGTGGCTATGAGATCTTTTCCTCTATTTACCATGCAGTTCTTTGCAGCCAAGCCTCATGCATGCGACCCTTCAACCTTGCCAAGATACCCTCCGAGCAAAGAGTTTGATACCAAAGTACGGGATGAGCAAGCTCGAAGGTGCGTTTACTTTAGGGTTCATTACTTAGCCTACCAATGCAGTAATAGCATTGCTTCATCTGTGATATTCAAAATCCTTTTTTTATTCCTTGTTTACGTGCTTTTTATGTTGGTGTTTTCATGGCCAATAGAATAGCAGCCTTCCTCTTGCTACCCTTGATTTCCTTCCCTACTTCCTCTAGTTTCTTTTCCCCTTCATGGGAGATAATTACATCTTTCATTTTGGTGTAATTTAATCGGTAGATAGAAGCTTCTTACGTCAGTTTTAACTGCAAAGTTTCAATATTTCTCCCATGTTGTCAATAGGCAACATGCTGCAGGGAACAAGGCGCAAAGGCCTGACCAAGAAAGGATGGGACAGAGAGAATCGAAAGCTTTTGCTGCACCAGATGCCAATGCTGAATTATCTATGTCAATGAAGGTGGTGTTCCTAACCCTTATCATAACATGGTCAAATAACCATTTCAAAATTTTGTGGAAGAGTATGTTTCAGATTTGAATAAATATTTCCAATTGGCAGTTATATGGCTTGTATGTCTATATTGTATCATCCGCTAATGAAGAGATGAGAGGTAATCCATTCATTCTACATGAACACATACACACTCGTCATATCTCAGCAAATTACACGTTTAGTTCTTAAATCTTGGATATTACATACAAGTCTTCTAATTCTTTTAAATACTTCAATATAGTCCTCCCCTAGTTGCCCCATATAGTTGCATGACCAAAATGATTTTGTGTATGAAAATTTTTGGTTTGTTTTGAGATATGTGATGTTAAAAATTATGTAGGATATAAAATAAAATTGATAATTGTATTGAAAATAATATAGAATGTGAAATAAAATGAATTTTTATTAGTGTAGTTTATTTAGGATGTGATAAAAAATTAATTTAATAATATTAATTTTAGTTTATAAATAAGATGGTTTTTTTTGGCCAAGGCATGACCAAACTGGTCACACAACCAAATGGACGTAAGAGCTAAATCTTAGATGGACTCTACCCTCTACTCATAAACTGTGGTATTTTTATTTTGGTCACAGAAATGGCACGAACAGTCTAGCTCCAAGAGTAGAAGTGAGAAATTCAATCCACATCAAGAGGAAGCTGCTTCTGGCTTTCCACTCGAGCCTCCTCGACTAAATCCTGCCCTTGAAGCACCAAAACGTTCTCATGGGCATTATTCCCATAGATCTTCTCATTCAGGACCTTTGGTTAATCAGGGTCAGTGGGCAAAGGCTGCAAGAAGGGGTGATGATGCATTGAAGAAATCATCTACAGCTAATTTATCTGCATTATCAAATCTAATGGCATCAAGAAGGAATTCTCTTATGGATGGCAGTGAAAGGAATGGTTCTCAATTAGAACTTGCTGCTCCATCTGGCAGATTTTCTGATTCTCAAAACGATCGTGCAGACAGAAAAGTTGGCCATCTTTACCGTGGAGGGTCTCAAAGGAAGGAAAATGATACTAACACCCGCATGGAGCATTCTATAGTGAGTGTTTTACATCTTTGCAAATTACATATTTATGTGTACCATTGTGTGTTATAATGATGCAGCTAAGAGTATGAAGGTGTTATTTCCAAGTTCCAACTAGTTTGTTTCCATATTTATTAGGCTTTATATTTACTAATTTTCTTAATTATCAGTTTTCTTATTTTATTCACCTTCTTTATTATATATGGGAGAACGTATGCTTTTACTTGTCTCAAGTAAATGGTGTAAATGTGTCGCCTTTAATTTACATTTTGTCGTGTCATTTTCTGTATCTTATCCAAACTATTTGAGTCATCCTAAATAAATCCTTATACAAATATACTTGTGCAGTGTTAAATGTAATTTGTTAAAATTTTTACAATATATTTTTCTTTCAATTTTCCTTTCCAACTTCTTCTAAATTCACTTTATCTCAATATTTCAGAGCCATGGTTTTGGAGTAAAGGGGAACAATATCCACTATTCGGGGCCCTTGCTCCGCTCATCGGGAAACGTAGAAGAGATGCTTAAGGATCATGACCGGCAGATTCAAGAATTATTCCGAAGAGCTAAAATGGACAAATCAAAAGCCAGGAAAGCTCATGGTGGCAACCCTACTGGGGCAACCATCAAGCCCTACAACGTTGGCGTTGTTCCTATCTATCCCTCTAGCAGAAGCTCAATCGTCTTCACTTCCAGCCGAGCTGCCATGCAACAACAACATCTGTAAGCATCTTCTTCTCCAATAGACTTTAGGGGCATTTACATCAGTCACATCTTTTTTTTTTTTACTTATTAAACACCCTATTTTTTTTTTTATGTTATTAAACACCCAATTGTTAATATTTACATTTTGTACTCATTCATATTACTTAAACATTCTCTTTTAGCAAATCTGAAAACATTGTATTCAATCGCATCAAAGTGCATGACAGTGAAAGAGGTAATATGTAATGTGTTCAAACTGTAATTTATAGTTACTTTAAAAGTTGGAATATATATATTTGGTGAAATTTTTAAATTCTAAATTAGATAAAGTATCTATGTAATTATCCCCAAACTTTTATCACATATTTGCTCTATGGGTGTCAAATGGGAAGCTAGTTTATCTGTGTAATGGTCTTTTGGAAAAACAAAAGGTCTTTGCGATGATATTATTTATTCATTGCGATTACCAGTTTAATTTCTACCCGGCAAAGTTCGTTAGCTGTAACACAGCATTCTGGATCACTTTTGATGATTTGCTGTTGGTTGGTGATGTGGTTGTTTGCCAACTTCACTAGTTTATTATCGTTATTGAGCCAAATTTGAGTTGACTCAGTTCCCTCGAACTTGATCAGTTGTAGTTGTAAATGCAATCTTTTAGGCTTGGTACTGTAATCAATGATTTTTCTGATGCCTTTGATCTGACACTGGAAATACTGTTTTTAACTTAGTTGTTTGTTTCAAATTAATTTTAGAATATTCAGTTTTTTTTTTTTTTTTGATTGGGAATATTCAGTTTTTGAGTCAAATGTTGAAGTGATTCTACAAAATTTCTAGAATATTATATCTTGAACCAATGGTGTATGCATATTTGTGTTTTGGGTAAATTGCATGCTTGAGGTAGAGGGGTTGTTGCTTGTGGGTCCCAATTATTTTACTTTTGTTAGTTTGATCCTTGAGTTAGAGTTTTGCTTTCTTTAAGGTCCCATTTTCAAAGTAACTATTAAATGGAGTGAATTTTGTGATTTTGTTCCCCCCCCTCTCTTCTCTCTCCCCACCTCTCATTTCCTTTTTCTTGAAAACTTATTACTTGCGGATTGTTTGCACCTTTCGGCATCCAATGGGTGCGCGATAATACTATTTAAATATCATAAATTTATAGAGCAAAAAGAACAATATTCTAATTTCACAAATTTCTTGTAATATCTCACCCATGTTCCTTTGTTTGATCTGCACCTATAAAAACAAGAGTTATTAGTTGACTCAGTAGATGGATCTAATTTAACATGTTTAATAAAACAGTTGTGTACATAATAATCATATTAAAATATAAGGGTAATTTCACTTCGGCCCCTGAGGTTTACTCGATTTACCACGCAAGTCTATAATTTTGAAAATATGTCAGACAGGTTCCCAAAATTTACTGTATAGGTCACTATAGTCCTTAATATTTATAAAAAGCTTCTAATAAGGTCCAATTAAATATTTTTTATTAAAAAATTCGTTAATTCAAAATTTTAATTAAGAAATCATAAAAAAGTTTTAATGTGAAACTACAATTGTACCTTTGGTCTTTGCTGCGACATGTTTTGGGACCTGTCTGGCATGTTTAACGGGCAATTGAAAATACGGAAGGATAAAAAGGGTATTTTCGTAATTTTAACAGCGTTTAATGGATACTGTCATAGAAGAACCATAATGACCTATACAGTAAGTTTTGGGACCTGTCTGGCATGTTTTTAAAATTATAGATCTGCGTGACAATTCGTGTAAATCTCAGGGGCGTAAGTGAATTACCCCTAAAATATATTAAACATTACTTGAATATTTTATCATATTTTGGGCCATGTATTTTAGTCAATCATCGTCACACTACCACATCTACAATGTCCCACAAATAGTCATTACGAGATTGTCATCTCAATCAGATAACCCTTCGTAGGTTATCATCGGATGTTATCGTATCCAAATCCTCAGGTATCTCATCACAGTAGGTGACCTACACATAATCACCTTTTGATGATCGTCATCTCCCTGGGTAGCTGAAAACTATCACGTAATGTCACATCAATACCATCATCGAGCTCGAATCGTGATGGTAAGTGCAAAGAGAAATAAATTCATTCTCTTTCACATTACATATATCAATCTCATTGTACCATCATATGTTATAAAATTTAATATCAATTGATTACACCTATCATATAACTCAATTGTACTTAGAAGCAGCATAATGAATTCATCACAATCAATCGTTTTATGTAAGAACATAATCAAGTAATAATAAAATTATCAAGGCATGAGGAACAAATCACAATCATAGAGCAAATAATATATAGCTTAAAATATAATATTTTATTTTTAATAAATTAATTTATAAACACATTAGGGTAGATTTACCGACCTCTTTAGATGTCTGAAAATTTATTTTTACAAGTACACTCTAAAAATAATAAAATATATATGAATTTAAATTCATTCCCCGTTTAATGAATTTTAGCCCTTTTTCACTTACAATTTTAGCTTTCTTATTTATATTTAACATTTAATTATAAATATTATTATCATATATAAACTCAGGGTATAACTCTTTATAAAAAAATTAAATTTAATTTACTCTTTAATAACATTTTAGCCATATATGCGCGTACGTGTGTACGTGTGTGTGCACACATATGCCCACATGCGTGCATGTGCATGTAGTGTCTATATATATGTATATATTTTATATTCTTATAATTTTTTTTTACACGAGTATAATATTTATTGAATCAGTATTTATTTATTTTGTTATAAATTTTCACTATTTACTTCTATACCATTAATTTGAATTACTTTTCATATTTAGTAAATAAAATAATATTATTTATTAGTCAAATATTAAAATTTAAAGCTTGAATATTACAATTTTTTTCTCTTTACAAAAATTTTATTTTTTCAGTGAAGAAACATGAAATGCATCATGTAGCTTTATTACTATATCTATATTATAAATGAGCATTTTACATTCTATTCAAATGGCACTTTTTTTGAGTAAATTTAGTGAGGGGAATAGCTATTCGAGAAAAGCCTTTCATAATCTGAGAACTAGCATTTATTTTTTTTTTATTATTTTTAGGCATTTTTTACAAAATATATATAACTCATATTTCATGTGTATAAAAAAAACAAATAAAATATAAATGCAGTGCACAATGTGTTTCTCTTCTGTCTATCCACTCTCCTCTCATCTAAATTTTTGAACATAATTGTCACGACCCAATCATCGTAATTCTTATTAATGATCCAGCTGTACTTGAATTTTGCCTGATTAGATCACAATGAAATTATAAAGTGTTATAACACCTTACAAATTTTGAAAATTATGCATTTTATAGTACACAATAAATTGTATCTCTATGAAATAACATATATACAACATAAATATCTATAATATATCATCAATAATAATAGAGAATGTCCTTACAAAATTCTCCTAATAATCAGTTAAGAGGCCTTATAATATTATACGTACTATGATGATATTATTCAAATATTATAAATATGTACAGAAAAAAATTATAGTTTCACAAATTTCTCTTAACGTCTCACCCTTTTCTTTGTGTTTGATCTGCACGTATAAAAACATGAGTTATTAGTTGATTTAGTAGATAAACTAATTTAACATGATTAATAAAATAGTTATACACATCAAAATCTTGTTAAATTATATTAAAAATTATTTGAATCTTTTATCACATTTTGAGTCATTTTTCTCAACTCACTATAGCCACATCACTACGTTTACAATGATCTATACACAGTCACCACGGTGACCTACACACAATCATCACGAGGTCATCATTTCAATTAGATAACCCTCCGTAGATTATCACCAAATGTCGTTTCATTCAAATCCTCAGGTACCCCATCACGATAAGTGACCCGCACTCAGTCACCTTTGGTGATCGCCTAGGTAGCTGAAAACGACCATTTGATATTGTCACATTAATATTATTATCGAGCTTGAACTGTGGTAGGCATGAGTACGAAGAGAAACAAATTCACTTTCTTTTATATTACATATATCGATCTCATTATTATCATATAATAAAATTCAACGTCGATTGATTACACCTATCATATAACTCAATTGCACTTACAAGTAGCATAATGAATTTATAACAATAAATTATTTCATGTAAGAACATAATCGTACAATAATTAAATCATCTAAGCTGAAAGAACAAATCATTACTATAGAACAAATAATATATAATTTAAAATATAATATTTTATTTTTAATAAATTAATTTATAAATACATTAAAGTAGATCCATCAACCTCTTTATTTGTCTGACAATCTATTTTCACGAGTACACGCTAAAAATTACAAAACACATATGAATTTTGCTCATATTTCACTTACTACTGTAGCTTTCTTATTTATATTCAATATTTAGTTATAAATACTATTATCATATATAAATTGATTATTGTATAGTTCTTTACTTTTTAATAATAACTTTAGTCATATATATATATATATATATATATTTCATATTCTTATAATTTTCTCTATGCAATTATAATATTTATTGAATTAATATTGTAATTTTATTATAAATTTGTTCATAAGTTTTTAACTTTTTACTATTCACTTCTATACCATTAATTTGAATTACATCTAATGCCTAGCAAATAAAATAATACTATTTATAAATTAAATACTACATTTTTTTTCACCTTTTATTATATCTTCTTTCTTTCTTTTTTTTTGTAACCTCTGGCCTTATTCTCGATAATTTATATTTTGGTCCTTTAGTTTTTATCTTCTTACAAATTAGTTCAAAATTCTTATACTTAAGTCTAATTTTTTTCATATTAAAACTCAACATAATTTTAATAAATTTTAAATTCTATTTTGAGTTACATTAAATTATAAAAAAAACCAATCATTTATATTGTAATTTAACATGTCAAATTTTTTTAATTAATATATTTAGCACAACATTTAACTAAACATCATATTTAAAACTTAAAATTTAAAACCTAAACATTACAATTTGATCTTATGATATCTGTTCCTCAAAAAAAAAAAAAAAAAGACGAGACATTTTGACATCGTCTTTTAAAGTGAAATTATTTATTCAACTTTCGATTACAAGGATCTTAATACATTTTAAAGGTAATACGCTAGAGTACTCTTCTATGAATACCCCTGGTCTATTAATCCACTCACTATTAGATGATTAAAAATATCTCTAAAAATATTTTAAAAAAAATCATACTTAACAATGAAAGTTTGTATGGATTACAAGAGGATTTTAATACATCTTGAAGACAAATATATTAGATTCTCCTTCTGATACTGTTGGTCTAATAATTCACTCACTTAAGGATGATCAAAAGTATCTTTAATAACTTTTCAAAAAAAAAATCATTAACAATGAAAGAGTGAATTTTTTTTTTGACAGTGAGAGTATGAATTGTTGCTAATCCAATAAACAACACTTCGATATACAGGATATTAATTAAATGTGAAACTTTGCTCACGACTGTCATAAGTTTGACAACTACCTGAATAAATTATATTGATCAATGACATATTTTATTAGGTTTTATTGTCTTTAATTTTTAACTGATTAAATTACTGACCATCTCAAGAATTTTCTTCGAGAGTGTCTTCTTTGAGTGGAATTTTAAAAAAGTTTTGTTCAATTTTTTTCCCATAAAAAGGTACCTAACAAATGGGCAATAGGTTCACCGGCCCTTCGATAAGATTGTTGGATTGGGACACTCCCAGCCTTATTGCTCAAGATTTGAGATACAAACTTGTGTTGTTTGATACAAACAAAAATACGTAAAGCCCTTCAATGCATCAGTTGCACTACCAACTGCGACTCCAACGCAGTAAAGCTTTGTGCAGAGTCAAGGAGTATTTCACTATGCTTTAGTTTTGAATCTTATAAAAAGGCTGAAATCAAACTTAGTTATGCTTAACATTTTCATTCGAATGGACCTTACATAGAATAAGCCTTTGGGACCTAAATGGTGGTGGTGTTAGTCCAACCACAAGGACTAAATTTATAAAATAGAAAAAGTTGGGACCCCCTGGTTACGACTTCTAACCACGGGCCCCTAGATGCAATATACCCTTGAGGACATTCCTTTTGTTAGATGCCGCAGGGCGCAGGCATAGAATTTCTGTAATTGTGCACAATGCGCACCTGCAGAATTCATGCTGTTTCCTGTGCGTGTGGGCCGCGCACCTCCTGCACCTCCTGCACCGTACACGCGTAGGTGGTAGCCACTCTCGTTAGTCGTTACCTTTCTGTTGCAACGTATACACATAATTAGTAAATTGCATCAAGGTCCCTAGATTGGGAGGGAGTTTCAAATTAATCTTAACTTTTAAATAATCTCAATTTTAACCCTTGAGTACGTAAAAGCGCTATAATTTTGATTCTTTTTTCAGAATTTTGCCTTTGTTGCTGGTCTTTCTTAATAGAAAACATGAAATTTAATTATTTTTTTATTAATTTAATGTATTTGCACATTATAAAAAATTATTATACGCCTCCATTCTCACTCATTTTTTAAAATTTAATTTCTCTTTTCATTTATTTTTTCACTTTAAAAATTAAAATTATATTCTAAAAAATAAAAATATTAATAATTAAAAATAATCTTATTATGTTATAAAAATAATAATAATTATACTTTAGTTGAGATTAAATGACTATATTTTATTATCTTAGTAATTCAAATTAAATTTTTTTAAAAATTATACTTAATTTATAATACTCTTTCGACCTTAGATGTAATTTACATATAATTTAATTAAGTACATTAATTTATACATATATCTAATCATTCCATTGCCTCAACGATATTTTTTTATGGACTGTGGAACGTGAATTATTTACACTATGAAATCAAAGATGAACTCGACAGTCACATAGAGTAAGATATGAGAGTACAAAAAGGTAATAGACTCGAAAATTCATTCCTAGGAATATAGGATTAAGATTATGACTCACACCATTTATTTTTGGGAACATACAAGCTTATGGGAATTGTATGACGGAGAAATTATATTGGACTGTCTAATAAATTTACCAGACAGTCCAATACTGCAAATTATTTAGTCAATTTTTTGAGTCCAAATTTATTACAAGTTTTCTCTAGGTCTATCATAGAGTCAGATTCAAATCAAATAGCCCTCAATTCAAATTTGACCTGCATAGTATTCGAATCAGATTAAAAACTAAATTGGATCAATGTCAATTCAGATCCGTTCTACGACTCACAACAGACTGAATTTTTAGTTCAAATTTCGGATTGAAGTGAGACTGGCACCTACTTTTAAATTAATCATTCAAATTTAATAATTATTTTAAAAAAAAATCTCAAAAACTGTTGATTAGTTTTTATGCAAGTAGTTATATAAATATTGAAAAGTTTGAGATATTTAAATACTTTTTTTAATTACATATTAAACATCTTGTTCTTATTTTTTATAATTTATTCTATGAATTATTTACAAAAAATAAGTATAAATATCATATACATATTTATAAGTATATTTAGAAGATTTTTTATACATATACTTGATAATAAATTTTTAAAAAATGTTGATGATCAAAAAAATTTGAAAAATGCTTAATTATATTGTATTAATTAGAAAAGTAAAGAGATTAAGTTATAAATTAAAAGAATATGATGATTAATATATTATTAAAGAAAATTTCTAAAAAATTATGCTAAGTTAAGCTTTAGGTAGCATAATTATTTATTTTTTTTTAAAAAAAATTACAATAAATATTAAATTTTAAAAAATTGTATGTAGACAGAAAAATAACCCTAAAATAATTTAGGAATAGTTAAAAATAATAAAACTTTCACTTCTAAGATTACATATTAAAAATTAAATTATATATTTTATTATTTAGATTGAATAACTTAATTGTCAGATTAATATCAAATCGAATTAGTGTAGATCCAAAATCTAAATCAGTAATTGCAAATGAATTGGATCGGATCATTATATTGGAACCTCAAATTTAAAAAAAATAATTATTTATTCATTAAATTCTTATCGAATCAAGTCTACTTTATTTATAAATATCTAGTCTTGATAGAATTTTAATTATTTTAGAATTTTTTTGGAACTTTTGAATTTTAAAATTTAATTTGATAGAATAAAATTATAAAATTTTTGCATTTTTTTTTTGAGATTTTTGAAAGAAAAGTGAAAATTTCTCATTGATTCTAAGTTTTTGAAAATTGGATCAGCTTCAGAACCGATAGACTGAAAGGTTCAAGGTTCAATGGTCGAATTGGGGTCGAACATCGAACTGGGATGAAGTAAAAATTAAAAAAACTAATAAAATATAATATAAATATAGTTGAGATATATATTATTCACACATCAACATAATAATTAGACATAAAATGAATGTTTAATAATTGAATTTAATAAATAATATCTTATGTCAATAACCCAAATAATTCCAAGCAAATCGAAATAACAATAACCCAACAAAATATTCGCAAATCACAAATTGCGTATAATATTTAGTACATCATTAAAAGATCTGAACAAATGTATGCTTTATCAATATTAAAATACTAAATTATTTTATCATTTTATATTATTAAAATACTAAATCATTCCGAAAGGATGGGGGCTGGAGAGGAGAGTGCGAGGTAAGAGAAATCGCGAGTTCGTGACTGCCGCGCGAGTAGAGGCCGCAGAACGGAGGCTGAGTTAGGGACCCAGAGTTTAAGAAAGTTTTTTTTTTTAATTTTAAACTCAACCGGTCCAACCGTAACGGTTCACCGATTGTCCGGTTGAACCGCGGTTTAGATCGGTTCTGGCCGGTTTTAAGCGGATCCGGTTATAAAATTAAACCGGACTAGTTGGCTAATCGGTTCACGGTTCGACCGATTGAACCGGCCGGTCTGGTCCGATTTTTAAAACCTTGATTGATTCTATAAACAAATAATTAATTTTATATTAAAACAGTTTAGATCTAGATCACCTTAATTAATTCTAGCCTTCAAAACAGCAACACAATAATATTTTATTATCAATCATATCAACAATAAAAGATTACCATAAAAGTATTATTTAATATTAAAATATTACTTTGAATTTGCCAAATTTAGTAAGTCAAGCTGCCCAAGCATATTATTATATGATGCAGACATCTCTATGTATTTGGAGCTTAAAAAGAATTTATTAAATAATAAAAGAAAAATTACGTATAACTCTCTAATTTATGAAATGTATTTTATGCAGGTTCATAAGTTTTCAATTATATCACTTTCAGCCATATTAATTTTCATATTAAAATTTATTTTTTTATTTTTGAAAGATGGCAATATTTTTTATTTATTTGTAGTTAAATTGGCCTACAGGGCACATGATTCTTAGAACTTGGTTGTGATATTCCATGATTAAAACAAGTATAAATATTATTTACATTCATAAATATATATATATATATATATATATATATATATTTATAATGAAATTAATTTTTTTTAGTTAGCAGTACTATTAATGAAAAAAATGTGTGCTTAAAATTTCATACCCAGGAACTTTAATGAAGAAATAAAAAAATTTTGCACTCATTATTTGAGTATTTGGTTTTTATAAAATCTTTGTTTTTGTCTTTGTTATTGTTAGAACCTTCTCTAACATCCCTTGCCGAACAGCTGCTCAACAGCAGCCCCTTGTCGAACAAAAGCTCAACAGCAGTCCCTTGTCGAACAACAGCTCAACAGCAGCTCCTTGCCGAACAGCAGCTCAACAGCAGTCCCTTGTCGAACAGCAGCTCAAAGAGATATCACAAGATCGTACCCTCCGTACTACTGTGTCAACTCAGTGTTTAAGACAACATGGGAGCCCACTCCCTAATCGTCCTTTGCAGGAGTAAGTGTCATATATAGCAGACTAAACCTACTATGTCCCCTCCTCTCCATGCTATAAATAAGGGGGGGATTGCTCTCTCTAAGGACCTTTCCTTCCTCTCTCTCTCGGGCTGAGTTGTCCCTTTCTCTCTATCCCTCTTGTACTCATTCGGTCCCCATTTAGAAATCAAGCTTTGTAAGAGGAGATTCGATTAATGGATTCAAATCGCCTGGACGGCGTCATGGTTTTTCCCACGGACACTCGGGTTTTCACGTAAAAATTGTCGTCTCATTTCTCTCTGTGGTGGTGCATTTTTTGCATCAACAGTTATATAATTTGTGATCATCTAATTTATATTAAAATTTTATTAAATGAAATTGTTTTTTTCAAAAAAATTATATTTATATGAAATATCTCTTATGGGATGGAGAATTAAGTAATTTACCCATGATCAAATGTCAACTTGATGATCATTGGTCAGTGTAAGATTAGAAAACTAATCCATTATTAATATAGGGAAAAAATGAACAAAATTATTTACGATTTGATCTTTTATTTATTCACAATTATAGTTGAGTCCCCTTTTATCAAGGATGTTATCTTGTAGGTTCCTTTGTTATATCACATTGATTTATTTGAATTTATTATTAATATTTATCAGAAAACTTACATAAATTACTCAATGTTTGAAATTTCATTACAAATAAGTTCTAAGAATTAGCTATCGTTACGTCCATATATTTTATACCATTTATTATAATTAAATTTTTTTATTACATATTCCAAAAGTTAATAGGTTGAATTTTAATAAAACGATCTTAACTTGAACTCGAATATTTTGAGTTGAGTTTAAGTAATTAAAAAATAAAAGATCAATAAAAAAAATCAAGTTTATAATAAATTGAAAGAAATTGTTAAACGAGACTTGCTTGAAATATTTAAGTTTATCTCAGTTATCGAATTCAAGAGATTAAAAAAATCCGAAGAACTAAAATTGGAGTTTTTTAAAATTTATTGGGATGCATAAATTTGTGCTTTTATCTTGTGGACATAAATTTAATTTGCCCTAGAATAGATAAAGTTTATGTTCACGAAAGAATTGTATCTTTATCACAAAAAAAAAAAAATGTAAATTGCTAATAGATTCTTATAATTTATCTATAATTATAAATAGCTAATAGAAAAAATAAAAATTATAAGAATCTAAGAGTAATCATATGTGAGTTATAGAAACCTAATAGTAATTTACCCTAAACAAAAAGGGTAAATTATCCTGCTCCCAAATGTGCTAAGTGGGAATATAACGTCCACAGATGGAAACCCAAAGCGCCAGGTTTGTTCGTGGACATGGAGGTTCCACGTAGCACCATGGAGGAGAAGGGCGTGGATAACGAAGGAGATGGGATGGCTTCTCCTCCTCTTCTCCCAGCAACGGAAGAAGCAGATACTGCCAAGAAGGCGAGGGTTGCAAATACTAAACAAATATACGTTCCGCAAGGTTTGAGGAAGGTGGGGGTTGACGGTTAGGGAGAGAAAGCGAGCCTAGGAGAGAAGCATGTCTGGGTTTTGCGAGGCTGAGAAGCTTTAGGGTTGAAAAAAATAAGAAGGAAAAGGGAGTTCCACTTACAACGCTCTCTTCTGTGATGCTGCTTTGAGGTTTGGAGTTGCAAAGATCCAACTCTCTGTGTGTGTGTGTGTGTGTTTTCTCCTGCTTTCTTACGGTAGTGTCTCAGTGGGTTCTCAGTTTTACGCAGGAAAATGGAGTTTTCTGCGATTGGGTGTAGTTGGAAAGCTTCTAGTTTTGTTGTCCACGCGTGAAAGTTATGACTTTGGTGCATTGAATGCTCGCACTCAGCGAAAAGGGTATTGTTGAGTTGGGGGATATACTCGTTTTGATGCATGAAAGTTATGATCCTTGGATGAAGCAGTTGATTCTTGCGAAGGGTTAGGTGATATGGATGGTTCCAAAGATGCGTCTGCCTGGGAGAAGTCCTCCGCATCAAGGACTCTGAACGTCGGCGGCCTCATGGCCACCTCCAGTAGCAGTTTGGGCTTAGTCGGCGGCGGAGTTTCTATGGAGGAGGAGGTAGAGGAAGATGAGGACCTTCGCCGGCTATCCGCTGAAGAAAGAAGTTTTGATCCCAAGGTGAAGATCTCCCGCGAGTTGAGCCTGAGGGAGTGGCTGGACAAGCCTGGGCGATCGGTAGATATTGTAGAATGCCTCCATATTTTCCGGCAGGTGGCCGAGGCGGTGAATCTTGCACATTCTCAGGGAGTTGTAGTCAACAACATCAGGCCATCATGCTTTGTTCTTTCGGCCTTTAATCGTGTTTCCTTCATTGAGTCTGCTTCTTGCTCAAGCTCTGGTTCAGATTCCTCTGGTGGAGAAGAAGGTGGCAGCCGTGGCGGCGATGAGATGGAGAGCAGACAATTGGATGTGGTCAATGAAGTTGGGGAGAGGAGGGAATTTCCTCTCAAGAAAACATTGGCTATGGAGTTCAATTGGTACACAAGCCCTGAAGAAGCTGAAGGAGAGCAAAGCACATTTGCTTCGGATATATATAAATTAGGGGTTCTGCTTTTTGAGGTTAGAGATCAATGTTTTATTTACTTACTCAATAATGTACTGCCATTATGTATTCACTGTTTAAGATTAATGATTTGTTCTGCTTTTTTTTTTTTATGTTAAAAGTTGTTTTGCATGTTTGAGACCCTGGAAGAGAAGCTTGGTAAAATGCTGAACTTGAGGCACAGAGTGCTTCCACCTCAAATGCTCCTTAGATGGCCAAAGGAGGCTTCATTCTGCCTGTGGCTGCTGCACCCTCTGCCAAGTAGTCGACCTAAAATGAGGTTAGCTTTGCAAAGTAGTGCTTCCTTCTATTTCCCTCCTTTCTTTTTTCTTTTTCATTATGGTTTGCCTAGTAGGGTACTTTGGGAATTCTGTATCTGTTCAGGGTGAATCCGCTAAATCTGTGTGTTTGAATGTGTGCTCTGATATCTATTTGCATCGATTTCTTAACACTTCCTGTATATTCATATCTTATGTAATGTGCTAACTGTATGGTGTCAAAATACACTGAGAAAGGCAAATTCAATCTAACGTATACCTTCTTGTTGATCTTAAAACCTTTTTAGCAGAAATAAAGGAAATTTGCGTCCTAATTTAACGATGGGCCAGCAACCTTCTATTTTAAGTTTATAGTAGTAAGAGCACTTGCTCTTCTCATCCATTTTTCTTTTAAGTGTGTTTTTCTTTCTTGAACTATCTTTGCACACAAGATATTGCATTCGACCTTCATTATCTCTTTATATCATCTCTCCATCTCCCCCTTCGTGTATGTGTGTGTCTTCATCTTTCTTACTTGGAAGAGAGAGATAGAAAAATAATTTGAATATAAGATGTATTTTGTGTAGACATATATCCAAACTTAGCTTGATGAATAAGATAGGAAGCTGGATAGGGCGGGGGTTTGGCCTCATATATGCTTCATCATAGATGGCCCAACTCTATATTAATTAATGATAAGCATGCGTGCACAATCATGATCATATTTCACTTTTTCATGCATTTGTTGATTGTTATCTTGATAAGTATTTCCTAAGTTATCATAATGAGACATCATAGTAAGTAGATAGATATGGAATGTGTTTGAGGACTGCTGTGATTCTAAAAAGGTTGCCCCTTTTTAATTAATTATTGGACAGATAGAAGCATGCTTGATGAGTTCCACTTCCAAATTTATTTATTTTAACTAATATCTTCCTTGTTGTTTAGCTACTTTGCTCATCTATTTTAGCCTATCCTAGATGATATACCAGTGTTACTTGTTAAATTAATTGTTATTCTTATGCCAAATGACCCACCTTAAGACATGCATGAACAGGTGTAGTTGAATTTGAGTTCATGATCTCTATAACTGGAACCTTCTTATATTTCTCGTTATTGCAGTGAGTTATTACAAAGCGAGTTTCTGAACGAAAAAATGAACAATTTGGAAGAGCGGGAAGCAGCAGTCAAGTTAAAAGAGGAGATTGAAGAGCAGGAATTACTTTTGGATTTCCTTTTGTATCTGCAGAGAAGAAAGCAAGAAGCTGCCGATAAATTGCAGGATACCATTTGTTTTCTCTGCTCTGATATAGAGGAAGTTGAAAATCAGAGGTCAGTACTCATGACAAAAAGAAGCTCTCTTTGTGGTGTGGTGGAAAATAATTCAGAAATCGATAAAACAGGGTCTTCTCTACCGTATTATGAAATGAATGAAGAAACTTCTTCTTCAGGTTCTAGAAAACGTATCAGGCCACAACACGAAGATCTTGAGGATAAACTGAATGTCAACGATTATCCTGGCTCTAGTTCGGGAGGCAATCAAGATATCCAAGAGAAGGTTCTTTCAAAAAGTTCTCGAATCAGGAAAAACTTCAAAAAGCTGGAGGCAGCTTATTTTTTGTCAAGATCCAGGTCCGTGAGGCCTGCGAGCAAACTTGTTCCCACAAAGTTGCTAGCAGCTGATCCTAGCAGTGGATCAACTGTGAGAACTGAGGGGAGTTCCGTCAATTATTTGGCTTCAAATGTAGGCCATAGTCAAAGTCGAAGCGGGGAATGGGTCAACCCCTTCCTTGAGGGATTGTGCAAATTCTTATCCTTCAGCAAGTTTAGACTTTGTGCAGAAGCAAGGCAGGGGGACCTGCTGAGCACATCTAATTTGATTTGTTCACTGGCTTTCGACCGTGATAAGGACTTTTTTGCTACTGCTGGTGTAAATAAGAAGATAAAAGTTTTTGAATGCAATGCTATTTTAAATGATGACCGCGACATTCATTATCCAATGGTTGAGATTGCAACTCGGTCAAAACTCAGCAATCTTTGCTGGAATGGTTATATAAAAAATCAGATTGCTTCAAGTGATTTTGAAGGGGTTGTGCAGGTATGTGATCTTCTTTTGTTTCTTTAAGGGTAAATTACATCTGGGTTGCTGTGATTTTTCCCACCTTTCATGGAGGTCCACATTATTTCATGTCCCCCCAATTTAAGATTTCTTAAGTCCTGAGTTGTCTAATTTCCATTAAGACATTCCTTCATTCATAGTTGAACAGTTTTAGTTGAGTAATTGATGACTGTCCCCCCCACCCTCACCTCTCTCTCTCTCCCTCTCTCCCTCTCTGTTGCTACCACCCTTCACCCTTCTCTCCAGAGACAGATTGGAGGAAGAGAGGGAGAGAGATGGGTTGCAGGAAGAGGGCTGAGGGGACGAAGAGGAAAAGAAACAGTTGAGAGGGTAATGTGAGCATTTTAGTATAACTTGATCGAGATTTTGATGGGCAACCATGAGAAACAATTCAAAATCCGTAGACATGTGTAATAGACTGGTTAAACCTCAGGGGCTCGGGCATTTACTTACCCTTCTTTATGTTGTTTGATTTTACTACAAGTCTACTTCTGAACAACGCTAGGTATGGGATGCCATGAGAAGCGAACTTCTTGTTGAAATGAGGGAGCATGAGAAGCGCGTGTGGTCTGTTGACTATTCTCTTGTAGACCCAACAAAGTTGGCTAGTGGAAGTGATGATGGTACTGTGAAGCTCTGGAATATCAATCAGGCAATTGTACTCTTGCACTTGGTGTATGTCAGCTTTAACTATATGCATCACAGCAACTATGGTCATTGGAACTCTTATATCATCTGTGGTAACGATTTTCCATATGGTCCTTAATACAGGGAGGAAGCATTTGTACTATAAGAACAAAGGCAAATGTATGCTCGGTTCAATTTGCGCCCAATTCTGCATGTATGATTGCTGTCGGTTCTGCAGACCACAATGTCTATTGTTTTGATCTTCGGAACACCAGGGTACCTTTGTGCACTTTGGTTGGTCATGCGAGGACTGTGAGCTATGTTAAGTTTGTCGATTCATCTACTTTAGTATCTTCGTCGACGGACAACTCATTGAAGCTTTGGGACTTGTCATCGAGTACATCAAGGGTTCTCAACAATCCCATTCAGACATTCACTGGCCACACAAATGTGAAGGTTTGTTGGCTTCTTCAGTTCATTATCAACTTATATAGATACATTCCTATCAAAAAAAAAAAAACATTATGTAGATACTGTCAAATTATACATAAATATTCAAATAACATAAAATTCATGTGCATAAATAGGTTATTGATAAAAATAATTTCTTGAATGACCCCAAATACTCCAAATGGTTTCAATAAAGATATTGAGGATGATGATTATGTTTTTGTATTGTACTTTTCTTCTTTGGTTGATATACTAGTATCACTATTGAGCTTCTTTTATATTAGTTATTCATGGATTCTTTTTTCCCCTCAGAATTTTGTTGGCCTCTCCATTTCTGATGGGTATATTGCAACTGGCTCTGAAACAAATGAGGTGAGACTACAAACTTTCTTTTTTAATCCCTTTAAATCAAGAATTCTACTGATCTTGGAAGTTTGCTTACAATCGAGTTATACGCATTCAAATATGGATTAAAGAACCTCTGTTTGCTTTTATTATGTGCAATTTCGATAGAGTATAATATGTATGTAATGTAGGAAGATGATCACATACCTATATGGAAGTTAAACATGAATATTATGTTACACTAAATATTTGTTCTTTATCCCTGAAGTTGAAGATCCCCATTTTCCTTTTCTTGTTTTAGTCCCTGATCAGTGGAAGTTTCTGTTGAATATCAGCAAAGATCTTTCCTTCTTTCTTATTATTTGGTGTGTGTATAAAGATAAATTTTGATGTGATGTTTTTATTTTGAGATTTGTGAAAGATTTTGAAAATAGTTGGTTAAATTTTAGGAGGTGTACAGAATGTAAAATAAAATTAGTTTTTTATTTTAAAATTGGTGTAAGAAATGAAATAAAGTTGGTTATAGATTTAGAGTTTGTGTATGCTTTAAAATATTATTAATTTAATGATAAAATTTGTGTATGATATAACCTGAACAAACAAACAGAGGTCAAAGTCTCTTATAACTCCTATGATGGGAGCTTCTTGCATTAAAGACAAATATATCATATGATTTTTTTCAGATGTTTAACTCAATCCAGTAACCTTACTTGAACCTAACTATCAAACCCGTTTGTAGAATGTAGTTTTGTTCGGTTTTGCGTACTATAGAGTTTGATCGGGTTCAGATTTGGGTAGACCTTATGATAATGAACTTGGTTACAGTCCGACAATTTTGACTCATTTAATAACGAAGTTAGGTCTGTGTTCAGCGTAATCAGTTGGGTCTTGGGTCAGATTCAAGCTTGGCTTGAACCCATTTTAGGTGTCTAACATTATATTAAGGGCCTGTTTGGTACGAGAACTAAAATCAGGACTAAAATAGTACTAATTTAAATAATAATAATAATAATAATAATTAATTTTTTTAATTATTCTATACCAGTTCTGATATAAAAAAATATTATTTTACTTCACATACTTAATAATTTTTAATAAAAATATCTACTTTATTTCACATCCTAGATCAAAATATTTTAATTGAGAATTTTGATCTAGATTGTAAAATAAAGTTAATTTTTTTATTAAAAATTATTGAATATGTGAAATAAAATAATTTTTTTATATTACAATTCGTGTAGAATGATTAAAAAAATTTATTTATTATTATTATTATTATTTTTTAAATTAGTACTATTTTGGTCCTGATTTTGATCCTTATGCCAAACAAGGCCTCTACCAAGAATTTGTTATGAATTTGGAGAGCCAATTTGTTATGAAGTTGTGGAAGAGGTGTATCATTTGTAGTTTTTTGCACATATTGAAGCAACTACCAAGAATTTTTGTAAACCACTTAAATCTTGTCTCCTGAACTCGGCAACGCAGTTTATGCAGCGAAAACCGATCATGAATGTACATGAACTCTGATCAAGTCATTCGATTGATTAGATTTGATTGCATTTTCAGCTTTGTGCATCTTCTTCTTCTTCTTCTTCAGGTTTTTGTATACCACAAAGCTTTTCCCATGCCTGTTTTTTCCTACAAGTTCGGCAGCATTGAGCTCAACGCCGTCCGAGCTGCCGGGGAAGAAGACGGCAATCAGTTCATCTCCTGCGTGTGCTGGCGCGGTCAATCCTCGACACTCATTGCTGCGAATTCGACGGGGAGCATCAGAATCTTGCAGATGGTTTGACTTCAGCTTTGCCATCATTAGGTTATGATTGGGGTTTGCCAAGGCAGTGAGAGACTTGTATATGCAGCATTTGAATGGTGAGGGTTGACTAAATTGCTGGTCAACGCCATGGTGATCTGTGTGAATGTGTTATATAAGCCAAAGTCAAAGAACGATGTATAGGGAATTTATATAGTTAAATTGAATCAATTTCTTCTTTTTTTCTTTTTTAAGATAATTATTTATATTTCATAAATTTTTTAAAATATTATTTATATATCATTCTTTTCATAAAGTTTAAATTCTGAGATGATAATTTTTTAAATAAAAATATAATATTTAAAATTTTGAGTGATATATATATTAATTTTTTTTTATTATTTTAGTTATTAAAAAATTCATAATATTGGATTTGTTAATGGTTGGATTATTTGGATGCTATATTTTACGAAGTTTTTATCAAATAAACAAATTTGCGAAGTTCAAAAAAATATATATATATTATATTCGTATTAATATCCAAAGCATCTGTACATTAATTTATATACTAATTATTAATACGTCAAGAGGCGTATTAAATTTTTTTTTTAAATAATTATATGATTTGATAATATTTTAATAGTTATTAATACAGTTCTATATGAGTAGATGAAAAAATAAGTTGGTCGACTTGAGCTAGGGTTTGCATGATAGTATAGGTTAGTGATTGATAAGAGGGGTTAAAGCTTCGGATGTAATAATAAAATTTCTTTTTGTAGTCGTAGATTTTGTAAGTTATGATATACAGATATAACGAGGCGGTTGTCTTTGCTTTTTTTTTTTTGCAATATTTTACTGAGATGAGAATTCCAACTTTGTCTCACTAAAATGTGAGCATTTTTATTACTCATAATTATAATTAAACTTATGATTTTTCAAATTTTTCATTGAAGTCCTTACAATTATTTTTTATGGACTTTCAAATTTTTCTTTAGGTCCCTACAAGTAAATTATAGAAGCCTAAAATAATATAATGTTTGCAAAATACAGTTTTAATATAAGAATTTAAACAAATATGAACTTTAAGTGTAATTATAAATGAACTGTAGAAATTTATTAATAATTTATCCTCAACTTTTTGTATTATCATAATCACATCATATTCACATTGCTTAGGTAGTGCAATGAAAAGATTTATCTAATGACTTAAATACATGCTTTTATTAAATATATTATTATCAATTTACGTATGTGCAAGTGAAAAGAAGTATGATATATTGTAAGAATCTAAAAACTATACAGTAATTACAGTGGAAGAGAACACAAAATTGAGTTCTTTCTATGAAAATGTCGAAGAACTTAAATTGTAACGAATTAAAATCTTCAAACTTTGTGGATCAAGACGTCAAGAGACTTTGGGATTTTATACAGCAAAAAGGAAATAATTAGCAATCCAAAGAATGAAACCCATGAGTTTGTTCACCAAATAAAATTCATCATATAGCTATCTTAGTATAATTTGACATGTTCCAAACAAAAACATAGGCAAATTAGGTTCTGATTCAACAGGAAACAAACAAAGAAACAAAGAAAATGGATCTGAGTTGAACAACAAAACCCCCTCAGCAGTAGAATCTCAAGGGTTTTCTTGACAGGAGCTTCACTAGCTCTATTGGCTTATCTCAATGGGATAGAAGTAAGCAAACACTACAAGCAAAAGAGCAACAATGGCAGCAGAGGCTGCCCAAAGCCAATAAGAATGTGATTTTTTCTTTTTGAGGATGCTTCTGGGTATATGTTTCTGGCTTTTCATTCTACTAGGCAATTTAATGGCTTTTTCTTTCTGTTCCTCCTTGCTCTTCTCCAGAGCAGGAACTTCGGTATTCAAATTTGGTTCGTCTTGCTCTTGCTCGACATCTCTCATCTCTGTTTCCTGCGGCTCAGCACCCCCAGATTGCGATGATGCTGCAGCCTTCTTTCTAGCTTTCTTCTCCTTTTCCTACACAAGAACCATGAAGAGATGACTTGAACCAAAACATCTTGTCAACAATGGCCCTATCTCGGCTATCTTAGGTTGATCTTATGATCCATTGATTGCCAACCATTTCAGCTTAAAAATGCATGATGTTATTTAAAGTTTTTACCAGTCTTGTTTATAACATCAAAATAAACTAATGTCCTATCTATTAAGTAATGCACATTTAGTTCTCCATGTTCTTTAAACCATATTACTCTATTTTCTACATCTCTGAATCTATTATTAATCTCTGCTTAACATAATTATAATCTTTCTATCCTACAAAAGAAAAAGGAAAAAAGGAGAAGAATGCATATTTAGTTCTGCATGTTCTTTATACCATATAACTCTATTCTTAATCTCTGCTTAACGTAATTATACTGTTTCTAACTTTCTAACCTACAAAAGAAAAAGGAAGCATGGAGAACAATGCATCATATCAAAGCTTACCTTCTGTTTCTTCTCAGCCTCCTTCTGGGCTCTGGCCGTAGCCTTTGCAGCAGCTTTCTCAGCCAGTTTCTTCTTCCGCTCCAAGGCTAACTTAGCCTTGGCGATCTCCTCCTCTCTTTTCATCTCTTTCAACTTTGCTGGGTCAATCTCATTCTTAGATGTTTCCTTATCAGCTTTCTCAGCAACATCAGCCTTTTCAGCATCAGGAGCTTTTCTTCTTTCTCGAACCTCAGACGGTTTCACAACCTGCTCTTGGGCTTTGTTTGCTTCGGCTTCTTCATGTCGTGGAGGGATCACATTCTCTTTTTCTTTTTTCATGCTTGCTTTAGTGGATTCATTAACCACTTCAGTCGATGCCAGTGCTTCTGACACTATAGGTTTCTCATCAGGAATTCTCATTCGGCCATCCTTGCTCAGTTGTCGAAAGTCAAGTGATGACAATGTCCGTCTCTCATAGTCATCCCTAAAAGCTTTGCTATTGCTCCATTGAGACATGAATTTCTCTACCTGAAAATTGAAATATCATAGAAGAACTCTGAGGAGGGTAGCATGTCACAAATTAAATGAACTACAAAAACTGGACAAACCTCATTATGAGCAAGCTCTTCCAGTGCTGCAATGTCCTTCGTCACAGCAAGACTCTTTGCATTGTTCACGAGTGAACGGTATTCGAAGAAAGATGCATTCTGTAAAGTTAGATACAGATATATCAAAATAAGACCATGTTACAACATAAGAACCTGTAGCAATGGTCACCGTTACAACAAAATCATATTATATTTAACAGGAAGAAATGTTGGAGATATGAAGCTAATTCATCCAAGGTCAATTAGATTGACCTCATGGGTTCTGCAGTTTCATGTCATCAAATTTTGAACTTTAGGTTGTCCAAGAACTTGAGATCATTCTTCATTCACCTTTCTATGGGAGTAACACTAAAGTATGCATGCAAATATTCATGAGTTCCAGGGGATAGGCTCACTGCCACACGAGGTGCTCGTAAAGATGACATGCAAAACTCCCAAGCTGCTTGTATTATGGTCAAATTTGTCATGTAAAACTTGGTGATCATCATGATGATTTATCAAACAAGAAATAAAGAACGATCATGTTTCTTAGATATTTAGAATGGCTTTTAGAGTAACAAATGAGTTGCCTCATTGTTAAGTCCAAATCAGGCTTTTGAATCCAGAAAATAGCCTATGACCATGCTTGGACTAAGGGTTTTGTTAGGTAATCAATGTGAATATAGATTAGAAGACCCACACAACAATTTTAATTAAGCAATGTCCAGCCAAAGCTAGGGAACATCCTAGAGAATTTATAGACAGAAAAATCCACTACGAAGAACAATCCGAAATTAAAGAGAGAAGGGATAAATTGTCCATTACAAATTCAGAAGAAAACATCACCACCCAATTGGGGTTTATATAGAACACTGAAACATATATAGAATTCAAAAAATAGCCCTATAAATAAAATTTGTTCCTAGGGGCACTACTCTAGACCTCTGTACATTTTTGTAGCATGCAACCTTGGGGCGAACTTTTTGTAGCACACGAAGTCTCAGATTGGGTAATTGTTTGAGAACATACATATAGGCTAGGATTCAAGGCATCCCAACAGCTGAATACATAGATTCTTGTGACAACAATTGGAGAATCACATATTAGCTACATTTCCTATGGTGTTACATGGAATTCATGATAGGCTCAGTATTCGAAAAACAGAAAAAATGTCATTCTGGCCAGGATAGGTAAAGGTGCGCCAATTTTTAAAACAAATTGAGCAATTTATTTTCAAACATTAACTACTTGTCACATATCAAAAAACGACTCACTTAGGATTGCAAGAAGTAGTGACGTGACAAACTCGTGCAAGAATATGCAAAAAGCTGTTTCTGCCACGCGATTGAAAAAAGCTTGAGGCTAAGACGCAATAGAAGTTAGGTAACTCATAATCTGGGCTGTCACAAGAAAGAAATCATATCCAGTAATAGGTATCATCACCTGCCCTACCATAACATTGGTTTTCCTTCAAAATTTTAAGGGGCCGTTTGGATAGGTGGGTTAGCTGGGTTAACTCAAGTTAACCCAACTAACCTACCAAACGCTTTATAACGCGTTATCTTAACCCCTGGGTTACTAACCCAGCGGGCTTCCCTTACCCCGCCTACCCCCGGGGTTAGCTACCCCAGCCGAGATGCAGGGGTAAGGGCGGAGTTGGGGGATCTGCGCTCTCTCTCGCGCGCGAAGCCTGCGCGAGCGGTTGGGTTTTTCGCGCTGCCGGATGATGGGGCCGCTCCAGGCGCGGCGACAGAGGGGATTCCTGCTCTGAAACGCAGGCCGACGCAGTGCCTCTCCAGCAGCGGAGGCCTTCTGGGTTGGTGACGGTGAGTGCTCTTGGTTTGCGATCTGTTCAGGTAAACATTGCTGTCTCCTCTTTGCCTCCCCTAACTGCAGATCTGTCTGCCCATTAGGGCAGATCTGCATGCCCTAATTGCAGATCTGTCAGCTTCTGTGTTTGATGCGGTGGATCCCCTCTATTTTTATTATTTTGGTGCTGTTCACCTTCATTATTCCTATTGTGGTGCTGTTCATCTTCATTATTCTGTTTTTTTTCACTGTTTTTCTGCAACCGATTTTATCTCTGTTCTCGTGAGGTTTGTCCTTCTTCCGTGGAGTTGCTGCTGCCCATTTTTCGCTGTGGTGTGTTTCCTTGCTTCTGCTTGGAGTTGATGCTGCCTATTCTCTGAACCATTTTTTTTTTTCATTTCGTAAATGCTGCAGTAGCTGTGCACCTCTCTAATTTTTTTTCCTGTGGCTGAGGCCTGATTGTGTATTGTGATTCCCAATCTTTTTCGTGGTGCTGTGCTGTTCATCTTCATTATTCTGTTTTTTTCAATGTTTTCCAGCATCCGATTTTTCATCTGTTATGGTGAGGTTTGTCCTTCCGTGGATTTCCTGCTGCCCATTTTTTCGCTGTGATGTGTTTTCCTCTTTCTGCTTGGAGTTGCTGCTGCCCATTGTCTGAACCATTTTTTTTTTGTTTCATTTAGTAAATGATGCAGTGGCTGTCCACCTCTCTATTTTTTTTCTTGTGGCTGAGGCCTGATTGTGCATTTTGATTCCCTCTGTTTTGCTTGGTGCTGTGCTGTTCATCTGCATCATTCCTAGTTCATTTGTGTTTTTGCCACTGTTTTTCTAAGGGCTGAGGGCTGCTTGTGCAATGTGATGACCTGGCTATGTGTCATGTTACCCATGTTACCCATGTTTGTAAGGGCTAAGGGCTGAGGGCTGCTTGTGTCATGTTACCCATGTTATCATTGCCACTAATTAATTATCAATTTTGGAGGTAATATGGCTATGATCCATAGCCATGTTACCATGCTGATTGGGTGGACTTTGTCTTATGTAAACCATGTTACATGATTCATTGCCATGTTAATTAATTATGTCATGTTCCTCTTTTGTCATTGTTTAAAATGAGAGCTCTTATCTCCACCATATTATTCCAAATTATGTACATTATGCTTTGGCTGTTTTTTTTGGCCTGTTGTGTCCTTAGTTCCCTATTTATTGCTGAATTTCGAAGTTCACCTTACCTGTGCCTCCAAGTTTTAGCATTCTCTCCTAACTGCTTTGCTCCAGCGACTTTCTAGTAAGTCTATTGTTTTTTTAAGTCCCATTGAATGTTTATGTTCTGCTACAATTAAACTATAGTTCGTATATGAATAGATACTACACTTATTTGTTCAGATATTACACTTGATCTTATGCTATTTCTGAAATATGGGCAATGATGAATTTTTTGGCAATTACAAAAAGAAATTGGAGGTCTGATTAATCTCAAAGTGATTTCATGTTATATGTTAGTTATCCTTGGTATCCAGGTGGAGAGGTAAACATGAAAATGTTTTACTTTTTGCCGATTCAAGTTACCGTAGCTGACATACAAATTTTTGATCCCAGTACTTTTAGGCTATTAATAGGCAAAAAATGGTGAGATAGAACTCCAGTGTGCGATTCTAATTTATTTATATCTATTGCTGGTCATTGCTATAAGGGTGAGCCTCAGATTGCTTTTTAGATGTACTTATTAAGTATCAGGTCAATGGAATTTTGGCGCTTTGCAGTCTGGAATATTTTGAATGTCTATGTATTCATGTAAGGGTTCATTTGGCATGAATGAAGATGAAAATTTCAAGGGCTGAGCCTCTTTGTTCAGCTTTTTCATTCTTTTCGCCAGAAATCTTTGTTTTTTTCTACCAACTTATCTATCTGTAATCCTATCAAGGCTAACAAAGGTGAATTCTCTTATTTATTACTTCCTCATTTCAGATACACTATGAAATCTGCATAACATAAACTGTAGCTCTTTTTATTTTTCAGAAGGATAGGAAATTCTACAAAAGGCCTACAAAACCATAGTGAAGGTTAAGAAAATTTGTTGCAAATTACTTTTATTCAAATTCATGCTCTCCATGATGAGGAATCTATAAAACTCTTCAATCAATCGTCTGTCAATTTATCTTTAACTGGTGAGCCTACTGAAGAGGTTGTGCATGATATCAGAAGACCAAGATCTAGGCTTCTAAATATAACATTCATTTTTCATTTTTACTTCTTGTAATTAAATGTTATAACTTTGCAAATCCTACATAAATGTAATGGGCCATTTGGCATGGATTGAGAAGATAATACCTAGTTATATCAACCATATTAAGTTCATAAATCCTATTAACACAATCATTATCATTAGCCTCATCAGGATCAGTGTTAGCATTATTTCATTCCAGCTGGTGTGTACTTGCAAGCTATGTTCTGCTTCTGACACTTTAAGAACAAATTTGTATTCTTCATCTCTTACTGCTTTTGTTGCATTGAAATCTTTAGATGTTGATCCCATAGCACTGAAAAGGTTGGTTCTGTTCTGTTTTCCACTGTTTCCTACTTGATTTGGTGATTTGATGGGTTTTCCACTTATGAAATATGGGCAATGATGATTTTTTTGATAATTTAAAAAAAAAAATAAAGGTCTGATTAATCTCAAAGTGATTTCATGTTATATGTCAGTTATTCTTGGTATCCAGGTGGAGAGGTAAACATGAAAATGTTTACCTTTTTGTCGATCGAAGTTACAGTAGTCGACATACAAATTTTTGAGCCCAATACTTATTACTTAAGACAGTATTTGCACAACGACTACCATGATTATTAAATATTCTGTAATTTCATCACCTGTTTGGTTTAAATTTGCTTCACCATTTATAATTTCTGTTAGGCAATATGAACTCCGGTTTCCGACGTATGGGCCAGGATAAACTATAAATTAGGAAGCCATCGCGAACTATGCCTGCAGATGACAGAATGACAGAAACTGAAGATGAGACACAAATAGGTCTCTCAAACCTAAGAGCGATTAGAAAAAGTAGGGATCCAAATTTTTCTAATGAAGACAAGGATAGACTAATTTTACTTATCACTGAGAAACATATTAATGGGGACGTGGTTAACGGGAATCCTACGCCTTTGGCTTGGATTGAGATTACTAAGGCTTATAATAGCCAAGTGGGTACTAAGAAAACGGCTCAACAACTAAAGGATTCTTGGAAAACATTAAAAAAAGAATACAGGAAGTATCATGAACTTGCTGGGCGGAGTGGGTGGGGATGGGATCCAGTTAAAAACACACCGGATGCTACCGATGATTTGTGGGAAGAAATTCTTCAGGTGTGCTGTAGTAATATTTATTAAATTTGAGTACCAGCAGTAATTGTGTCTTTAACTTATAGTCTTAATTTGTATAGGTTCATCCAGAATATGAGTCGTTACGAAGGAAGCCCTTTACGCAGTACGAAGCAGTTGGGGACCTTATTACAAACACGTTTGCATTGGGCAACCATGCAAGGTCTTCTATCAATTACATGTCAACGGCCGAGTCTCCAGAAATGGACGCAGATGTTCAAGTAAACGCGAATGACTTTACTGAACCTGCTTTCGATGCTCGATACGTTTCTGGGGAAGGATCTAGTTTTGCTGAGAACTACGTTTTCGTTGAGGATAATGATGCAACATGTGAACCTTCCTCAGGGAGTGGAGGTAAGCGTGTACCTGAAACAAGCAATGAACGTAGGCGACGAAAAAAAAATTTTACCAAAGAAGATGCAGAGTGCCTACTATCTGAGGCAAGGAACAGAACAAATATTGCATTGCATGGAATACAACGCGCAATGCCTTACACTATGGAAGACGCAATGAAAAAGTTAGGATGTATGCAAAATTTAACAGACACCGCACTGTGTGCAATGATCGATGCATTAAATGAAACTCCTAACAATATCACAGTGTTCATGATGCTAGATGAGAGTCGCTTAGAAACTTGGGTTGGTGCTACTGTTTCCCGACATGCTCGATTTGGTCGAATGCCAATATTTACCGATCGACCAAACCCATCATTTGATCCTCCCCACACTTTTTAGCGTTGCAGTAATAATGTTGTTTTATTCTGTATCCTCAACGTTTGTAATATTGTCTCGTTATATTGTATTGTTGAAATAATAAGATATTTTTGTATTCGCAATTTGGTAATATAATGTTTGTTATAATATGCTACAGATGGACATTAGCCAATTTTATGGAAATGAGATTGCCGACCTCATTACATGCTTAGATGAAGAGGCAGCATTATTGGAATGTGTTTCTGAGTTTGCTGAGTCAGACCAATCTAATGTACACGTTCCTCAAGTTATGTACGATAGACCATACCCCGGTAAATTGTACATTCATGAGATCTTAAATGGGCATGATGTGCGAGCATACAACTGTTTTCGTATGCCTGCACAAGCATTTGTTGGCCTGAAGGACCTGCTAGCAAATCGTGGTGTCCTAAGACATACTCGGTATATGCCGACAGCAGAGCAGTTAGCAGTATTTTTGCGGGTTATTGCGCAAGCTGATAGTTACCGAAGTGTTTGTGAATTTTTTCAACACTCACTAGAAACAGTTAGTCGTAATTTCAGACAAGTCTTACAAGAAGTCCTCACTTTGAAAGATGATTTCGTTGTACTTCCAGATTCGACCACTCCATGTCATCCACACATCCGTAATAACTCACATTTTTACCCATACTTCAAAGATATCCTAGGTGCTATTGACGGAACACATATCCCTACTATAGTACCTGTTCACAAGCAAAATCGATATAGGAATAGAAAAGATTTCATATCTCAGAATGTTATGGCTGCTGTCTCTTTTGATCGACAATTTGTATATGTTGCAAGTGGATGGGAAGGATTTGCTGCTGACATGCGTGTTTTAAAATGGACAACCGAGCAAGGTGGTTTCTCAGTACCGCAAGGTAAATTCAATAATAATATATATTCAATATTTTATATATATATAATAACTTTTTCTTATGTTGTGAATAAATCAGGAAAGATGTACTTGGTTGATTCTGGATATGCTAATAATGACAAGCTTCTTGCACCAGTACGTCGTGTACGATACCATTTGAGTAGTTTTCGTAATCGTTCACAACGAAGATACGAGTCTCCTCAAGAATTGTACAATCATAGGCACGCACAACTGAGAAATATTGTTGAACGCACGTTTGGTATATTAAAAAAAGGTTTAAAGTATTAACTGATATGAAACCATTTTCCTTTAATATACAGGCGGATATTGTACTTGCATGTTGTATTGTGCACAATTACATTGGTAGATATCATGGTCATGATACCTACTTCAACATGCGAGAGGCTGATTTAGAGCAAGAGGAGAGTTTGGAGGAACAGGCTGAAGATGAAGACCAAACAACTTATGTATTTGCAATTGAACAACGACGGGGGGAGATTATCCGGACGGCAATTATTGAACAAATGTGGATGGGCCAGGTTAACTTATATTGAAATTTTGTTCAAATTAACCTACTAATACTATGCACTGTATCATATTTAATTATACTTTGTTTGTTGTAGGGGGTAACGAATCGATGAAGATCATGGTGCTCAACTGTACGAGGATGTTGATCTTGACGAATATATGCAATTTCTTTTTTTTTGTTTATGATGATTGTATTATTTCTGTGTTGAATGGATTAGTAACAGTTTTCTTTCCAATCATTTTTTTTTATTTATTATCCTGGGTTAACTTATTTATTTGCCAAACTGAATTCAAAGTTATCCTAAATTAACCCGGGTTAGCAGCCAAACGTTATATCCGCATTAATAACTTACCCCAGCCGGGATAAGTTATTAATGGGGATCAGCTAATCCGGGTTAGCTTATCCCACCCCATATCCAAACGGCCCCTAAGGGTTTTCACTAGAAAATTAGAAATATAAGATAGAAAAAGTATGGAAAAGAAAAATTTATTAATACCACCAAAATGTCTTGCAGCTATAGCAAGCCGACCTAAGATAAAGTTTTTCATTATGCAACATTGAAAGGTCATGGGTACTTCCATTATAGATTAATCAACAAGGTACACTGGTTCTATCATATACTTCCACAAAAGTGGATCATATCTCTATATGGTTTACTTAGTAACAATGATTTGTTAAACAATGCTAAACGAAGCAAACACTATCGTGATGTTTTACCAGCCAAGGAAGGGATAGTTATAAGATAACTGTCGAAGAAAAAATATGAAATTCTAAAGAACAGTGGTGCATAGCGTATGCCCTATCAGGAAATGAACAAAGAAAGTACAAACAACAGATCAATAGTAGTAGAAGCATAGAGATGGATAAATGAACATGCAACTTAGATGGTTTGAAAAGATCCTCATACGTACATCGATTGAGCTGAGATGAAGTTTCACTAAGTCAAAAGGAAGCTCACTGGAATTTCAAAAATAAAAAAGAAAGCTCACTAGATGAGATCACAGGAAAGTATCTCAGAAGAACTAAAGTAATATATGAGTATCTGGGTTGTACGATTATAGGATTTCTGTGGAGAGAAAAATTGTCTTAAGAGTTGATTTGAACAACGATCATAGCCCGGGCAAGAGGAGGTATATTCCAATATTTATAGCTGAGGGCAAAGCACTATAGCTGTAGATAGCTGATAAATACAAAAATGTAAGTCATAATGGAAAATATTCTAATCAATGATAGTACTATTAGGTAAGGTCTTGAAGACTGGACCGGTCTTAGAACCGATAGAACAAATTGAAGTCTAATTATGATGATTTAATAATTCAATAAATTGAATTTAATTGAATCGCTGGACAAGAATTCAATAAATATTTATAAAATAATTTAATAATAATAATAAATAAAATATAAAAATAATATTCATAAAATAAAAAACATAATTCAATAATAAGTTTTAAAAATGAGATTTAATAACTTTTAAATCACTTTTGAATAATATATTTATTTTTAAAATGATTAAATAATAAAAATTAAGATGAAATTCATAAAAATATATTTACAATAAGAGAAATCTCAAATTTCTTTTAAAGGATTGAATAATATATTCTTAAGAAAGATGATGTTGATCTAAAAGGTGACATTGATATGAGAGAGCAACATATTTCATTTTAAATTTTGCCTTAAGCTCATCTAACAATCTGATCAGTTCTTTTCAACCGTGTTGCAAGATTCGCTCAATATTATTTATCTAAAGCTTGGCTTGCATAGTAAATTTTATCTTCTTAAACTTAACCTTTTAATTTTCCGACATGCCAAACCATTCATAATAATGGTCCATATCAGCTTCCCAATTTAGATAAGCTTCTGGGTCCAATCAATCGCCAAAGATAAGGGTTTCTACCTTCATGTTAAGCAAATTATTGTCATTTGGTCACGTGGCTCATGAGTCTGATAACTCATAGAATTATATTTAGTTCTCCTAGGTACAAGGTTATGTTTAAGTTGTTCAATTTCAATCTCTCTAGTCAAACTACTCTAACTTTCAAGTTGACCAATCCTATCATCCATGCAATCTAACTTAGTTATAACTTTAGCTAAATTTTTTTGAAGCTCAAAATCTGTATCAATAGTTTGTTTGGAGGAAAAAATAAGGTATTCAGAACCAGAACAAGAAGACAAGCAACCAAAAAATAAAAATGATCTAAACATATGCTAATGCAAACATACCTTAACCCGATTTAATGCTCTGATACCAAATATGCTACAGGACATATGAATGATGATGCAAATATCGAGATCAGCAAAATCAAACATTTAATTACTTAGATTATAGCTCAATTCAAGTTTCAATTAATCAAACAAGTGAAATAAGAATTTAGATTCGCATAATATAAATCAAGAAAGATTAATTTACACTTAATACTAGAAGTTCACACAAATTGGAGTAATATCGAGAAAATTCCAAATGCATGATATCTCCACACGAAATGAATTAACCAAAATTACTGAAATGTAGAAGGGAATGCCTTGATTGAGAATAATAGGGCCTACTTGTAACTGTCATAGAAGCTTGATTGAAGATCGGGCCCTCATGCACAAATTTCCCACCCAGTTAGTGTCTTTGGAAGCAATCAAGCAAGGGGGCCTCATTGAGTTGCAAATTTTTGCGTGTGATGCGGCTAAAAAAAAGACACATGTGGCTGCGCAAGGTGGTTGACTACAAATGCACGACTTAGATGCAGGTGTGACAAGGTTGTCCAAATCTGGCGATCGGAGAGACAGGTTCATATGGTCCACCTGGTCAGTGCAGGCTGTGTAACCGACTAACGCAGGTAGGTGAACCAAAGGGCAAAGTGTTGGATCGACTCGAGCCTGTGCGTCATCACCGGGAATCGGACTGAATGAAGTCACTAGCGCTGCAAGGTTGGTGCAAACTGTTCGCGGAACAGTGAGGCGGGGACGAACAGATGGAGTGAGCTCTAGAACAAAGCATCAATGAAGCAGGCGATTGTGCACAAAGTTGCAATAAGCGACGGGCAGGTGAATGATGAAAAGGAGCGAGAGGAGGCGGAATTGATTTAGAGGAGATGTGCTTGAGCGGTTTGGGTTTAAAGGTTCTCACCCAAAGCCTAAGTTCTTCCCTATCCAGTCTAGAATCAAACAATCCAAAAGAAGAAGGCAAATTTTAGTTTATTTAGCATTAAGAGAAATACAATAATAGGGAGGCATTTATAAATGTCTTAATACAGATAAACTCAATAAAAGTAAAATATATTATAACATAATTTCCTCACACAAATGAGAAAATACTAAATATCATGCCTAATTCTACTCACGTCTACTAGAAAAATAATTGAAATAAAATAATTAAAAAAATATCTCAAAATAAAATCTTCTATCAGTGAAATCAACAGAATAAAAGAGAAATATCCAATTAGTCATGTCAGAAATTCTTAGCAACTAACTTCCCAAATATATCTCCCAGCCATCAATCGATCTAAATCGTAACAATGTGGTCACATCTCAACTATAGATGATAAACTCTATTAATAATAAATTAACGATCGATCATGATGTCCCCACCATCACCACATGATAGAACCGATTTGGACTGATTCCTTATCAAACTGGTTCCAAGTCAATCCACTAAGCCCTATTGTGGAAGCAAACTATTTACTGGTTCTGACCCATTCCACCTATCAAGAAAAACGGATTTTAACTAGTTCCCCTAATATATTATTGGATCGATTTTAGAATAGGATCCAAATAGAATCAGGACCACCAATTCAACCAATTTTGAGCCCATTGAACTACTTTAGTTGCTTAAGCTTCGTTTAGTTGGAGTATATTTTTTAGATATTTTAGATTTTTTATAAGATAGAAAGAAAAAGAAAATTATTTTAATCCTATGATGTGAAATAAAGATATTTTGTTATTGAGAATTGCATTGACTGTGAAACAAAATTAATTTTTTTATTAAAATATGTAATAAAGTAAAATAATATTTTTTATATTTGAATTTGTGTAGAATGATTTAAAAAATTTATTTATTATTATTATTGTTGTTTTTTAAATTAGTACTATTTTGGTCCTGTTTTGGTCCTCACGCCAAACAGGGCCTTAGTGTTAAGCTTTTAACTCATATAAAATTTTAATAGCTCCTTACAAAACTTGGTAGTTGTTCTGTGTGTAACATTGGAGGTTGCTTTCACTGTCCCCAAGTGGGGAGGACACTATCAGCTGTCCATAGATAGCCAAGCTCTTTAGATCTGGTCACTGCTAGGTTGCTACCACAGTCTCCTTAACAACCTAATATAAAGATTAGATCGAAAATGAGGGACTATTTTAAATCACTCAAATCCAGTGGACTTAGCAACTACCAAAATATTACCATACTGAGCTCACTGATTAAGTTTAATTGAAAGAGTTTTGTCAAAGATGACTTACAATTGATTTTATTCATTCGTCTAAATCATGAATCATCTTCATTCGATTTGATCACCGTAGGGTTGCCACCACAAAGGGCTTAACAATCAAATCGAAATGAAGACATCCAAATGAAGAAATCTGAATGAAGATGGCTGTTGATGGAAATATCATAGCTCACTGAAGGTTGATGTTAAAGAAATTGAGAGATCACACAAGAGGGGTATGCAACCTAACAGAGTAACTTGGCTAATTATGCAGTCAAACTGGAGAGCCAGCCAAAAAGTCCTTACTATTTGATTTAGTGGTGTATATATAGGTATTGTAAGGCATTAATAAGTCCACCAGGCGGCACTAGCTAACATGTTCCCATGCTCCTTAACTAGATGATCTGTAAGATATTAGATCACTAGGATTCCAAGCTGATAATATAGAGTGCCTCCTATGATGAAGAGACTTTTTTCAACAATATGTGTCTCCTTCAACAGATACTATTTCTTTCACCAAGCGAAATTTTCTTCAACGTGTACTAATTTTGACAGATACTGATTTCAACGAGTGATGTTTCCTTCACTGATCTACCAAATTTGATAATTCAAGCCTTCTTTTTATTTGTATGTTCATTCCTTTTTATTGGTCAACATGCATGTCTTTCACACCATCTTTGAAAGCTAAGTGAAGGCACCAAAAATGTTGTTGGAGAAACACATAATCATAAAGATCGGTAGCACACAGCATATGCCACGTCAAGAAATAAGTAGAGAAAGTACAACCAACAAAGCTTTCGTACCATAAGTACAAAGGCAGTAAGCAAATGGAGACAAAAACTTTAAATGGCTCGGAGTAATCCTCCTGTGTCCACTAAACAAGCTGAGGAGAAGTTTCAGTAAGTCCAAAAAAAGTTCAATGGAGGTAATTATAGGAAACTATCTCAAGAGAATAAGAGGAAGCATACAAGTATTAGAGTTTTAGGCCCTGTTTGGCGCGAGGACCAAAACAGGACCAAAATAGTACTAGTTTAAAAAATAACATTTTACTTCACATACTCAATAATTTTTAATAAAAATATAAACTTTATTTCACATCTTAGATCAAAATACTCGATTTGAATATTTTGGTCTAGAATGTGAAATAAAGTTGATATTTTTATTTTAAATTGTTGAGTATGTAAAGTAAAATAAAATTTTTTATATTTAAACTTGTGTAGAATGATTTAAAAAAATTAATTTATTATTATTATTGTTTTTTTTTTAAATTAGTACCATTTTGGTCCTGTTTTGGTCCTCGCGCCAAACAGGGCCTTAGGGTTCCTAAAGAGAGTGAAGATTGTCAAAAAGTTGATTTGGATGTCAATCATGGCACTGGTAAGAGGAAAACTCCAGCATCTGTAACTAAGAGCAAAACACTTATCCAGAGATTGACCTAGTAGCATGCAGAACTAAAGCTCATAACAGAAGAGATTCTCGTCAATGATGTCACCATAAGGTTTCAAGAGAATGATGCATGGCATTCCAAGTAACAAACTAGTTGAATATGTACTATGCAGTGTAACTTCATAGCATGAAGTTGGAATAGTTGTAAGAAATACTATGGTCTCCTAATAGAAGCGCTAGAACCTCGAACTAAATTGGGACCTTGGACTGAGGTGAGACCTCAATCTAAGGTCCTATTAACCGTAGCTTGGCCCTAGAAGGCCTAATATCGACTCAAAGCAGCTTAATTGAGTACCACGTGAATGGTTGTGATGCAGCAGCAGAATAACGTGCAAACAATAATCTAGATGTATATTTAACAAACTAATATGAATATTGCTGTGAGATACATAGGAATACCAACATAAAGTCAATTTAAACTAAATCTATATAAAGTATTCTTTAAAGAATAGGCTTTACCGACTCATCACGTTCTTTTCTCAACATGGCAATTTCTTCGTATGCTTTTGTTCTTTTCCCAGTGATATCATCCAAATCCTTATTCAAAGACTCAATATCCGTCATTATAGTATTCTTTTTAATCTCCATAAGCTTGATCCGTGCTCCTATTGATTGTTGCTCTCTTCTTACTCCATCGAGATCCAAGCCTATTAGCTGAAACATTTAAAACATGAGTCTAAACATAAATCTTAAATTCCTTTTGTTTAAAAACTAGAAACATAAATTGTAAATACATGGTCATCAAACAGAAAGTTCTCAAGTTACATGGCCTAGAGGTGCATCAAAACACAACTCACTTTTACTTGATCTTGAATAGCATCTCTCTGTCCAAAAGACTCGTGAATCTTTGCCCTCATAGCAGCATTAGCAATAACTTTCTCCCTTGAAGCTTCTAGTTGTTTAATTTCTTTAAGTAGTTGTTTCTCCTCTGCTAGGGTGTTACTTTCATGTTGAATGCGATACTGCAAGCTTTGGATCTGTTAAAATTTAAGAGATACAAAAGTCAGCTAAACACAACACAAAATCATACAGTATTATGTGAAAAGCAGTAAACACTTACAAGTTCATCTAGCTCTTCCTCTGAAGAGCATAAACCTACACCTTTCTCAGTTGTAGCATTTTTTGTACCACGCAGCTTGCCCAAAGCATCATGAAGAGGTTCCATTTCCTTTCTCTTCTCACTCAAAACAATTCTGAACTTACCATGTTCAGCTTGCAATGGTTTTAATTCTGAGATAATATCTGCCTTTTCAGACTGCAAACAAAAGTTTATAGCTGAATATCTACATCCCTTCATAGGAAAAGCAGCAGAGCCTATGGCGACAAGTTATCATAATTATCATGCTTTCAAGAAAATTTTAATGTAAAGTTTGAAAGTGAAAGAACATAAGAAACAAAATGGGACAGGAAGTACTCGTTTTGCTTTCAATGCTTCGATTAACTTGGTTCGGGCTTGAGTATTCCTCTGAAGCTCCTTGTCAGCCTGATCAAGTTTTGCTTTTAACTTCGGATCCTCATAGGATCGGTATTTGACAAAATAGAAAGTATGATCTTTTTTTGGTTCAGGCCATTCATCTACAGCATCCTTTGGAACAGAAGAACCAGTTGAAGGTTCAGATTCTTTGATCCCTCCATTAGCTACATTTGGTTCATCTAGCAAACAAGAATTGTTGGGTTCATCGACCTTGTTCACCAACATTCCCTCCCCATTAATTTCACTGTCTGTCTGTTCTGGAACCACACCATCACTCAGAACCTCCACACCCATATATTCTGTCATTTTCAAATGGTTACAGGGATAGTTAGACCAGGCTTCTGTCCTCCCTGAAACCACTGCTATGCATAAACATATGCCAAAGTTGATCTTGGTTAGATGATTGTTCTTGACTGAATAGAAAAACCTAGTCATCTTATGATTTCAGATTGCGAGAAAGTTTTGACACACAATATCCACATCAAAGTCATTATCATGCATGCCAAGAATAGAGCTGCATCATACTTGAAGGAGCCACTTTCACAATAGGAATATAAAAAAAACAAAAAGGATGTCAGATAAACAAACTTGACTGACTAGGAAAATACAAGGAGCCTACATCTGGAAACCTAACAAATCTCTGCATAATCTGCTTTCCCTAAATGATATGCAATGAACACATCTTTCAAAGATTTAATTAGCAAATTCATATCTCATATTCTTAATACTGGCTGGATTTTTCATGATTTCCAAAAATGAAAAATTCAGGAAATTACAGAACAAAAGACAAATCCATCGACTTGATTTATCATTTACAGAAGAGGTAAAATTTAGCAATTGCTGCACAACAGAAGATTGGATACCCAAAGGAAATTTGTCATAAATCCTCAATTTGGATCCACGCAGGTCAAGTAATCTCATCCCTGATAACGACCGATGACCATCTAAAACACCCATAAAAGTAAATCAAAACAACTCCTGACCTGAATCATAAACAAGGGAAAAAACCATACACAGAAACACATGCCACAGTACTGAAACTCGACAATGGGAAGAATCTTGATCGGGGATTGACAGAAGCTAGCTGCCAAACCAAGCATCGGAGTAAATTTTCAAAGGTGAAAACGAAGATCGAACAAACAGTGAGCAAGAGCAACAGCAACAGAAGGGGAGAGGGTAATATTTGTCTCTTCTTACTAGATCGGAGAAGAACCGGGTGAATAAAGGTGCGATTTATGCGTCTTACCTCCGATCAACGAAGATCAACGTCAAGGGGAATGAGGCCTCCTTAATTGGAAGGTTGGAGAAGAAGCTTACAGAGGAGACGCGAGGAGATGAAGAGGTCTCAGATATGCCGGTTACCACTCTTCTTCTGGATATCCTGCGCTATAAATGGCAAGCGATCGGCTTCCGCCTGTGAGAGAGAATGGATCAGACCTGCTCAAGGAAAGATTTTGATGGGATTCGGAAATTTAGGTGGTTAGGGAGAGAGAGAGAGAGAGAGAGAGAGAGAGAGAGAGAGATCTTCGATCGCGGCGACGGCGATCGATCTGGCCGACCGTACCGGAAGCTGGAGACTGATCTCCGTCCCCTTCTAAATTTTATCGTTTTAATTTGGGCCTTTTGAGAAACTTACTTTTGGATTCCTGAGGTTAGAGTGCATTTCTTATTGGTCCAACGTTTTTTTATAATTTTTCTCTTTATAAATTAAGGAATACTTATACTTAAAATTTTGTTGATAGATTAAAAAAATTCATAGAAAATAAAATCAGGACTAAATGATATTAATTTAAAAATAATAATATTAATATTTTTATTAAAATTATTAAGTAAATAAAATAAAATAATATTTTTTATATTAAAATTTATGTAAAATAATTCAAAATAATTTATTTATTATTATTATTTTTAAAATAGTAATATTTTGATCGTTTTAATTTGAGCCTTTTGGGAAAATTACTTTTGGCTTCCTGAACTTATAGTGCATTTCTTATTGGTCCAACATTTTTTTGTAAATTTTCATTTTATAAATTAGAAAATACTTATACTTAAAATTTTGTTGATAGATTAGAAAAATTCATAGAAAATAAATTCAGGACTAAATAATATTAATTTAAATAATAATATTAATATTAATATTAATATTAATATTAATATTAATATTAATATTTTTATTAAAAATTATTAAATATATAAAATAAAATAATATTTTTTATAATAATAATATTTTGATCTTATTTTAGTCCCACGCCAAAACGGAGCAGTAGAGTGAACAAATGAGCTTGAATGGGATCCATTTTTTTATAATATTATATTCAGTCATTTAATTTCTGCTCAATATTCTTTACCTTCCCATTAATTGTTACTACTAGCTCCAGCAACTTATACTTATATATATATATATATATCTATATCTATCTATCTATCAATGTGTGTGGGTGCATGCGTGTTAAGGGTGTACAAAATACTCGAGAACCGACTCAAATTTGACCCGAGCTGATGGGTTCAAATCGGATCTAAAATAATTTGGGTTAGTTTTGGTACCTAATATATTTAGAACCAACATTTTAAGTTGATTCTTGAGTCTAATAAATTTATTTGGGTGAATCGAATTAAACCGAACTTGATGCACTGACGGTTATAATTTAATAAATCATATGTATGTACATTTATATATTCACTTACGGTACATTTAATTTAATAGAATGGAATAATATTGAAATAGAATTGTTATTCCAAAAAAAATAGAACGGCAAATTTTCTATTTATTTAGATAAAATAGAATGTGGAATATAATTAAAGTAAATAGAAAAAATACTAAAATGCTCGTAAATATAACTTCATGAAATTTTATATTATTTATTATTATTAAATTTAATTTTATACAAATAATTAGACAAATTTTGCTTATATAAATATATATACACGTGATATATATATAAAAATGTGTATATAAATTTACAAATATGTATACATATATATATATATGTGTGAATAAAAATAATTTTGAAATAATATTTTAAGTCCACAAAGAATAGCGAAGAATTATTTTTTGAGTAGGTGAAAAGAATAACTATTTCATAAATTATGAAATAAAGATTTTTATGAATTAAATAGCTATTTCATCAGAATAAATATGTGAATAATTATTTTATAACAAATAAAAGTGAAATAAAATAATTATTTCATCCAATTAAATGCACAACATAAATAAATTTCATTATACTTATAAATTATGTCTTTGTATAATTATATATTTTTTGTTAAGCTTTTCTTTATAAATAGGATAATAAAAACCTCACAATAATTTAATTAATTTAAATTTAATTAAAGCATTTACCATTATTTTATCCTATTTGAGTGTGCCACTTGGACCACAGATGACCTTCCCAAACTTGAAAGTTGTGGCATAATAGACCCAGATAAGTGGCGTGAGAATCAAAATCAAAATTAAAATAGTATTAATTTAAATAATAATAATAATAATAATAAATTAATTTTTTAAATTATTTTATATTAATTTTAATATAAAAAAATATTAATTTACTTTACATACTTAATAATTTTTAATAAAAATATCTACTTTATTTCACATCCTAAATTAAAATATTCGAATTGAATATTTTAATGTAGTATGTGAAATAAAGTTAATATTTTTATTAAAAATTATTGAGTATGTGAAGTAAAATAATATTTTTTTATATTAGAATTTGTATAGAATAATTTAAAAAAATTATTTATTATTATTGTTTTTTAAACTAGTACTATTTTAGTCCTGATTTTGATTCTCGAGCCAGACAGAAAAGGTTTTTGCAAGTTGCAATTGACAAAAATGTTCGTCACCATCCCATCTCAAAATTTTCTTGTAGTGAAGTAACATCAACAAGTTTTAAATCTCTCGAAAATAAGTTGCTAATTATCAATAACAACTATCACAGATATTATATTTATAATCGTTGATGCCCATATATTTTATAGCGAGAAAGTATATATGTGTGGAGAAAACCAATTAAAATAGAAAATTTAAATGTGTGACTTAAATTCTTGTGGCATATTATAAATCTAAAGAATATCGGTTTGACTTGTTTCATTTCTTTTGCGACAAAGTTGATGAAGCCAAGAGTACGAATCAGACATCTTTTAACATTTGACCTGCTCAATGAAGGTTTTCCTAAAGAAAGCAAAGAAATATTCCATATGTAAGTCATAAAAAATAAAAATAGAATGTGAATTTTAATTAAAACATATTTTTTCAATAGGCTATTAATCTCAAGAGATAGACTTATGACTAGTCTATAAATCCACTTAATGTTCTTTATTTTTATCCTCAATTTCAAATGAAAAGTGTTCGATCAACCGTAAAAAAAGAAATAGCTAATTTTCATATTGTAAGGGATTGTGTTATGTACTAAGTCAACGCTAATTTTGTGATTACTAAATTTTTGATTTCTTTTTCCTTATAGAACGGTATTTTATATATTTGTCAATGCAACTCTTTGGTAAGAGAAGTAATTAACGTGCCGTTCGGCATCCAGTGAGTCATTGTCATATGTGCAGTGGAGTCTACATGCATTCAACACAGCATGCTCCCATTGGGTTTCCAAAAATACAAATTATTCTGCACACAATAATTTTATTAAATTGACAAACATGTAGTGATTGTTCTAAATGATGGGCATCTATGGAGTTCGTTATGATCAAGTTTATTTAAAACACACTAGAGTTATCTCTGCACTCTCTTTTTAATTTGATTGAGTCATATTTAGCCAATTGAGTTAGTTGGGTTGAGTTACTATAATTAAGACTAATTAAGTTTGTTGACTAAATTATTAATTTAAATTTGAGAGTTATTTATTAAATAAATTTTATTAAAATTAAGAAAATTTAATTTTATCTAATTTTAAAATAAAAATATGTTAATTTTAAATTAGTTTTTATTTACTCTCGCTTCTCTAAATTAGAGTTATAACATTAAGTTTAGAGTATGTATATATTTTAAACTGTTCTAATTTAGTGGCATAAAAATTTGTTTATTGTTATCATTATCTGCACATATTTTGATGCATTATGATAGGTGTATTGTAATTTTTGAAATTAAATTTATTTTAAATTTCAAAAAAAATGGGCTAGAGTGCTCGGAGAAAATTCCTAACTCTTATCTTATTTATTTTAAGGCATTGTTTTTACCTGATATAAATTTTAATTATGAAAATCAATTTATTTCACGTTTAATATAAATATGAATATTAAAATTAAAAAAATTTTACATTTTATATAATTTTTAATATTAAAATTTTTTTTTTTCATAAAATTTAAAAATTAAAATATTTTTTTCCCTAATTAAAAAAAAAAGATCGAAACCAAACGATGCTATTCTCGCTTTCTTGTATCTTTCAAACCCTAGTTCCGTCTATCAATATTGGCATCGGAGAGCCCTGTTCAACCTCCGCCTCTACGCTACAAGTTCATCTTCTACCTATGTGCTTCTAGATTCGATCGTCGTTACGCCGCACTTGTGTAGCTGTTGAGCCTCGCGTACATGCGACTCCCTTATGCTCAATCCCAGATTGCGCTTGCATGGTCGAGAATGTGCTCGCAGATGAGACATTGGAGATCCACTCGCAGTCAGTGACAACTATGGTTTAGCTTCCTCAGTATATGGCATGGCAGGTGTCGGTGACTTCACTTATGAGGGTGGCATCCCAGCTACAAGCTATTGCTCTTCATCCATCTGCATCTGGTTTTCCTCCTTCGGTATACCACCTTGCAGCAGGATGCACTTTAGTTTTCCATTGGGCACCATCATTTCACGCTCCTACTGTGAAGGCAGGATCCAATTTTGGGTAAACCCTACTATTATCCCTTTAACTGTAGGAGCTTTTTCGTCTTTCTACTTGCTAATGCTTGCCGCATTACTTCCTTCTAACTTCAAAACCCCGAAGTTGAAATATGCAATAGTAAAACCGACCATAATTGACCAACATCTACAACAGTTCAATATTGCTTTGCTCATGTGCTTTTCATTCTCAATGGAGTGACACTCCATTAGCTCAGAATACTCCCTGTCAGATTAATCCTGAATTTATGCAATTAGTGAGGAAGTTCATGGTGAAATTTGCTACCACGACTAAGATTCCCATTAATCATACTCAATTTGAGCCTGATATTGCAAGGGGAGAATAAGTTTCTCTCAGACTATGTCGTTCTTTTATCCAATATCAATGATGAGATGAACCACCTAAAGGACATTTTATCATCTTGGCCCCAAGTGATGACTCTTCAATAGCTACTTGGCAAGGACTAACCCCAAAAGCGTGTTGAATGCTCTAATAGGTCCAAAAGCACATCAACTATTGGGAAACTATATATGGGTCTAGGATTATAAATGAACTAAGCACTTGATGTTCGGTTCAATAAAAGCTCATTTATGTTCGATTCATGAATATTAACGAATAAGCTTAAATATAATTTTAAAAGCTTGATTGGTAAATAAATCTGTCTAAGCATACTGGTGGTCGGTTTGTTAATGTTTATGAATTGTTTATATACAACTTATAAACATGCTAAATTATAAGACTCGATATGATACTCTTTTGGAGTTCAGTTATGTCTCATCTAGAGAATTGTAGTGTTTATTAATTAAATTTTTTTTATGAATTATGAATTAGCATTATGATGATAAAACATTAATCTACTTGATAAGAGCTTGTTTATAGTTTTCGTGTTTATGACTTGAATGTATATAAGCTTGTTCGCGAACATATTAATGAGCTCATTCGTGAATAACATGAATCAAGCTCAAACATATCTTTATATTTGCGAATCAAACTCAAGTTGAGCTCAAGTTTGGTTTTAGTAAATGAACATTAACTTAAACAGACCACTACTCAGTTTAGTTCCATTCATTTACAACCCTAAATAATGGACTCTTACTCATCTTCCACAAGGACTAAAAGGGATAGGTGAGTGCTGAATTTTTCCCTCTCCATGTGACCAATGAAGAATCTTGGTGTTTCTTCACCTCTCGTTAGGGTTGCTTGTTCATTTACTTTCTGTAAGAAATTATAATATAACAAAGGGTAAATCACATTTGGGTCCCTGAGTTTAAGACATACTATCATGTAGGTCCATATTTTCAAAATTTTAACATTTGCATCTTGAGTTTTAAGATAATCATAAAATGAGTTCTTTTAATTTTTTTTTAAATTGATATTCTAGTCTCACTTCTCTCTTTCATCCCCCTCTATCTTGTCTCTTTCGCTTTCTCTCTTTGGCAATGCCTTCATTGCCAACAGCGAAGCGGGGTAGTCCCGCCCATTGGCGGAGGTGGTCGCCGCCCCCCCTACCCTCCCTTTCTCTCTCCCTGCTCCTTTTCTCACACTCTCTTATCTCCCCTCTCTCGTCTCTCTTGCTTTCTCTCTCTATGATGTCGCTAGCTGCCGCCCCCTCCCCTCCCTCTCTCCCTCCTTGCTCTCTTTCACTCACTCTCACCCCCTCTTTAATCTCTCTTGAATTCTCTCATTGGAGATGCAGGAAGCGGCAGAGCGTTCTCTCCCTCCTTGATCTCTCTCTCTCTCTTATCTCTTTAGTGATTTTGTTGGTGATGAAGGGCACTGCCAGGGACGAGGGGCTCCGCCGTCGGCGACCCCCCGCCGGCAGCAGCGCCGTCAGAGAGAGAAAGTGAGAGAGACGAGAGAGGGCCATGAGAAAGGGTAGAATAGTAATTTTAATAGTAAAACTTGAAAAATATTCTATTTAATGATTAGATTAAAACTTAGGGATCCAAATATTAAAATTTTAAAAACATGGACTTGCGTGATAATATGTCTTAAACTAAAAAATCCTAGATGTAATTTACTCTCAAACAAATATTCAGACATTCACTACAAAATACATATATTGGGGCACCTATGTAGAGGAATTTTTTTGTCAATATCTCAATAAAAAAATATAAAGGCACTTCTTAAATTACATCATAATAGCAAAATAATAGGAACTGTTTTTTTTTTTTTATCTTAAGTAGGAATAAGATTACCTCCCCTAAATTCCCATAACATACATCAAATCTACATTCCTCTTTCGCCTACTGTTAGTCCTTCGTTGGTGGTTGTTCGGAATTTCATGATGTTATCAACACTAAGAAAACACGAAGGGTCATTGCTTTACAACCGCTGCTAATCGCTTAGGCTCTTTCAGAAGTAAGAAAAGTTATTTTCCTAAATGATCTCAAACTCTGCATCGTCTTTCCTAAAATCACAAATTCTATTGTTTGATCAATTTTGTAAGTTTCTATGTTTGCAGCTAAAATTGATTAGTTCACATCTCTTTGCATGATCTACGCTAAATTCATCTATACCTATCTTTGTGCTATGAAAGGCCTTTTGCTGCAAAAGTAAAGAGTGTTGCCATTTTTTACAAGATATTTTATTTTATAGTTTGACATTATAAGCTGTATACTTTGAAATGACCTATTACTTTTGTTATGGTTGATTTCATGATTTTTAGTTTTTCGTATTATTTTTATTTTCCTCTCTAGGTTATGTGTAATTGTTGTGATTGACATACATATTTCATTAATATGTTTATTATAGATGGAGTTGGATGACCAAGGTCAACGAAAGAATATCAAAAAAGGTGATGAAGAAAAAGATAATATCAATGATGATGCAGATCCAAGAAATTTTATATGAAAATTTAATTATTTAATTACTAAAGGAGGATAATAATTTATTTAAATATTAGATATTCAGTACTTATCCTTATTAGAATTTAAATATTTTAGAATTTAGGAAAATTAGTTCTTATTTTTAAAATATTAGTAATTACTTTCTTATTTTATTAATATTTATTTTCTTTAATTAGTTAGGGCTAGAATTCTATAAATAGATCTCACATCATTGTAATTAGAGATTTTTGGATGATTTTGAATAAGATTTTGTAGTTTTCTCTTATTTCTTCTTGTGTTCTTCCCTTCTAATTATTTTTCTATTTTTTCTAATTATTTTTTTCTTTCTTCATATATGTTCTATATCATTTGGTATCAAAGCTTCAGTATTCCATATGTTTATTTGTGCATGCCTTGGAGTTCTCATGACATGTATTATTCGACGCACACGTGCTTTTATGTGTTGCAAGATCTTAGGTGTCGTGTCTACATGAGTTAGCTTCGCCGGCCCGAGCACGACGTGAGCAAACTCCATCCTGAGCGCGATCCCGCACGCAAGTGTCGCATGCCCCAACCCTCATGCCTTTGCCTACACACAACCGCACGTTTGCTCAGTGCATGCTTGTGTAAGCCCGCTCGAGCTTGGGAGGCTCCTAACAAGCGTGCATATGCGCCTGCACGCTCTTGTTGCCCCCGTCTTCACCCGCTCGCTCTCGAGTGTGCTTGTGAGCTGCATACCTGTATGTGCCTCCCCATTTGGCCCTTTCGCATGGAGGCACTTCGTTTGGCCAGTGTGCTCACTGCACCCTCACCCACCCTGCACCGCGCCGCTTGTGCCAGCTTTGCACAAACGTCCGCTAGCAAGCCTGAGTACAACGCGGTTACCATCAGGCCCAATCTAGCTTTGCAACTCGTCAACCACACCTGTGTGCCAGTCTGCATGGATCATCGAGCTAAATTGCAGTGTATTTAGCCCTTTAGTTTTGCTGACAACTTAGATTCAAACTTGAGATTGAACTTGATTTGGGGTAACTTAAATTGTGCTTGCAAGAGAAAATAAGTTACCATGGCTTCTTCATGAAAATATCATAATTCAAAATTTTATGATATTTATCTAGATGTTACTTATAAGCATTATCATAATCAAGTTACATCAATTTTGTAGGCAACCATTCGAGGCATATTATTATGGTGTTGCGATATGTTATAAATTTCAAGATTCTTCTTATCAACATGTCACATTAAAGCCACAATCATAATGTACACTAATAAGAAATAAGTATAAGCTTTGCCCATGGTTAAAGCGAGATGAAACTCTAGAAGCAATCTTTCATTTGTCTTCTTATGACATTGTTATCCCAACAAATGAAAGTTTTGAAAAGTATAAGGTTGATAAGAATGAGAAGAAAGTTACTCTAGAAGATGATCCAGTTGCTTTGACACTGGGTGCTAAATGTGTATGCTACTTCAAAATGTTCTAAGATATGAAAACTTTTAGATATGATTGCTTAGGAAAGCTCGATCATGTGCTTCAACAAGTATGAGAAATATAATTACCATAGAGTAGGTCCTACAGTTGAGGAAACTTCTACGAAAGAGCATATAGATTCATTTGAGGTAATTGCTATAGAGTGTAATTCATTGAAAGAAGCATAAAATATATTAGAAATACATGAAAATGGTGATTCTTCAAATTCTATATACTTCATGAATGATGGAGATAAAAAAGAAAACTTTGACAGCATTTGATAAGGAAGTCAAATAAGAGGCAATTACTCAAGAAGATAGAAATATTAATGATGGAAACATGAGCTCCCTTTCTCAAGAAAATCAATTCTCTTCAAGTGTAGTTGATCGTCATGGTGTTGTTATATCTCCCAAAAATCTCACAAGATGCACTTTTGGTTAAGTTATCAAATAAAAAAAGTCTCAAAAGGAATACTGTCTATAGAGTTAGTAAATTTAGTTTCTACTTATCACATATTGTGGCATTAGATGTTATCTTTATCTTTTAAGGCCATTGTTTTGCCTAATTTTGTTCTTTCAAGATTATTGACATTGAAAAAGGACAATAATTTTTCTTAGAGCATAAAAGAAGGATATCTCATATTAGATCAAAGTCTTCTCAGCTCATATTTGCATTTTGACTCGACAGAGTTGAGTTCTCTTTAAGCGGAGAAGAATGATGATGATAAAAATAATCTCAGAGATGATGCATGCAGATTTAAGAAATTTTATATCAAAATTTAATTATTTAATTATTAAAAAATGATATTAATTTATTAAAATATTAGATATTTAGTACTTATTCTTATTAGAATTTAAATATTCGAGAATTTTGAAAAATGAGTTATTATCTTTAAAATTATTAGTAATTATCCTCTTATTTTATTAATATTTATTTTTCTATAATTAATTGGGACTAGAATTTTATAAATAAGCCTTACATCATTGTAATTAGGGATTTTTGGATGATTTTGAATGGGATTCTCTAATTTTCTCTCAGTTAATCTTCTGTTTTCCCTTTTCTTCTAATTCTTCTTATTTTTCTTCATATACATTCTACGTCAGAGGGTTAAACCAATTTCTTGACTTGGCTTTTGCTAATGTATGCCTTAAGAGGAAAAATCACTATAGGAATAGATAATGGGTAAATGGAGAGGTTGCTAAAGAACGTTTGGTAGATGATGGATTTATGAAGGGTTACTGTTAAGACGGGAAACAATCAAAGAGTTTTTACGTGGAAAACCGACTAGCGGAAAAACCACGGCTCCTTTTCGAGGAGGCTTGAAATGTTACTAGAAATCTTTGGTTGGGTTACAGAGCATTCAAAGAGGTTTTTGTTTTTGGATCTCTGGCCCCTTTAGAGACTGTGTACAGGAAGTATATATACCCTAGGCCTGTGATGTCTAGTCACTTTCAGCCGAACAATCTACAGCTCTAGTGACAGCTCAATTAAT
>JAEMOT010003497.1:16344-148935 GCA_019297695.1 Apostasia ramifera
CATCTCAGTAGATCAAAAACTGAATATATGGAGTGCACATTTAGTCAAGAAAGAAATACTTATATTGGAGATGTGACAATTGGTGATCAAATTGTCAAGAAGAGTGAGCGCTTTAGATACCTTGGATCAATTATACAAAATGATGGCGAAATAGATAATGACGTTATTAGCAGGATTCAAGCAAGCTGGGTAAAATGGAGAAATGCTTCTGGTGTGTTATGCGATAGAAAAATTCCATCCAAAATTAAGGGTAAATTTTATAAAACTGTAATAAGACCAGCGATGATATATGGTGCTGAATGCTGGCCTGCAAAGAAGAAACATACAAATAAAATAAATGTTGCAGAAATGAGAATGTTAAGATGGATGTGTGGATATACACGAAAGGATAGAATGAGAAATGAGTATATCCGAAAGAAAGTTGGTGTTGCACCAATTGAGGATAAACTTAGAGAAAGTCGGCTTCGATGGTTTGGACATCTAAATCGTAGGCCAATTGAAGCTCCAGTTAGAAAAATTGAGTTATTGGATTTTGCCCATGTACAAAGAGGAAGAGGGAGACCAAAGAAGACATGGCAAGAAACTATAAGGAGTGATCTTAATTACTTAAACTTAGATAAGAATTTGGTAACTGATAGAGCGCAATGGAAACAAAGGATTCATGTAGCCGACCCCACCTAGTGGGATTAAGGCTTGGTGGTTGTTGTTGTTGTTGTAGTGTGTGTATACATATATGTATACCAGTTTATATGTGATTTGTGTACACAAATGGGTGTGTATTTTTTGTAACACCTTCATGAAAAACTTTTTCGACATAACTTTATTATTTCTAATATATTTGTCAAATCTCTTCTTTTTCCCGTCTTTTGAAAATTTGAAATTGCTTTCTTTCTTTTTTTGAAATGTGAAGTTGCTTTCTTTAGTGTATTGGAGCGACAACTCTTGATGAATACCGGAAGCATATAGAAAAGGACCCAGCTTTAGAGAGACGATTTCAACCAGTTAAAGTCCCTGAGCCTACACTTGATGAAACAATACAAATTTTAAAAGGACTTCGTCAAAGATATGAGATCCATCATAAACTTCGATATACTGATGATGCTTTAGTGGCTGCAGCGGAATTGTCTCATCAGTATATTAGGTATGCGCAGTGACTGAGACGTTTATTACCTCATTTTGTTATTAATTCTTCATTCCTTCTCAGCTGTTTTGATAAGTTCTACAAAAGAAATCCCATCTTTTTTGTGACGTTTTATTTTACGCTATGCTATCTATTGTTGATATATTTTAACAGAAAAAGACCATCCGTTTTCAGAAAAGACCATCCATTAAATATTAGACATATGACAATTTGTTCATAAACTTCAAGGGCAAAGCCCATGACTGTAGTAAAAATTGCATTTTATGTTAGACCGGGATCTTTCCTATTGTTCTTTCAACTAGCCTTTAAAAAAAAATTTCTTCGGAGCCTAATTTCTTGCCCTACATTGTGAAACAATAATCAGTACATGCATCAAGACTATGTTGCTTAGTCCCTCTTAAGCTATAAGCGCAAATTAATTTCCCTAAATTCAAACTATATCTCATGATGAGTTGAGGAATTAAGGGGAAGAGCGTCCCTACTGTTTGATGATGTTGAAGCCATTGAAGTTTAGCCTTAGAGAATCATGCTAAGGACACTTGTTTAGTAGTTTTAATTTTTATCATGAAGTGGCATTATATATTCCTTTATTTTTCATTTTCTTCTTAAATCTCTCTTACTGGCATTACAAGTACATATGCCACTTTCTTGTAGTGACCGGTTCCTGCCTGATAAAGCAATTGACTTGATCGACGAAGCTGGCTCTCGTGTCAGGCTTCGTCATGCACAGGTAGGAGACTTAACATGTTTTCTTGTTGTTACTCAAAACATTTTCCTTTCTCATGCTCGCCTGATTCATGATGGTGATTTTCCCCACAGCTTCCTGAGGATGCCAGAGAACTTGAGAAAGAATTAAGGCAGATCACAAAAGAGAAAAATGAAGCTGTCCGCAGCCAGGATTTTGAGAAGGTGTGGAATTTATTTCTATTAATCCTTTGTTCTTATTGATTGAATACACCATTATGGAAGTAATAATTCTACATTGGCATAACAGGCTGGGGAGTTGCGGGACCGTGAAATGGAGCTCAAGGCCCAAATATCGGCTCTCATTGACAAAGGCAAAGAACAGACCAAAGCGGAGAGTGAGGCGGGAGACACAGGTCCTTTTGTCAATGAATCTGACATCCAGCACATTGTCTCCTCCTGGACTGGTATTCCTGTTGAGAAAGTCTCAAGTGACGAGTCGGACCGCCTTCTGAAGATGGAGGAGACCTTGCACACACGTGTCATTGGCCAAGACGAGGCTGTAAAGGCGATAGGCCGTGCAATTCGTCGAGCACGTGTTGGCCTCAAGAACCCTAATCGTCCAATTGCTAGCTTCATCTTTTCCGGTCCGACGGGCGTTGGGAAGTCAGAACTTGCAAAGGCTTTGGCCTCCTACTACTTTGGCTCTGAGGAAGCCATGATCAGGTTAGACATGAGCGAGTTCATGGAGCGGCACACGGTATCGAAGCTCATCGGCTCACCACCGGGATACGTTGGGTACACAGAGGGCGGTCAGCTCACTGAAGCTGTGCGGCGCCGTCCGTACACCCTGATCCTATTTGATGAGATTGAGAAGGCTCATCCAGATGTCTTCAACATGATGCTTCAAATCTTAGAAGACGGGCGCCTGACTGACAGTAAAGGAAGGACGGTTGATTTCAAAAACACTTTACTCATCATGACATCAAATGTTGGAAGTAGTGTGATCGAGAAGGGTGGGAGGAGAATTGGGTTCGACCTCGACTATGATGAGAAGGACAGCAGTTACAACCGAATCAAGAGCCTGGTTACGGAGGAGCTGAAGCAGTACTTCCAGCCCGAGTTCTTGAACCGACTCGATGAGATGATTGTCTTCCGGCAGCTGACGAAGCTTGAGGTGAAGGAGATTTCAGACATAATGCTGAAGGAGGTTTTTGAGAGGTTGAAGGAGAAGGAGATCGAGCTCCAGGTTACGGAGAGGTTCAGGGACCGTGTGGTCGATGAAGGATACAACCCAAGCTATGGTGCCAGGCCCCTGAGAAGGGCAATTATGAGGCTTCTGGAGGACAGTTTGGCTGAGAGGATGCTTGCTGGGGAGATAAAGGAAGGGGATTCAGCAATAGTTGATGTTGATTCTGATGGAAATGTTACAGTTCTTAATAGCAGCAGTGGACTAGGACAGACGTTGCCTTCAGCAGTTGCAGTTTAATTAAAAGAGCAGTTAAAGAAAACTTTTAAGGATAGTCATTTTATTTAGGTCAAATTTATGGGCTGCGCTTATTAGTGTTAGTTACTGCAGCCATTTCATTGTTTGATATACTGTTTATCTTAATGCAAACCGGTACACATTTTTGCTGACAAATATTTCAAGTTAGTTTCTTTTTGTGAAACACGCTCTTGTATTGTTTTTTTTTTGAAACATGATCTCATGTTTTCAAAGAGATTTAACTGCATACTCATTAATATATTTTTTTTACATATTCGATAGCCTGTATTTGGAGGAATACCTTAAATTTCTATTGATATTCCAAATCTTGTCGCTATGGTTAAATTTTGTTTTATCAGGTGACATGATACAGAATGCTCTGCTTACGTATAGATATCTCAACCTATTCGCTGGAGTATTGTGTTAATGAAAAGGTTCCATCAAACAAGATTTTTTAGGTGGTACCCGAGTGCTGTTGTAATTTTTGAAGATGGAGTGCTCTTACAATGGGAAGGGGGAACTGTAAAAGACTTTCTTTTGGTGCATGTGCCCTTTTCTAGGGAGTGTGAGACTTGGCTCAGGAGTCTTTTGAGGTACTACATCTCTTTTTTGGCTCAGTCAAGTTCTTCGGTTAGCGACTACAGTCGTTTCCTGGTGAATGAGACAGTGTTTGCCGTTATTATTAAACACGTCATGAATCGTCATATCATTGGTGTCTTTCCACGTTTTATACATGAGAAACATATCTTTATCTTTTGGACCTTCAAAATCGCTCGTCGAAAAGCTTTTGAGATTGACCAAAGTCACAAATTGACCTGATCGAAATCTAGTCTTACTAATTCATAGCTATTCCAATGAGTATTCGCAAACAACTTACCTTTGTTAGCATCAAAAATAACATCACAGGTGTGGACGCTGCTCTCGAAGTGTTGAATATGTTGCATCGGGTCAAACTTGCTTTCATTGCTGCTAATGCTCGAGCCTTGAACTTTCGAGGAATTGGGGCCACAAGGATGACCGGGGAGTAGGACGGGTTATTCCAGGGTTTAGTTGGGTGATGACTTGTAAATCCCTAGCTGTGGCCGACTTTTCTCCTGAGTGTCTGAACTAGCCTCTTCAGTGCCTGTATTCGATGAGGCACTAATGTGGTGAATGGGCTCAACTACTAGTGTGGCTGTGCAAGTGATTGGGTGTGGATGAGAGATCCATCTGTAGGACTCAGAGACATTTGAGCCATGGATTTTTTGAGCTGGCTCATTTATTGTTGGAAGGTGTGTTGTTGGGCTATAATTGGAGTAGGGTGTGTTGGCTATGGTTAAGCTTGAGAAGTGGTGAAAAATGAGGAAACAAAGGAAAAAAAATGAAGGAAAATATTGAGAAAGAGAGGGACACTTATTTTTACGTGAAAAATCTCTCCAGCTAAGGACAGTGTAGGCAACTTAAAGGTCCATTAAGTTGGGTGTAAAAAAATTTACAGAAAAATAAACTCTTTGGACTTCTATAATATTGTTTGGGAAAAAAGAAAAAAAAAGTTGTATTATGATGCTATGTGGCATCTCACATAAGTGATTCCTTTAAGGTTGGCGAGATAAGATAATAATGAGAGGGAAAGTTTCACTATCTTTTTGACATATAGGAGATTTATAGAGAAATAATCTCTTGAGTTTCTTATTACGTAATTTGAGAAAAGAGAAAAAAAAAAAATATTAAAATATTACGTACTGTCTTTTATTTATGTAGGAGATTTATTCAAGGTTGGATAGAGAAGATGAGGGGAAGAGTTTGGGTCTCTCTCTCCACTTTGTGATTGAGTCCTTTCGATTGCTTCTCTCATTCTGGTAGAAGATGCTAAAGGAAGAAAGATAAGTCATAGTGAGAAGCCCTATAGTGGTGTGGAAGCCTCTCTATCTATTGCGAGAAGTACACAATATATGTAGATCACATTAGGAGGAACAATAATTACAATATCATTTGGAGATTTGGTAGATTTTTTGACGATGATGATGATGGTGATGAGTCATCTATTGATTTCTAAAGACGATAAATGAGGAGGAACACATAAATTGAAAAGTTGGCCGGTGTACATATGCATGTGTGATCTCCCTCAAGCAAATCTACAATAATTGGTGATCATACCTAAGTCAAGCGAGTCATAGGTGCATAGATGTGCATTCAATCAATTTAGTTAATCAATCAAATGATGAAGATCGAGTTTGGTTTTAAATTAAAAAAATCAAATCAACTAAATTAAATTATTAACTATAAACTAAATCAATTAAATAAAATTCGATCAATTCGATTTGGTTTGGTTAAAATCACACTTTCCTATTCACTTAATTTTTTATCTCAAAAAATTCAAAAAGTCTAAAACTTCTTACGATAACTTGATAATTTGGTGCAAAAAATATTGTTTACTCATATATATTTTAAATTTGAACAAACTTATTTAAAAAAAAAATAATCTGAGCATGACCATTAAAAAATATTAAGCCTATATATAATCACAGAAGCTTAAGTGTTTGGCGCGAGGACCAAAATCAGGATTAAAATAGTACTAATTTTAAAAACAATAATAATAATAATAAATAAATTTTTTTAATAATTCTACATAAATTCTAATATAAAAAAATATTATTTTACTTCACATGCTCAATAATTTTCAATAAAAATATTAACTTTATTTCACATCCTAGACCAAAATATTCGAAGTAAAATAATATTTTTTAATATTAGAATTTGTGTAAAATGATTAAAAAAATTTATTTATTATTATTATTGTTATTTTTTAAACTAGTATTATTTTGGTCCTCGCGCCAAATATGGCAAATGTATCATGGAAAGACAAACATATATAATATCATTAAATAAAAAAGTATATAATAAATATATATAATATTTAACATAAAAATGATTATAAAAATATAACATTTTCAATATTAATATATGTAAGATTCTCAGTAGCAAAATTATTCTGAATATTACTTATAATAAACGACTATATAAAGTATCTAATTTGTTTCGTTTCTAAACTCCTAAAACTGAACTCAAACAGTGTAAGTTAGTGGAATTCTTTTTTTAGTTTAAATTATTTAATGCTCACTCCTATACGTGTGAGTGTTGAATTGTTGCTAGGATGCTAGGGAGAGTCTCGTGGCGAGGAGCTAAATCCGGAAGAACTCTCGATGAGAAATAATAATATATCTATTTTAGTTTTTTGGTTTAAACATAAGTACACTTTGTTTTGCATGCTATTCATCTTGTATGTTGCTTACGAATAGGCTATCTTCCTACTTTGAATAGTTATAATTTAGGTTATTACTCTTCTTAGAAGGCTATCTTTTTTTTTTTTTTATTTCTTTTTTGATATTGGAAGAGCTTGAATCTTTACTAGCCTGCTAATTTTGGTATAAAATTTCTAAATTGTTAGGAACTTTCCTTGTAAGCTTTGTTATCCTATGAAGCATAGCAACTTAGCATGTTAACAATAATAAAGTATTTGTGTGGGAAACTCGAAGATATCTCAACCATCTATGTGGTGAGGGTAGGAACCATTTAGATCCCCTCTAAATCAAGCCACTCAAGCAAGTTTATCCACAGTGCTCGGACCAACGGCGAAACAAAATTTTGTTCTGCCATCTCTTCAGTCTTACAAAAATTCAGCCAGTCGCTAAGTTTTGGGCTGGGCTTCATCCTCTGAGTTATGCCTTATCCATATTGTGGGACCCAGCTAGTTGTCCTAGGATAGCATGGCTACTGATCATCCTGATACACCTGTTTCACGACAACTGCCTACCCTATTTATCTACTCGATTTTGGGTAAATGGTGCATAGAAGTAGCATCATGTCAACGTTGTTAAGTAAGGATAGCTTTCGCACCATTAGGCCAACCATTTGGTTGCTTCTCTAACACCGTGGACTGCCAAGTCTGTTCTTCTCTGAATGTCAACTCTAAAGACCTGCGTGATAAAATCTAGACGGTTTTGAAGTGTAGCTCACCTTGTTTGACTGGGATGGGAGGAGGACCTTCCTTTCTATCTCTTATCTCCTACAATAATTATAAATATCAAACTTATTTAGTAGAAATGTTTTTTTAAGAGTTCATAAAACTTGTGTACAAATTCCCAATCTTCTTCTTTACTACCTTGTACTTACCCTCAAGAGAGATTTTTGAGTTACACAATAGAATTTGGACTAGCTTGGTTTGTGGATATAAGAGAATCTCTCTGAATCACATAAGTTATGATGTTTTTTATTTTCCTGCACTTTCTTTTTCATTTTTCTTCTTGCTCATGGTTTCTGTTGAACAAGGGTCGTGCATGGTCCAAACATCATGCACGATGTTTGGAAGGCTCCGAACATCATGCACGATGTTTGGAAGGCTCCGAACATCATGCACGATGTTTGGAAGGCTCCAAACATCATTCACGATGTTTCAAGCCTAAGGAGCATTTTCGATATCTCTTCGAAAGGTCAAGTACGACATCTATCATTCTTCAAAGGCTCTTGTACATCCTTCTTTTTAAAGATCATGTATGATATTATGCTTCAGAGATGCATACACATTGAATCCCAGTAATTTTGATGATATCAATTACTTTAGTATTATTGTACTAATTTTTGTCTTAAGTGTGCTCACAGGTTAACCTCTCTTTAAAGACAAAGGAATGCAGGTCCAAGAGATTAAAAGCTACAACTATTCATTTTATTTCTGTAGGACTTTATGTAAATGCATTAGTTTGCTAAAAGATTTTACTCATTATTCTTAGATGTTTTCATCCTCTTTTCACTTGCATTTGGAGGCCTAGAATGTTATCTTATTTCATCTTTTAAGTGCCCCAAAAATCTTTCAAACATCTCACCTTTTTAAGCCAAAATAGCACAACCGGTTAATTTCCTAGTCTGCCCAAAATTTTATTTGATTGTTGGTTCATTATTTTGGCTGTGCTAAAAGGCATTATTTCATATTTTCAAAGCTTTGTGATGTGCCATATTTCTCTTTCTATGAAAAATTCACAAAGCCCTTATTTTTCTCATCTTTTGTTTCTTTTCAAAAGAAGAAACATTGAGTTGATATTTTCCAACCCTTATCCTTTGGCTCAGAATTTTTGTACTTATGCTGAGATATGGTGGTCCTTTTTAATATATTTTAAGGGCAAAATAATCCTATATGACATCCTTTTATTAGTTCTCATGCTAAGCAAGCACATATTAGTGTTTCTATATTTTTTCTCACTATCAACTCTTTTATTTTTGCTGCCATAATTTCTGGAACATGTTTCCAGAAAATCTGAAATTTTTTCACTATTTCTTGAGCCCAAAAAATATCCAAAATGCCCTCCACTTGCCTTCCTCTCATTGGTCTTTGGGTAGGACATGGACACATGACAATCTCTTATTGATTAGTTTAAATTAAGGGCATTTTCATTCAGTTGAATTTTTTTTTTGCCGTCAAAACTGCAGAATAGCATAACATACTCTTGCAAATTTTTTTTCTAAGTGTTCTAAGCTCTCCTCTCAAGCTCTAAGTGTTCCCCAACATACTCTTGAAGAAGTAATTATTTAGAAAGGCTTTTGGCTAGCAATCAAGCAAAAACCTGAAGCTGCATTTTTCCTTTTGCTGGCAAACAACTTCAAATTTTTCTGTTTCTGTTTCTTACACTTGATTTCTCTGAAATCAGCAAGCTTGTATTTTGGAAAAGATCATTTGAGGTTTTCTTGAAATTTTCTTGCTCTTACTTGAAGACATCCTTGCTTAAGCATTCCAAGTTTTTAAAAAATAAATTTTCTTTAGGTCTAGCTTTTTTCAGTTTTTAAACGAGTTATTGGTGACTCGTTTTCGGATTTCACGAGTTTTCTCTTTTGGCAAATCTCTATGCGTATAGAGCTCATTGTGTATTTCTTTTACTTGGTCTCAAGTTGTAATGTTGGCTAGCTAGACTAGCAACTCACTTCATTCTCTTGTTCTCTCCCTTTGTCGAGGTGTTTAGTTTTTCTCATTAAGTAAAAAAGTAGGTGGGTTAGAATTTTTCCTACTAAAAAATTCAAAGTAAGGTTTTGTCGACTTTGATTCCTAGAAAAAGCCGGTGGCGTTGTAAGGTTTGGTCGGCTTTGATTCCTAGAAAAAGCCGGTGCGTTTGTAAAGTTTGGTCGGCTTTGATTTCTAGAAAAAGCTAGTGCGTTTGCAAGGTTTGGTCGGCTTTAGTTCCTAGAAAAAGCCGGTGAGATTTTAATCAGGTTTGTTCGGCTTTGGTTCCCGTTAAAAAGCTGGTTTTTTAGTGAATTGAAATCTTACTTGAAAAGCGTAGGGAGTGGACTAGACGGGAAGCCGAACCATTATAAATCGCTTGTGTATTTTTCTCTCCTCTCTAAAGCATTAAAATTTGACCAATACATAAATTATTAAATCTGATTTTAATTTAAAAATAAGCTCAAATTACTTTAATAAATATGATTTATATAGTATCTAAATCATATCTCTCACATTTTTTGTTCTGAGTTATTTTTGTGTTGATATTATTGTTGTGGTCTATTTTCCCAAATCAATCAATTTTCTGTCTCTGTTTTCTGCATTGTTCCTGTTCATCCGGTCTATTTGGTAAAATCGACTAATTTATTTTTTCGTGCTCTGTTTAACTTATTTTTGCTGTAACTTCAACTTACTTCTCATCTATTTTGAATATTTGATTGTGCACGCTTTTTACCTGCTATTATTTTCATAAGTATAATTCATTCGAAATTATTTTTTATCCTAATTCACCCCCCTCTTGGGAAGGCCTAAGGGCCAACAATTTCTTCTTTTTCTCTGCCGTCTACGAACAACCTTTACGTTACTTGTTGGTGGATCTCTCTTATTTCTTTTGTTAATACAATGTACTATTTTCTAATATATGAAGCCTAGTTTATCATCACTGTAGATTACTATTTTTGAATTTTAATTGATTCAAAAGCGAATTAATTTTCTTACTATTTGAAATAATGCCACTTGAAATAAAATTTTGAAATCAGTTCAATTATGCATGAGCCTTAAATGATTTGGTTGTCATAGGATACATATTTTGGGAAGAGTGCATATAGAAGAAATTAAATAGATATACTTAATACATATAATTTAATTAGTAATATCATCTTCAACATTAATAACATGCAAAACACACATTTAATTGCAAGTTGAGTATCTCAATTTGAATATAATTAGGATTAACATATGTAATTAAGATTATATTTAGACTGTTTAAAAAAAAAATTCATGATAATAGGATTTTAAAAAAATAGAGATATTAAAAATAGACAAAAATTGAAATAAAAGAGATTTAGAAAAGCAGATAAGAAAAACATAAATGAATTTCATTTAAGGGCTAGAAGGAATATATGAAATTTTAATTACTAGTATTAATCTTACTTAGATTAAAATAATAAATGAAATGAAAGTAAGTATGAGAGTGCTGCTTATAAATTAATATTTAAAATAGAGAGACTACTTGTAAATATTCAACTTAAGAGATACTATTTATAAAAATAATTTCTTAAAGAATGGTTATTAAATATAAATTTTTCCCCTTTTTTTTTTAAATCTAACCTCATTTCTCGTTTGATTTGATGCAAAAGGAAAAGTTTAGTTATGCAACACTCATGTGGAGGGAAAAAAAAATTGAAAAATTTTTATAAAAATTTTTAGAAAAATCTGTATAATGTGAAATAAAGTGAGTTGGTTATATTAAAAATTGTGTTATACGTGAAATAAAGTGATTGTTTAATATTGAAATTTATGTCGGATGAGATATAAAATAATTTTTAAATTTTTTTAAAAATAAATTTAAAGTTATGATCATGACTAAAATAAATTATTTTTTTTGGATTGTTGCCTAGGTTTAACTCACTTTTTATAAAGTCTCATAACTTTTAAAAAATACTTCACATAGATTTTCCTATTAAATTTAATTTCACTGAGTGTAATACAAATATTTATTAAAACATACATATCCTCTTTCTCATTTTTTGGAAGGACTACAGTAAGAGGGAAACATCAGGAGGGAGGAGGATGAAATTTGAAAGAAAATACAATCATTTAAGTTTAATTTATTGCTAATTGAGCATAAATTCATGTATTAAATAGATGATTAATTTCATATATATAAGTGAAGAGATCACTTTAAAATGATTTATTATATTTATTTATAATAACTGTAGAACTAGTAAAAAAGATTTCAAAGTTATCGCAATTCATAATTTTTTAAAGGAGCATGTGGTTCAATATTATTTTAATATTATTTAGAAAAAATAATTATTTATTTTAATAATATTTTTAAATATTTTTTTTAAAAATTATAAAATTATTATTTAAAAGATAATATTTAGATATCATATTATGTAAATAATATGATATAATACGAAGATGACATTAAATCAAACACTTCCTAAACGTTCTTTTTATTGCAAAATTGGATGTGTAGTCAAAGGTAGTCAAATTTATGGACTGGAATGAAAGTTACCCAAAATAAATATATGGATAATTCAATATTCTTAAATGACCTTAATGCCCTCTAACAAATCACTTATTATACCTTGATCCTCCATTAATGAGGAGAGAGAGACGAGGGAAGAGGCCGAGATTGAGAGCAACTTAGCGGCGTTTCTGATTCTCCCCCCTCCTTCCGCCGCTCCAATTTCTTCGTTAATATCTGAAGAATTGGATCATTTTTTGGAGAGTGCTATAGCGCGATGGCCGCTGCTACCACGCCGGAACCCTAGCTCCTGAGCTACAGCTAGCTTTCGCCTTCTCCTTTTGCTTCGGCGCTCTCCGTTCACTGCAGTCTCCTTTGTTAACATTCGAATTCTCTGCCCTCCGTCTTTCCATTCTGGTATGTAGAAAGATGGAGTTTGCATTGCAACACTAGAGCTTATAGTGCTTTATCTTTCATGGAAAAGAAATCATTGTATACTGCAAGTTAGCGTTCATTGTCTAATTTTCATAGTTGTCTACTGCTTAGGAGGTTTAGGATGAAGTCTTTGCATGCTGCTTATTCGATGGATTGCGTTATATATGTTGAGATTTCTGTATATCTAGTGACATCTATTTCTTCTGCACTTTGCATTGTGCCTTTGGAATTGTGTAGTGTGTATACTAGAAATTCATATAAAATCGATTGCTATCTCAGCTTTGCCTCTTATGTTTTTCATTAGTTGCGCGTTTCAATCATCTTTGTTTAACCCTTTTGCAGCTCCTTTTTTTTTTTAAAATTAATATGCTTGCCCAGATGCTAGTAATGTGTGATCACTTGAATGTTATCTGGTTGTGAATAGCATCTATGACCAGTTTAATGGTGGAATTTTTGCTTACAACATCATAGTTCTGGCCAGTTTTAGTGGAATTTCGCTTGTTTACTTGTAATCTTCTTTCCATTTTCTCCATTTTCTTGGTTTTGTCTTCTTGATACTCTTTGTGTAAACATAGAAAATTTTGCTGCATCAGTTTTGAGATGAAGCAAAAGCTTTTAGAATTTGGATTGTAAATGACAAGAATTTGTAATGCATGAGGGAATATCAAGCTCATGAAATCCAAATTGACTGATGGTGAAACAGATATCATACTCTACACTTATGGTTGTATTTTCAAAAATTGTGGCAATACTGTAAAGAGTACATTATGTGACACCTTCACTGAGGATATTAAACAAATTGTTGGGGAGGGAGTGGCATTCTTCTTGCCCAATCAAAATCATCTAGAGTAGCTAAATGGGCTAAGTAGTCAATAGTGCTATTAGTGATCCTATTACATGAGTGATCTTGTAAAGATAGAAAGAAGACATCAATTGAGCTAAGCGTTTTGCATCACTATCCCCTCCTTAGTGCTGTTAGTCCCAACTTCCCTCCATTGCTCTAGGTCTTGGTGGCCACTACCTGTTGACATTTTATTTTGCGGTGCTCAAACGTTCTAGTAAGGTGTTCTCCAGTGCGTCCCTTTGCTGAAGTTTGGTTCATGCAAGTTGTAGGTGTCAAGCAAGTCTTCTTCAAGCCGATTGGGGTAGAGATTTCAGCAATGTTTAGGGCCAATTTTTAGCCTTTTGGTTGTCGCTCAGTGCTCCACCACATGAATGGAATACATAAGTACTCATCTGTTCCCTTCATGTATTACATCACCATGGTGGTCTCTAATGTGATAGCCTTCTTGAACAACCCCTTTGTTCTGTACCGAGCCATCGAAGTTAATTTTCAGCCAACCAAGAGAGGAGGGATTCAATAGTCGATTGTTTGAACAGGTAGTCCCATTGAGGCTTTTGGATCCCGGTGACTCTTAGGTAGGTTGGTGGGGACACTACGATTAACGATCGATTAATTTTTGATGGAATTTATTGTTGGTGGCTTAGATTTCATCCTTTGATATTCTGCTAAAAATAGAGCTAGAAATTGAGTAGGTATAATTCTGGACTATAGTTTGTTGGATTATGTAGTGAAAGTCAAGAAAAATAAAAATAAAATTATAGATATGAAAATTATAACTAATAGAATGACTATTAATATTATAAGTGTCTATGCCCTTAAGTAGGTTTGTATATGAGTATGATGAAAAAATTTTAAAATAATTTGGAAGAGTTGATAGATTAGATATTTTAGAGGAAAGAATATTTGTTGGAAGAGATCTAAATGGATATGTTAGAAGTGTTATTCATGAATTTAATATCCATGATTGGTATAATTTTAGGAAGATTAATAAGGTTGGTAAAACTATTTTCGAGTTTTTTTGTTTATAATTTCAGGTTTGTTAATTCTTTATTCAACAAAAGAGAGAGGCAACTTGTCACTTACAAAAATAAGTCTTTAAGAATGCAGATTGATTATTTTCTCATAAAAAAATGAGAACTTGAATTGTAAGTATGACACAGTCATTCCAAGTGAATGTTTGATCACACAATATTGATTAATGATTTTGAATTTTAAGATAAAAGGCCTTATTTGGTTGGAGGATAAAAAAAATATTTTAGTTAGATTTTTGACTTTTTTTTAAAAAATGTGTATAATGTGAAATAAAGTTATATAAAATATTATATTAAATGTAAAATAAAGTTGATTGTTTTATTGAGAATTGTCTTCAAAGTGAAATAAAGTAATTATTTAATATTAAAATTTATATAAGATGAGATATAAATATATATTTTTTTAAAATAAATATAAATTTTTTTCACAACTATTTTTTTACGTGTTGACGGAGAGAGATAGGGGTCCTGAGAATTGGCGGCACGCAACGTTTCTAGCCCAGAATGCTAGCTCAGAGGAGGAGCCAAGAATTATCTAGAAACATACACAATGATGTAAGGTGGTTCAGGGATAGCTCCCTCTACGTTCACCAAAGAGTCAGAAAAAAAGATTTCAGTAGTGCTCAAAAAGGTTTGGTCAGAGGACCAATACAAGAAGAAAAAAAAGAATACAAGCTTTATCTTTAATGATCGTTAGCTTGATCTTAAGTCAGTTTGTTCTAGATGAATGTCCAGCCACTTGAGCTCTGTCCAGAGGTATTTAGATGAGTTGTAGTGGAGTTCAGCAAAATTTTGGGTTTAAATTTTATAACCGTTGGCTCCATACTGTCGGCCCCATGTTGTCGGTTCCAGGAAAGACCATTGATAGTGGCGAGAGCACGTGGGATCTTGATCCGTGAGACTGGCTGGAACAGTATGACTGGCTACTGATGATCGAGAACGTACAATTTAGTGAAAATTATACTGACGTAGCAGTCTTCACTAGTTGGTGGATAGCGACAACTGTGAATGACAAATATCGTGGCCGACATTACTGCAGGAAGTTGTGGATGATCTAGCATCATGGCCCGTGTTATAGGAAGCCAGACATTGTTGCCGATGGTTGGAGATTTCTGCAAATACAAAGTACTAGTCAAACATCGTAGCCGATGATGTAAACATCGTGCACGATGATAAATAGAAGAGAACCTTTAGATGCCATGTGTTCGACTGAGATTAAACGTTGAATCCAGGTGTTAACATTAGCCCCCTGCATGAATGGGCGCGAACATTTATATGGCCCCAGGCATGCATCAATGGTCATGTGGATGAGCGCGTTGCTCAAGGCTGCAAAAATAAATTTAGGGAATCGCCCTGCTGATTCGCATTATGTTTGTTTTGATTCTTTGCATTCTGCAAAAAAGAGAGAGGGAAAGAGCAAATTAGCATAATGACTAATCAGAAAAACTAGGCCAGCATAACATTGTGGTCGATGGTAAGCTGAACTTTTAAAGTAAATAACCTACTATCGTTCCCGATATTATGATATATCGTGAATGATATATCAGGAGATTGAGAGACTTTGTCACTCGTCAGTTTGCACTTAGGAGAGGGCAGAGGAACGGATAACCTTGTAGGTAAATCTCCTTTATCAATGTGATGAAGAGCAAAAAATAATAAAGGTTCAACTTAAAGCAGAATCTTCTCAAAGGATTGCCCTACAAGAGAACATGAAGTTTCGAGAAGAGTTAGCCAAATAAAAATTTGGGTTAAGGTTTTCAAAAGCCAATGCATCAACCACTGAGGATAATTTGAAGAAAGTCTTTGAAGATCAGAGCGCCACCATTGCAACTAAATCAGCAGAAGCGGTGGAGGCCTACAAATTCAGCTCAGAATGTAGAAAAAATAAGTTAGATGGGATTAGGAAGGCATGAGAAGGATTAACATCTACTTTGAAAAATTACTGCAAATGACCTAAGTAGATCCCCTTCTTTGCTTGGCTACTAATCCCGTATGTAGGGAAGAAGGGTTGGAGTACTCTGATGAGGTTATCCAATAGATATTTGATCATTTTAGATAACATTAAGAGTATTTCACCCTCATAGATCCAGGATATTCTTGCATATAAAACCGTAAATAAGGATTAAGCATTAATAAAATTCATTTTTCACATATCTGTTTTGCTGATATGTTGTATAAATTTTTTTTTATGGCTACAGTGACTTGTATGATAAATAATTCTGAAAGTGAGTTTTGAAAACAATGCCATGTAACGTGAATAATAGCAATTCATTCAAAACTGAATCTAAATGTTAGCCAGAAGAATGAATTCCAGAAAAAGTATGTTAAGCTCAATCAGATAATGGACTTGGAATGAAATCCAGCTGAGCAGCTCAATTGTAATAGCCATAATTGCCAATTTTGATAATAAATTAACTCAGAATATACATGATTTTTCAGTATTAGCTTTAGAATAAATCCTTTTACCAATGACTGTATAGAAAAGAAGTAATAGTACTAGTAGAGATCTTGTCTAAGAGCAGTTTTTGAAGTAAACTTCTCAAATATCAAAAGATCTGATAGTCTGAAACATCGTATGGATGCTATTTGTACTATTGATATCGGTTGACCTTCGTTAAAATAGCAAATCCTAGCGAGGAGCGATGACACTCTGCTTAGAAGGGACCTGCATTGCTAATTCTCAATTAGATGCCAGGGACTTCCCTAAGGTTAAGAGCTGACTCTTCTTAATACTCCTCTGTCTCTTGGGGGTATTGGTGGGATTCCAATTTTATTTAGGAGATCCCACCTACTCTTTAGGCTTAACTAGGCTTAGTGACCACTGATAAGTTAGAATATTAGAATAATAAAAATAACATCGATGTTAAGCATACGGAATAATGATGACATCAATTCTGGTATAACCAAGCATCGTTCACGATATCAAGGAACAATGTAGGAATGAAACATCATTGGCGCAGAGGTCATTGCTTACGATGTTAATCAATGCAGAAACATCGTTCATGGAGGGGTCATCGCTTACGATATTAATCAATGCAAGAAAGGTTAAGCAGGCAAAGATTGGTGGATTGGCCCCAGTGTGAACACGATGAGCTAATTGCCCTTCCCACCACATATCATAAAATTGTTGCTAGAGCTGAACTGATGTTCGACCATAATTGAGTGAATTCAATCCTGCAAGGAAGGTCTCATATTCAGTTTGATTGTTGGTAGCTAGGAAGCTTATCTTAATGAAGTGGCAAAACTTCTAGTTATCTAAACTAATGAGTACTAGGCTAACACCTTGCGATTGGCCCCCGAAAGCCCCATCCACGAAAAGAACCCATGGGTCGCCATCAAAGGCTGTTGATCTACCTACCTTTACTATTAGTTCGACCATGAAGTCTAAGAGGATTTCAGCCTTTACCTCTTCCTTTAGACAAAAGAGATGTCGAATTTTCTCATCTCAATCAACCATTTGAGTTGCCTTCCTAAAACATCCCGGTAGTGAAGAACTTGTCAAAGGGGTTGATCGATAACTACTTGGATTGAGAGAGTATGGAAGTAGGGGCGAAGCCTCCTAGAGGCGATGCTAGAGCTAACATTGACTTTTCCAGTGGGGAGCACCTGGTTTATGCTTCCACCAGAACATGGCTGGTCCTAACAGGCAGGATGACTAACATGGTGAAGTGAGATGTGCCTAGGTACAGCAAGAGGGTTTCTCTAGCCATGAGCACGTAGAGTAAGGACAAAAAAGTCAGATACCTTTTGAGTATTGTGAAGGCCTTTTCGCACTCAGACTCAAAATGACAATAAAAATACTCTATGCACACATTCAATTAATCTTTAAAAATACCCTCTTTTTAAAAAATACTATTTTATTTCTTACAATGGACTAAATTTCTTAATCAACTACCTCCTTACCACTACCACATGGTGAACACAATCTCAAAATAAATTAGCCATATTAACAATTCTTAGTAGTCAGCTTTCCAAATCTCTCACTCATCAATTGATCCAAATCGAAACAATGCGATCACATCTCAGCCTTCGACGATAAACTCCAAAAACAACAAACAAACAACAACCAAACCTTCACCCTATTAGGTGAGGTCGGCTACATGAAACCTTTATTTCCATTACACACTATCAATCAACAAATCCTTATTAAACTCTAAGTGTGAGAACATTCATTATTTTTTTTGATCTCTCCATTGCTTTTTCTACATGAACAAAATTCAATGACTCAACTTTCTTTATTGGAGCTTCAATCGACGTACAGTTTATGTCCAAATTATCTAAGCTAACTTTCTCTAATTTTATCCTTAATTGAAGCTGCTTTAACTTTCTTACGAATATACTCGTTTCTCATTCTATCCTTTCATATAGATTTATTTATTTACCTTAACATCTTTATTTCTGTTATATTTAGTTTATTTATTTGTACTCTTTTTGTTAGCCAATATTCAACACCATATATTATTATTAATCTACTACTATTCTATAAATTTTACTTTTAAGTCTAAATAGAATCTTTTTATCACACAAAACACATGCATTTCTTTACTTTCTCTATCCTACTTAAATTCTTCTAATAATATCATTATCTATTTCATCATCATTGTATATCATTAATCTAAAATATCTAAAGTGCCTACTATTCCTAATAATTTAATCTTTAATTATCATATCAACATACAAGTGTTTTTTTAATTAAATATGCATTTTATATATTTAATGTTTTATCTACTAATACAAAAGATATTTATCCATAACTCGAGATCATCATAGTCTCATCTCTACTCGTATTAACAAAGAAAATATCATTTATGAAAAGTAAACACCAAGGCTCAAATTCAATATGTCTAATTAGAACCTCCATAACTAATGCAAAGAGATACAGACTTAAAACTAAGTCTTGGTGTAACCCAAGTGTAATAAAAAAATTCTTAGTGAAACTTCCTTATGTCCGAAAATAAATAATATTTCATTTATATTTTTAATGACTTAAATATAAATAGTGCAAAACCATTTCTTTTCAAAAATTCTCAAACACTTTCTTCAGGATTTTACCATAGCTTTTTTTAAATCGATCAAAACTAAATGAAAATTTTCCTTTATTTCTCTAAGCTTCTTCATTAAACTTCTCAACAAATGAATAGCCTACATAGTTAATCTATCTGGTATAAAGTCAAACTGATTCTGTGATATCATACTATCACGACATAATTTATGCTTGATCATCCTATCAAAAAGTTTTAAAGTATTACTTGTTAAATTAATTCATGTGTAGTTGGCATAATTCAATACATCATTTTTATTTTAATAAATAGATACTAATATACTTTTTTTCATTCATTCTGCATCCTTTTAATATTTAAAATTATATTAAATAATTCAGTAAGCCAAAAAACTCCATCTCTTTTATATTTAAACATCTATTTGAATATCATTTGGTCCTATTACTTTACTATACTTTATCTTATTTAAAGTTTTTCAAACTTTAGCTTTACTAATACGTCAAATGCAAAGATAACTTTTTACTTTCTTTTTGGTTGCCAAGATTAATAAAATCAATCATATTATCACAACCTTTACTGAAATACTTTTAAGTAATTCATCTATCTATATTGCATATCTTCTTTTTTGATAAGAATTTTTTAATTTTCATCCTTAATGCATTTACTTTAGTCAAGTCTTTTGTTTTTCTATTTTTGCATTGGCAATCTTGTATATATATTTTTCTCCTTATTTTAGTATCCAGTCTCTTATATAAATTCTCAAAAATCACATTGTTTACACTACAAACTGCTTTCTTAGACTTTCGTCAAGTCCACTTTATATTTTTCTTAATTCTCTTTATTCTTATATTTAAATCAGTTTTATAGCAAATCTTCTTTTTCTTTAATTTTTTTTGTACATCTTCTTTTAAACATATTTATTATTTGAAACCTTTTACTTAGATTCTCTGAACATATCTTTCGTCATCTTATAGATGCAGTTAGCAACTATCAATCTCATAAGATCAATTTTTATTTTAATATTTCACCGCCCAAATGCTAGAACATTCCTCTCAAAGATATATTTATTCTCATTCTTTCGGTTCCACCGTCGAATTTAAGGGCATTGTTTTAACTTATTATTCCTTCTCTAACTCTATCTCTGTTTGGTTTACGTAATGTTAACATCTGAATTTAGCGTTGCATCATAACCAAACACGTGACATCTAAAGGCTCTCTTCTATTTATTGTCGTGCATGATGTTTACGTTATCGGCTACGATGTTTGACTAATACTTTGTTTTTGTAAGAATCTCCAACCATCGACAACAATGTCTGGCTTCTTATAACATGGGCCATGATGCTGAATCATCCATAGCTTCTTGCAGTAATGTCAGTCACACCATCTAGTGGAGATTGCCACGTCAGCACAATTTTCACTAAGTTGTAGGTTTCCGATCATCAGTAGCCAGTCATCCGATTCCCGACAGTCACACAAATCAAGATCCCGCGTGCCCTCACCACTATCAACGATCTTTCCTGGAACTGACAGCATGGGGCCGACAGTATGGAGCTGACGGTTATAAAATTTCAACTCAAAATTTTGCTGAACTCGACAACAGCTCATCTATAAATACCTCTGGGCAAAGCTCAAGAGGCAAGACATTCATCTAGAACAAATAGGGCTGTTATTGATCCGATTTCGAGCCGAGCCAATACCGGCTCGAAATTGGATTGATCACATTTCGGTCATCAGTAGCCAGTCATCCGATCATCAGTAGTCAGTCATCCGGTTTTCTACAGTCACACAAATCAAGATCCCGCATGCTCTCACCACTATCAACGATCTTTCCTGGAACTGACAACATGGGGCCGACAGTATAGAGCTGATAGTTATAAAATTTCAACTCAAAATTTTGCTGAACTCCACTACAGCTCATCTATAAATACCTCTGGGCAAAGCTCAAGAGGCAAGACATTCATCTAGAACAAATAGGGCTGTTACCGATCCGATTTCGAGCCGAGCCAATACCGGCTCGAAATTGGATTGATCACATTTCGATCGACTTGAAATCGACTAGAGCTCGATTGGGTTTGACTTCGAGCCGATTCGAGTTGATTCCAATCGATTTCGAGCCGGCTCGAGTTGATTCCAATCGACTTCGAGCTGATTTCAATTCATTTTCAAGCCGGCTCGAAAATGAATCGAATCTCTTTCTTTTTTTGAGCCGATCTCAAGCCGGGTAAGCTCAACTCGATCCGGCTCGAGATCGGCTCAATTTATAATATATATATATNAAGCCGAGCCTACCCCGGCTCAAAATCGGCTCGAAATTATTACTGAGCCGAGCTTTTGGCTCGTTAGTCGGCTCATTTAGATCGACTTAATTTCGATTCGATCTAAAATCGATTCAATTTTCGATCGATTTTCGATCTTCGATCCATATTAACACCCTTAAGAACAAACAAACTTAAGATCAAGCTAACGATCATTAAGGACAAAACTTGTATTCTTTTTCTTTTTTTCTTCTTGTATTGGTTCTCTGACCAAATCTTTCTGAGCACTACTGAAATCTTTTTTTCTGACTCTCTGGTGAACGTAGAGGGAGCTATCTCTGAACTACCTTATATCCTTGTGTATTTTTCTAGATAATTCTTGACTCCTCTGAGCTAGCGTTCTGGGCTAGAAATATTGTGTGCTGCCAATTCTTCGAACCCACATCTCTCTCCATCAACATTTTATGATGCTCCAATTGAGAAAGAGAAGATGATAGACAAAGCGTGCAAGACCAACTCTCTGGCCCGAAACACACAGGTCACTGGAGAGCCTTCTATTAGGGCTCTTGGAAATGAGGGTTCGACCTATGCCTCCAAGCGTCACGAGATACTGGCAAATCTCACCAACCTTGTCACTAGACTCACTGCTTAGTAGGCTGTAGTCCTTCAATGGACTCAGGCAATCAACACCGTCACTGATCCAGTTCTTCCGCCGGTTGAGACGGACCCAATTCAAGTCCCACCGCCGAATAAGGCGGTCCTAGCTCAAAATCCTTTATCGGTTGCGGCTATTCTTCCACCACCTCCACAAGAACATAGAGGGGCTCTTCTCCCTTCAAAGAACTCCTCTATTCAATCTTCTGACTTCCGCCAGCAGGCGCAAACCAATCTTCCACCTCTTTCTCTCTATCCTCCAGTTTCACTTCTTTCTCCCTGTCCTCCACTTTCACAACTTGCTTTTCTCCCCATCTTCCCTCCTTTCTTAGCTGGAGGGAATGCATTATTTCTTGGCATTCGAGCTCCCAAATATGGACTTGACATCTTCTGTAGCCCTGTTTGGCAAACATCAATCACGAGGTTAGCGACGAACTCTAGTGACAGGCTTGCGCGACATAGCGCCGCAACCTCGGTCACGATGTTTTCCTTCATGATCTTGCCTTACATAGGCCTACATCCTCCTCGAAACATCAGCCACGATGTTTCTCTCCCATACATAGGCCACATAATTATCGCCGACCTTGCAGTTCCAAAGCTTGAGCCAAATTAGAAAAGTCCATATATCGTCCACGATGTTACTGAACCAAATGCATACTATCTGATGGATCCTGATGGCACTCAAATTCCAAGGATATGCAGTAGAGATGATCTGAAAAAGCCATGTACTAATTTCAGGAAAATCTCTGTACTTAAATCAGTCATCTTGCAAGCTCAAGGCTTTCTTAATAAAACATCACTAGGGACTTCATCCTATGACTTTCTGGAATTCTTAATCTATGGCCTTTTGGATTTCATATTTTGCTCAGAGCCCTTTGAAATTCTTAATCTATGGCTTTCTGGATTTTATATTCTGCTTATGGTCTTCAAAAATTCATATTTTCTATTAGTCTTTTGGAATTCATATTTTATTCATGGTCTTCTGGAACTCCTATTATATTTAGGAATTCAGTATATGTGGAATTCTCGATTTCAGTTATTATGAAAAGCTTCAGAATTATCTTATGCATTACTGCAAGAATTAACATTGTAAGTAATGATCCCTCCATGAACGCGGGTTGAAGATAGCTTGCTCTAGCTCCTTGGTCTTCATCATAAGGTCACTAGCTTCTTTGCTCCATTACCTAATTCTGCCGCACGACTTTAATAATTTTATGGGACTCCTCATATGTTAGCTATTAATCTTCAAATTTGAGACCTTCTCATGGCCTCAAGACACTTGATCCACACTAAAGAAATAAAGGACAATAGTTTGAAGCGTTGCGAGCACGATGACGAACAAAAAATCTCTGGTAGCTGCCCCCTAGCTGTACTATTGAGAAGTATTTTATCAAGTTCGACTCATATCTGTCTAGTTCCCCATTGTAGTTGCATCAAGTGAAGGGTGACCCTGTGAAATCAATGTCCTATAAATTAGCCCCTACATAAAGTCAAGAAACTCTCTAAAGCTCATAGAGTGACAATACTTTCCTTTACTTCTTTTCTTCAATCTCCAATATACATTTAAAATCACCACTAATAAACATGTGCATATCATGGTTTATAAGAGGCTTGAGAGATTCTCACATCTGTTTGATATATGTATTTTTAGAAACATAAACTCCAACAATAAATTTATGCCCCTTTGTTCAAGTGACTTCTACTTGGAGACACTTTGTGTTTCAACATAGTATGAATGGCTATCTTGTTTCCGTTTCATACACAAATAATGCTGCCTAATTCCACATACTGTGTAAATCAACACTCTTCATAAAGTCAAGAAACTCCCTAGAGCTTGTGAAACACAGATATGGCATGAGGACACAAAGACATGGCACCATACAGTGTAATAATGATATTTCAAAATATAGAATACAAATACGACATGACATTATAAATAATATAATAATAATAAGTATAAGTTTAATAACATATAATAACTAATAACTCATATTGAAGAAAATATATGATAACAACAAGCTTTTAAATATTAATAATAGCATTTGAACTAATCCTATAGAAATGATGCGACAAACAAATAAAGGGGAAGAACAGCAACTGAGCATATTGAAAAACATAAGAGAAAAATGTGATTTGCAAAACTTGAGGTGGAGAACTAAGAGGGGGTCTGTTGTATCTGGATCCGCGCCAGCGCGTTTGGATCGTACACGAGGGTCGACGTGGCAAATGTACAAGTGCCCTACAACTATAAAGCTTTCAAAGTCAACGACTACGACTGTCTCACCAATCCAGAGTAGCATGTGAAGCACTTCGAGAATGCCTTGTCAACGGGTGACCCTATTTCGGATGCGTACAAATGCCGACTATTCCGAAATACTCTAACGGGCCTAGCGTTGGACTGGCTCGATGAAATTTCATCAGGATCCATACAGATTTTCGAGCAATTCTCTGAGCAGTTCCGCACAAGATTTGGCACATCTAAGATCACCGCCCAACGGATCCATGGACTATGGAAGATCAAGCAGCGCCCAGATAAATCCCTTCGTGGGTACGTTGACCGGTTCTCGAAAATGAACACAGGTCGACTATGATCTTCGTCCACAACATACTTCTCAGGGAACTATACGATTCCTTCATCGACAAAATACTGAAAACACTCATGGAGGCGACAGCCAGAGCTAAAAAGTGCATCCACCTGGGAGATGCGAAGACCTTAAAGGCGGATGTCAAGAAAGAAGACGCCTTGCCTCAAAATATATAGGGCGATACCTCAAAGTCGGAGAAAAATACCCCTACGAGAAATTTTTGAGATCGAAGATTTCCTCTCTCGCACGAGCAGCGCAAATTTGACGACGATTCTCTGCGCACTTCAACGCCAGTGTACATCACCGAGGCGATATTCTCGATTTTGAAGGACAAGGGGTTCATCCAGAGCTGAGGCGAACAACAGCCTCCACAACCAGGTGAGGATTCGATGATGTACTGCAAGTTCCATCAACTCTACGGCCATCTCTTGCACGAGTGTTACTTTTTTCGGGAACTTGTTAATGAATACATAGAAAAGAGATTCTTCATTGGCTACAAAAAGGTCGAAAAGCTTCCCTCAAAGACGACGCAATGCTATTTCCTCAAAATGAACCCTCCATCGGTTCGCCATCAACTTCGACCACGTCGAAACTCAGTGAAACGTCTTCGACTATACTTGCTCGACATCAAAGCACCCCTCAGGTATGCACCGTCGAAGCTCCTCTTGTTTTACTTGACATTACATTGATTCCAGGCGATCTTCCCCAAGGCAGTGGTAATCGTGATGACCCCTTAGTGGTCATCGTCGAGATCGAAAGTTGCGACGTTCACCGGACCTTGGTCGACACGGGGAGTTCGGCAGACATCCCGTACCTGCGTGCCTTCAAAGTGTCGTCCCCTACAAACCTCTTCCTTTTACTATGATAGTATCCAACTTCTTTGGCGAAATATATCGACCCACAGGCTATGCATCACTTTTGCGGGAGACGAAACTGATTGACTTCATCCTCATTGATGCGCCATCCGGTTACAATGCGATTCTTAAACGACCTTCAATAGTGGCTTTTCGCATGATTCTCTCTACCTTCCACCTCTACATCAAGTTCCCTACACCGTTCAGCATCGCCACCATCAGAGGAGACAGAGTGGGACCCAAGAAGTGCTTCGAGGTCAACGCCCACCTTCATACAGATCATTTGGACCCCACGGATCACACTCTGCCTCCCGCTGAGCAGAATGATTATGTAACCGTCGCCGAGGGAAAGACTGTACTTATTTCTAAAGATTTTCTTGAAAGCGAAAAGCTTGCTTTAGTAGCGCTTCTTTTTGAGTATTTCGATGTCTTTGGCTGGGGACCTGGGGATATACCTGGAATCCACAACATAGTTGAACTTAAATTGAGTCTCAAAGCTGATGCGATTCTCGTCAGGCAAAAGAAGAGGAACTTCGGTAGCTAGAAACAATAAGCCATCAAGGAAGAAGTCGAAAAGTTCATCGCGACAGGCTTTATCAGGGAGATTGCATACCCATTTTGGCTGGCGAATGTCATAGTCGTGAAGAAAAGCGTCGACTTCACTGACCTGAACAAAGCACGCCCTAAAGATTGCTACCCTTTGCTAGGTATTCAGTGATGAGTTTTGTGGATGCATTCTCCGGCTACCACTAGATTCGAATGGTAGAGGAAAACGAAAAGCACACATCATTCATAACTGATCATGAGACCTTTTGCTACAAGGTCATGCCATTTAGTTTGAAAAATGCAAGCACGACATACCAGCGGATGGTTGACAATGTCTTCAAGAACCAAAAGGGGCATAACGTGGAAGCCTATGTAAATGACATCTTGATCAAAAGAAGAAGTGGGGAGGAACATTTCTGTGACCACCGCGAAACGCTCAACATTTGTTTCACCTGCAACGTCAAGTTGAACTCTCTCAAGAGCATTTTCAGAGTGGCATATGGGAAATTCCTAGGCCACATAGTGTCAGTTAAAGGGATTGAAGCAAACTCCGAGAAGATATAGGCTATTCTTGAAATGGACTCACCATGAACGACCGCAGACATACAGAAGCTAAATGGAAGGATTACTGCTTTCAGCAGATTCATATTCTGATCTAGACAATGATGTCTTCCTTTTTTCAAGGTCTTTCGTGGAGAGTGTGCAGCTTAGAATGATGACTGCCAGCAGGCCTTCGAGTTACTGAAGAAGTATCTACTCTCGTCTCCTCTGCTCTCAGCCCCACTTTTAGGAGATCTCTTTCTCTACATCAGCGCCATTGACAACTCAGTGTTAGTGGGCCTTGTCCTTGAAGAGGCAGGCTGACAGCTCCCCATTCACTATGTCAGCCACATCCAGCAAGGCACCGAAAAAGGTACCCTGCTCTCGAAAAACTCTCCTTTGCCTTAATAGTTGCTGTCTGCAGGTTGCGCTACTATTTCCAGGCTTACTCCATCAAAGTGGTGACGGACCAGCCCCTTCGGAGAGTACTCCACTCCCACGAAGTCTCAGGGCGACTGCAGAAGTGGGTCTTCGAGTTCTTAGAATTCGACGTGGACTATCTCTCGAGATCGGCCTCGAAAAGCCAGTTATTGGCTGATTTCATTGCTGAACTAACGACCACAGAGCAACCGGAGCCGCCAGAGAACCAGAACGAGTTGGCAAAAGATGAATGGGGAGAGGTCCATGACATTTTGGCACTAGCCTATGATGATCATGAGGTTTTCGACGTTAAGCGCAACCTCAAAAGCTGGATGGACAAAATCCGGCGGTACCTTTAGATAGGTTGAGAAGCACGTGGCCAGAAAGCTTCGGGTGAAGGCTGCAAAGTATGTTCTCGTAAAATTCCAACTAACTGTTTAGGTGCTACTACTCGTGGCCTCTAGCAAAACACCACGTTGCTGGGTGGAACCTTGCACTGTAAGTCTTGCGCCAGGGATATTATTGGCCGAGTACCGCAAAGACGCCAAAGAATTTATTCGGAGGTGCCCCCAGTGCCAGATCTACTTGAACATCCCAAGTCAGCTTGTGGCACAACTGCAACCCTCGGTAAGCTCGTGACCCTTCTCAATGTTGGGGCTGGACTTCTTAGGGTCATTCTCAAGATCTGACAGAAACTTGCGCCACGTGCTAATGGACTATTTCTCTAAATAGGTAGAGGCCAAAGCAATGACACAACTAACTGGAGCAAGTGTGAGATACTTTATCTGTGCGCAACTTATATGCCAATTCAGAATTCCCCTCTTTTTAGTCTACGACAATTGAACCATCGTCACAAGTAGCACCATTCGGACCTCTACTCTGAAAATGGCATAAATCTAAAACTTGCCTTAATTCGTTACCCCCAATCTAATGGGAAAGCCAAAGCGACGAACAAAAGCTTCCTCAAAACATTGAAAAGATGACTCGAAAGAGCCAGGTCGTCATGGGCTGATGAGCTGCTAGCAGTAATCTGAGGTCTCAACTACACACCAACCGTCGCCATGGGTCAAACATTGTACTTTTTGGTTTTCAGCGGGGAAGCACTTATTCCAATCGAACTGGAGGTCTAAAAAATGCGCTAAAAACTTCGAACCTCAATCTTTCCTAAAGTGGCAACAGCAGAATGACGACAGTAGAAGATTCGAGCTTGATCTTCTCGAAGAAAACAGAGATCTGCCCGCACTCAAATAGGTCGAACACAAACAACGGATCGCAAAATAGTACAATAAACACGTCTGGAGAAAGCCATTTCAAGAAGGCAAACTTGTTTTGAAGCTAAAAAACGCTGCTGGAAGAGGCAAGACATCAGGAAAGTTCGATTCTAACTGGGAATGCCCTTTTATCATCCGCAGCGTACTAGGATCGAACACCTATAAACTAGCAAGTCAAGACGGCACTTTTCTTCCCAGAACGTGGAGCGGAAACGATGGAGGAGAATTAAAGCTCTTGTTCTCTGCTTGCGCCCCTGCCCTGTTCTGCCCGCCTTTGTCTGTTGATTTCCGTCCAACCAAAGCAGCGGCAGCTGCTGCAGAAAACAGAGAAGGAAGAAAAAGGAAGAAAAAGAAGGAGAAGGAAGTGGAAGAAAGAAAAACTAAAGCGGAATTTCAAGCCTTATTTAACCGATAAATTGGTAGGTAATTCTTTCCCTAAAATTGATGTTGATTTAATATTATGTTGTGAACATAATTTAATGTTACAAGAATATGAGAAATTATGATATTGTTGAGAATGGATCAATTTGGTGGAATTTTGTAATAAATCCCCTAATTGCTTTTTATTGATGTTTTGATCTATTAAGTGGGCTTCGAGTGACAAAGAAATTTTAGTAGACGTATTTTTATGGAATGTGTGATGTATGATGTAAAAACTAAGAAAAATTAGAAATAGATTGAGTGAGAGTATATGAGATTAAATTGAAGATTATATCATTAAATAAGCAGCTGATTGGTTAAAGTGGATAATCTGGTTGGTAAATTGGGACTTAATTTAAGTATGATTTATATATGCTAATCTGAATCTAGACGATTGATTAGAGAAAAAATGATATTTGATTAGATTTGAAAAAGAATCAATTTCATGATTAGGATGTGAAAAGCAGAGATTTATATTTATTTTCATATGTGAGCTGAATAGAAAAGAAAAACTATATTTTTTGTATTGATAAGATTCTATAATGGTTTGAAGAGACGACAAATATGAGAATAGAAGAATGGGAAGTAAGCAAAATTCACAATTGATGTAAGATAAGTGATCTTTTCATTTATTGTGAAGTTGAGAAAATTATTAACGTTGATCCTTATATGTTATTAAGACAAGTGCAGAAATGAATTGATGGGACTTAAGAAAGTAATTGATATCTTTTCAGTTAGTCAGTAGAACTATGTGAAATGTGTTTCTATTTTATGTATGATTTTGTAATCTTTATGCTTAATTCTTAATGTGATATTGATTCTGAGCATATTATGCGTGAAGAATATGATAATTAATATATGTATATTACATTTGATGTTATGTCGTTAAGATTTATGATATGAAATATAAATGTTATAAATAAGTGATGAGTTGTTACAAGAAAGTTTTTGACCAAGTAGAGAAAGAAAAGATATTTGCATTCATGATTTAAAGGCGATGATGATTAAAAGGTAGGTTTCTCACAAGCGACCACACATATCTAGCTCAAGCTTGATTTATGTGATATTGGCGCGACAACGTCTTATGCCTATTGGGCTAAAAATGATGGAGGCATTTGAGGTGATTGATTGAGAAACCTGGGGCTCATAATGAGATAATAAAATTATTAATTTTACTAAAGACGATTATGATATTGTTTCTTGTATATAATATTTAAAATGTATTTTTGCATATTGGAATTTTTGTAGAAGACATTGATTTTATTTCTTGTTTGATTCTAATACATGAGATGTATTCAATCTGTATGCAGTGCTGAGTTGATTATTGTTATTTTGGATATTGTTTTATCTATTGAGTCTGTATTAACACTCCTGCCATTTTTGGTGGCAGGTGTGGCACTAGAAGGATCACGGAACAAGGGAAGAGAAGTTAAAGGTAATTTTTAATTGTAACATTTAAGAATTTGAGTTGAGGTAAAAAAAAAAAAAATTCTGGCGTCCGAAACCGGGACATCACATAGGCGACAGGCAGTTAAGAGCACTCTCCTTTTCGAAGTCCGAGGCCTCTCAATCTCAACTTAGCACCTAAACGATTGGTAGTCAAGGGCACTCTCCTTTCGGAAGTCCCAGGCCTCTTAATCTCAACTTAGCGCCTAGGAGACTGATGGTCAAGGGCACTCCCATTCTTGAAGTCTCAGGTTTCTCAATCCTAACTTAGTGCTTAGGCGACTGACAGTCAAGAGCACTCCCCTTCTCGAAATTCAGGCATCTCAATCCTAACTTAGCTCATAGACGACTGGCAGTCAAGGGCACTCCTCTTCTCAAAGTCCCAGGCCTTTCAATCCTAACTTAGCGCCTAGGCGATTGGTAGTCAATAGCACTCCCTTCTCGAAGTTTCAGGCCACTCCATCCTAACTTAGCGTCTAGAAGGTCTCCCCTTCATTGAAAATGCAAACTGACTTACCAGCATTCATACACAATGGAGCTATAATAGAAGAAAGCAACACAACTGAATAAAAGAAAATATTCTTTTATTTACAATGAAAAGATAACTTTTCCATGCAAAAAAGGAAAGTACAAAAATTTACATTCTATTGTCCCTCCTCGAAGTCTCAAAGGAGGAGTCTACTTCGATATTAGCACCAGGTGTGCGAAGAACTCCCTCCAGTGGATCCCGCGAACGCAGCGACGACATGGCCAGCGACTCCACCATGGCCTCATCTCCCCGAGCATGTAGTTCCTCCTTTTGCTGGGGACTCCCTTTGGCGATTCTTCCATCCTCTCCATTTCGGCCTCGGTAGGAGGGATGGGCACCTTCAGGCACAGCACGAAGGTGCACTTCTCTAACTACTCCGTCGACATCTTGAAGTATGGACACTTGTACGAATAATTTCTCGAACGGATGCATTCCTCTATGTTCAGGCCTTTGAGGTCCTCGCGCCTCACCATCCCTCGATCGAGGAGAGCTGAGCCTAACATATTGACTGAGCTCTCCAAGGCCTTCTTGATGATTGCCTTAAACTTCAGCGACCGCTGAAATTCGGCAACTCCCTCGTACTCACGACTCTGGTTAAGAGACTCCTCTAGGAGTCGCTTGAGTTCGGCTTCCCGACGGTTAGCCTCTTCGAGGCCATGCATGGCCGAACGCAGGCGCTTTTCGGCAAGACGGTGTTGGCACTCTAATTCTAGGAGCTTGAGCTCCAACTCCTTGGCCTTCCTCTCCTGCGCCATTACCTTCCTTCCAAGTGCCCGTTGCATCTCCTGGAGCTGCAAAATAAAAGTTGTTACGAATAGTCGTATTCGCAAAGATAAGAAAAATTCTTACTGCCTTTGCCAATTTTGCACATCTAGCGCTAAGAGCGGTCACCAAATCCGGTCCTCTCCGTTCGGAGCTGTGAGGGGAAGGCTCTTATCGAAGAGTCTCCCTAGACTCCTCGACACTTCAATCGCCCGAGGTCGGCCCTCAGCATGAGTGTCCTCCGAATGTCCGTCGCTCTCACGGCCCTCTTCGGTGTCATCACAGACCTGGATGTCGTCTTTATATGCCAGGTCAAGATTGCCCCCTTCGGAGGCTGGGATGGGCCAGTCCTATCGTGGAGGACCCTTTTGCTCCCGATCTAGCGAAGGCGGAACCACGCCAGTTTGAGTTGTGGGTGACTTGTCAAGGGAAAATATCAATACCAAGCTAAGATCGAAGAAATGGTCAGAAAATTTACCCGTATAAGCTCAGACGTCGTCTTCCAGTAGCCTCAAATAATCCTCCGCGTCGTGGACATGCTTGCGAATCTCGTCCACCACCCGGAAGTGAGGGTTCTCAAAGTCGATCCCCTCTCCCACGAACCACACTTCGTCGACCCTTCGGGGGACGACGAAACTCACTCCCCTCAACAAAGAAGAATCTCTTGTACCAGTCTACGAAGTCGGTGTCCCTTACCTTTAACACCTGGCAGTGTCTCCCTTTGAAGATGAAACACCTGTGCAGACGGGGATTCGCCTCTCACCAAAAAATCGCCTGAAGATCTCTATGTCCCAAGGGATACTTCGGCGCTGGAACTCCTTGATGAGGCAGTAGATCAGCGTCACTGCGTTTGGAGGGAGCTGCGTTAGGATGATGCTGAAGTGGTTGAAGATGTTCACGAACTCACACGGAGGTGATGAAGGTAGACTGTGATCTTCCCCTTCAGCTGAGTCTTGAAGGTTGCATTCACCGAAGGGAACTCCAGTTCCAGCTAGGGATTTCTCCCCAAACTTGCTCAACCTCCGTGTCAAAGGTGTGCAGGGGAAGGCAGCATGTCCTCTGGCCACACATTGGAAGTCATCCCACATCCCCTTCGCCCGATTACGAGACTAAGAGCAATCACGAAAAATGATAGAGATGGGGACCACTGCGACCGCTAGACCTATTATATCCCCGACCCGACGGTTCCACTTCTCGAGATCACAATCTGGCCGTCCAATCTTACCGCCCTAAAAACTAAGGGCTACTAAGCATGCGCGTCCCCTCGGTCTCCTCAATGGTCACATCACAATTCAAAATTCAAAACACAGTAATAATCACATCTTGCAAAAAGACGTTCCATTGAATAATGTTTTTTGTTACAAACTTATCATTCAAAAAAAAGGAGGGGGCCCTATAAGGGGAAGCTGGAACTCTGGCGCCGCAAGAAGGCTCTGAACTGCTCGGATGAAGTCCGTTCGACTGCGATTCTTCTTGACCAGCTCTTCGACACGGGCTTCCAAGATAGCCTTATCCTTCTAAAGTTGTTCGACTTGCACCGACGTCGCCTCCAGGTCGCTCTCTGCCTGGCACACTTCGACTTCAGGTCGACTATTGTTTTCTCTGCTTCCGTAGGCTCCAACCTCCGTAAAAGCGCTAGGGCCTCATCAAGCTTCTGTTCGACTGCCGCCACTTGCTTCCCACTTGTAAGCCAGCGAGGCGCACCCTTTTATCTGGTTAAGATGGCGATAGATTGTAAGTGCAAAGACTTGCGCAACAAAACCTGTAGAGCCAACATCAGGCAGGATCAATGCAGCAGTAGCAGTCGGGCTGGCTATTGAGGCAACAAGTGAAATCGCCCTTAGTGGTGCCTGGTCCTGCGCCGGCACACCGGCGACCCCCGCAGTTGGAGGAGGAATCTGAGGCAAAGCTACCCCAGCTTTCGCGGTCGGTGGTGCTTCGTCATTCGCCAGGGTGATGGTGTTCTCCACTGGCGAAATTGTGCGACGCCCTCGCTCTGACCCCCGGAAGCAGGCCTCCGTGGTGCATGCGTAGCGCCCCTCGAATTCCTTACTTCAGCGAGAGTTCTCCTTGAACTAGAGAAATTGATCCGAGGCCTCTTTGGCGCCTCCTCTCGAACAGTAGGCCTCCGAGGATCCCCTTGCCTTGCTTGAGGCGCGCGCCTGACGAGCGAGATCTAGTCGTCAGCATTCTCAGATAGGCTCTCATATAGGAACATTTTCACTCTACCAGTAGAAAGAAAGCGCGCCCAAGCTCTGGCCTGCGGGTAATTTATAAAGAGCCTCATCGCATACGTGGCAATTACAGATAGTGGCACCCGCATCAATGCACATCACACCTAGACTGATAAGGAGGCATGTTGTATCTGGATCTGCGCTAGCGCGTCTGGAGCGTAGACGTGGATGGTCGATCTGGCAAATGCACAAAGGAAGTCTAGTGGCAGACACATAACAAAAAGCCCACACCGAAGAACCCAAGTCGAACTCTTTAAGCCGAACTGCTTACACAATCAAGTACAAAGTATGCGCCTCCATGTTGTTTTTAAGAGGTATGGCTAACCTGAAGGGACCGTGTAATCCGTATAGCAGGGCCTCCACTCTCTGAGGGTGTTGTCATTATTGGAGTCATTTTAGAGACGGAAGCTATTTCTCTAAAGTGACTGCTCCAAGCCAGTTCTCTGAAGTGATTGCTCTGAGATAAGTTTAGGCTATAAAAATCTCATTATAATAAGAAAAAGGAGGCCCAGGCACTGTATAACTCTCTCACTTTCTCTCTTAAAGGGCTAACTCCAGCTCTCTTTTCTGTAAAAACTCTCTCTATGTGACAACCTTTGAAGCCGCCGAGAAATTGGCGTCGTGGGTTTTCCGCTTAAGCGGTTTCGACGTAAAAAATCCTTCCTCTAATCTCCTCTCAGATTTCCATTATCAACAGGGTCGCATCTATGAGTGTGAAGAGAGTTGTGGGAGGGAGGATATGAAAGCCCTGGGCACAAGTGGAGCCACTGCGAGTAGCAAAAAAGGCCCTGAGGGTACAATGATAGACCCGATTCGCATTGCAAAGGAGAGAATGTCTGTCAGCATTGTAAAGGAATGGAGGTGGAGCTAGGGTTTGGTGTTGGGTTTGCTTTTTTGTGAGGCTCTGAGGTGGCAAGGAAGAAAGTATATGAGATTAGAGTTTTTAATTTGAAGGAATTACTTATAAAGTATAAAAAAGGGACAATTTTGTACTTAATAAAGGAAGGGAAGCTTTATTCTTTTATCACTTAATAGAAAAATAAATGATGAGCAATTTTGTGATTCAAATATAGTGCAAAAATTTTAATAAGTGTCTCCTATTCATAAATATCCTAAAAGTGTCCTAGAAGTTTTTTAAAAGTATCTTAGAAGTATCTTCAAGTATTCTGAAGTGATATAGAGTATTTTAGAAGTGTCCTCAAGTTTCATAAAGTGTCCTGGAGTGTCCTAAAAGTGTATTGGAAGTGTCCCCTTGTATCCTGGAGTGTCCAATAAGTGTTCTTTATTTTTCTAAAATATTTTTTATTTAAACACTCTATGTGGAGTGTCCGACATGGTGTCCTATGATATTCGAGTCCCAAATAGTGTTCGACACAGAAATGGCGTGTATGGAGGTGCTTGTGCTTCCTTGTTTTGAGCTTATGGAGTGATGAAATAGTTTCCTTCCCTTCTTTTCATCTTTCTACAGTATATAGTTAAAATCACCACCAATTAACATAGGTAGATCATGGTTGATAAGAGGCTCAAGAGCTTCCCACATCTCCTGCTTGTCATATGTATTTTCAGAATCATAAACTCCACCAATAATACATTTATGCCTCTTTGTTGAAGTGACTTGGAGTGTGTTCCAATATAGTTTGAATGGCTATCTTGCTTTTGTCTCCCACATAAATATGCTGCCCGTTCTACCTTGAGAGGGGATAAATACAAAACTCTACCTCTATAGAATTACATAGTCAATAAACTTTTTTATACATTAGAAATTTTGCCTCCAACAAAAATGAAAGACATGGATTATGCTCTCTAATTTTGTTAGATAGGTGTTCACAGGAAGATGTTTTAGTTGCTCCCCTACAGTTTCAAGAAAGAGCTTTGTCCCTCAAAAAGTGTGGCACCCTCTCCTTCAAATTGCCATCTAAGCTCAGATTCATTTTCTCCCATCTTCTCTTGTTATCTGGCTGCTTGATGGGGTAGTCTAACTCCAAAGATTCTAGTAAATCATCTTCTCGATTGGCTTTTAAATTTTTCTTGTTATGCTTATGCTTATTATGTGTAACCTGATTTTGAATTTCCTGCACGTTTTTGTCACCTTCGAAGAAAAATTGCTTCCTAGGGTTGTGTAGATATTTCAACAAGTTTTGTTTCACTCAAATAAACACCAAATGGGTTAGTTATGTCTCTTTTTCTGGATGCTGCACAAAGTTTTCAGCAACACTGTCCACTGTTTTTTGCCCATCTTCCATAACATTTTCCTTCTATTTTACTTTGGCTGCCATTTGGTAACAGCTGTATGCGGTTTGGGCTTGGGTGGACATCAGCAGTTTTGTTTTGTTGTTGCGGCTAATTTCCAAACACTGATCCCATGGTTTGCTACTTGCTGCTACCTCGACCTCCCTCTAATCCAAAGACCAAATTCAGCCCCCTTCTTCCTGGCCTCCTCCTCTTATTTGCAAAGAGTCCAAGGCCCCACATGGCTCCATTCCCTGCTTCAAATGTGTGATTTGGTTGCGGTTTTGATGTGACTCCCTTCACATTTGACCCAATAGATGTGTGGCATGTGTTGTCACTAAATTGATTATTCTTTGTGAATTCTGTATTCCTCTGCTGTTGTCCTATTCCATTACTAACCATGGTTTGCTGCGATTGACCTTTGGTGGGGCATTGAGTGTTACTGTGCCCAACCTTTCACATGCAAAGTATAGCAATGAAACTCCTTCATACTCAAAGTATTGGTAATATATTCCCATTATTCCATGGATCCATGCCCTTAGTTGTAGAGGTTTCTTTGTTAACTTTAACGCACACACGTGTGTATAGTCTTTTGTCTCTTTCCGCTATAAAATGATTGATTGTATGATTAGAATTCCCCCATTTGTTGAAATTGTTTCAAGAGTTTTTGCAACACAAAACTCAAGCGGGAGCCCCAGGAATCTCACTCATAGGAGTCTACTCATCAAATTCAACTGCTTGCCCCATGATGCTCCATGGCCCTCCAAGCCAAACCTCATTTTTGTCCTCTATTTTTCGAAATTGGTAATAAAGCATCCATATCCCACATCAATCATCTTAAATCCCCCATACATGGCCCATCTCTTTGGCACCTCTGCTTGTACAATGTGAGAAGGGATTTGCTTGCCAAAGAGCTTTCCCACTAGTGTATATTGCCACTCTTTGGAGATGTTTGGCCTCTTTTTCATCAATGAGGACAATATACTCCTTACATGTTATAACGTATTCAACTACGTCTTGAGGTATAGGAATGCCTTCTTCACTCTGTGCACCACCTTTTGCACCCTTCTGTTAACTGCATTACCATAGGTCATTATCATACTATTGAAGTTGCTATCGCTTTGCTTATTAGGAGGTGGGTTTGAGGTGCTAAAAACAGACCATTTACGTTTTTGGCTTGGTCATCATCACAATCACCTGATGGGTGACCTCTTCTGGTATCGCATTTATAAGTTCTTATGTCCACTGCAATCCTGGGTATTTAAAGCCTGCAGACCACTGTTTCCATAGTATTTGATTGAGTTTCGAACACCCTTCTCCTTCCCCAGCTTCCTCTTCATTCGTTCAATCCTAGGTCCAAGCTCAATTCTGCCTTCATGGATGTATTTTCATTTATACACTAGCTGCAACATGCATATTAATGGCATACCTAATACCAAGAAATGAAATTTAGCTGAAATTGCTGCTTGAATGTTGTTACTGGTGATTGTTTGGTGGGTTACTAGTGATTGTTTCGTGGAATGTTAGATCTTTTTGTCAAAGCAAAAAATGGAAAACTGACCAACCAAGATCAGCCAATTTGTTTTCCTTTTGCGTTGGAGTGCTTACTGCTATATTTACAAGATTCATTTCATCTTTTTGAATTTATGAGAAAAAAAAAAGCATTGGCCTAAAAGCTGTAGGATATCTTCTGCTTTTTATTTATTAAATTTTCTTTAACAAATATTTTTATATTAGAGTTTTTTGATAGCTTCTACACAATTCTGAATGTGGAAGTAAGTTGGGAGATCAGGTTTATAGTTCCATATTTGCAGTTGCGGAAAACAAAGTATAAGTAGATGCATTAGTTCCATTGTTGTTGAAGAAGCACTCAACATAATTTTTCCTCATATTCGGTAGACAGAAGTAATACTGCATATAATGTCTGTGGTGAGTTGCTTTTTCTTATCGAAATAGTGTTAAACAACCCAACTATGTCTCTAGAAGTATTGCTCCTTATTTTGTATAGTGAGTTTCTTTTTTTTTAATCAAAATAGTATTAAACGACCCAACCAGGGTTCTAGAAGTATTTGCCCCTGTCCTTGTTTTCCTTGTTTGCCAAACATGCATTGGCCCTTTGCATCCCTTGACAAGTGTTTCTTTTCTTTTCTTCCTTGTAAGTGGCTTAGATATGGCCTTGCCAGGGTTTTTGAATGATATCTGAGCTGTTTGATATAAATAAGTGTCTGATTAGATCAGCTAAAACACTAGGGCACGCTTCTTGATCACAAAGCACCTTTCACTATGTTCCTGTCTGAAGGTTCAGCTTTTCTACTCTTTGATGACTGTACATTAGCTAGTCCCTGCTTGATGAAGTATGCTATTGTTATTTGATGACAGATTCCTGTTTTGTAGTCTGGTTTATTTACACCATGCAATCCTTTTGGTCGTTTCATTATGTAGGAGGGTTGTAGCTTCAGCAGCTATTTGTCCTTCATGTTTAATGTAAGCATACATTCCTCTGAGCAGGAAGTTTAGGAGTATATCATCAAACCCGTTTCAATGTTTTAAAAGTAGGACCAGTTTCCAAACAAGTGGGAAAGATGACCTCATGATTCCACTAGTTTGTGCCATACTGACATCAGCTTAATATTAAGCATTATCTGAACATATGTATATATTAGTAAATAACAGGAAATAATGAAAAAATTTAAGATGGGAAACACTTTTTGAGTCCATTCATTATAAGACTGTAGTAAACGAATTCTAAAAATTCTTAGTAGTGGTAATAGATAGCGTGAGTAGGGGACCACTAAGGTTGTTGCAAAGAATAATGAACTCTGGGTGTCTTAAGGGTGTGGCCAAGTGACTTTATCCAATTGCGGTGATAAGTTTATTTGACTATTTGGGATTTCTTGCCCTTTTTATTGACCAAACAATAATTCTTCTTGAACTAGGTTTAATTCTGTTAAGCTATGTTGATTCTTCATTGGTTTTTACTAGTTAATTTAATCCTGTTTTGGTATCGAACAATGGATTGAACTGACTATTCAGACTTTCTTGTGATTTTCAAATATCGACTAGTTTTAACAATTCCATTTTGTTACAACTTTCATTGTATTAAGTCCACCTAAAGGATCTGTGGTGATATCAATCACCTTTTTCACCTTTTTAAAGCTCAGCATGATTTGCAATGCTCCTTCCGATATGTTTATCACGAAGATTTTGTGCAACTATAAAGCTCAAGTGTAATTTTTTGCAAACAATTTGTGCCAGTTTTCTTACTTGTGAGTTAACAGATGGATATGTATATAAACTTGCTTGTCGTAAGCTGAAGACATTAAAGTTTTTTATTTCTTTATTTATAAAGCTTGTACAATATGCCCACTTGGGTATTAGCCGAGATGATGGGTTGTGGGAGAAATTAGAATAATGACTCACTAATCTTTTTTATGAAATCTTAGAAAATTAAAGGGCAACAACTAATTGAAGAAGTCATTTTAGTGCCAATGTTTTACTACAGAAGTGATGCTCCAAGTAATAGTAATTAGGCAGGAAACTTGTGAGCCATATGAAAATCAAAGGCTTTCTAGAATGAATTGTGGGAGAGTGTGATAGAGCAAAGGCTTTTCAAAATCACATTGATATCTAATATCACTAAGGCCCTGTGTGGCAATGGGCTAAAAATCATGGCTAAAATTAGCCATGGCCAAAATCTTAAATTTATTTTTAAAAAATTTAAAAAATTATTTTATATCTCATCTCACACAAATTCCAACGTTAAACAATTACTTTATTTCACATCATACACATTTTTCAAAAATGACTAAAAATTTCAACCAAATCTTCTTTTTTTTCTTATTACCAAACAGAAGATTAATGCCTGGAAGCTCAATAATGAAGGATATATGTTTGTTGTACTTCATGGAAAAATTTAAATGAAAGAAGAACATTCATTTTATTTCATTGAAGTTGAAGAAGCATATGATTGGATACTCCAATAATTGGTTTTCACGGTCTTTGTGGAGAAGAGGCATTTATGAGGGATATGTTGAAAGATATCAAGTATATGTATGATGACTAAAGAATTTACCAATAGATGTAGACTTTGACCGAAAATCAACAAAAATCCATATCTATTTGTGCTAGTTCTAGGTGTTATTACGGTAAATATTACGAAAGAATTACTTGGTGCATGTTATACATGGATGTAGTTTTAATGAGTGATGCTCATGTAGAGGCAAATGAAAATTGAGAGCAACGAAGGACATTAGGAGATCAAGGTTTTAGTGGACATGGTTTGTAATTTTAGTGGAGTGGAAATTAATGATTTTCCATCAATTATAATCAAGAAAAAGTAATCCCAGTGTGACAGTTTTAATTATCTTGGTTCTCAATCTAAAGAAATATATAAAAGGGTATCACCAATTGAATTAGTATTTATGTTGTGTGGCTCAAATGAAAAATTACTCCTTATGTGATAAAAGAGTACCAAGGAGATTCAAAGGAAAATTTTGTTAAACAATGATTAGTCAGCTTTGTTACATGGACAAGTGGTTTGGGAATAAAACAATTACTTGTCAGTTGTTACAGAACTTAGCATTAACAAATTAAATGTTAAGATGAATGTAGTAAATTTAAGAAAAATAAAGTTAAAAATGATTTTATTAGCCAAGGTTTTTGAAAAGTGTTTATTAGGGAAAATTTTGGAGTGGCTACTATCAAATGTAATATTATAATGAATAGACTTTGGTGCTATGGATGGACAATTTAGAAAAGATGATGCATATATATTAAGAAGCATGAACACAACAAGAGGACCCGTGGATATGATAAAATAACATGCTAATACAACTTCTCAAATTACAAGATGTCCACATGTTGATATAACTTCTCAAATTATAGGATATGGACATGGCAAGGTACGCCAAATAATATAACAGATTTTTATGTGATTATGTAATTTTACTACAATTTTTGCTCCATATTATATAAATAAGTAGAAAGTAAGGAGGCCACACAAAGACAAAAGGACACGGTATGACACAACACATTGAGATATATAGAAGTGTCATGCTTCCTTGCATACATAACTTAAAAAAAATAATATTTTGGAGAAAGAATAGGAAGTATGAACATAATATAGGGACAGAAAGATATGACACGATATGGCACATCGAACAACTTCTCAAATTATAATATATGAACACGACAAGACACATCAAGTAATTTGATATATCTATATGATGTAATTTTATCATAATTTTTTTATCAGTATTATAGAAGCGCCTAAGAAGCACGAACGCGATACATGAATACAAGAGCACGACATGACACTACACTACATGTTGTGATGTATAGAAGTGCCCATGCTTCCTTGAATAGTAGGAAAAGAATAAGCTTAAAATAAGTTAGATTGCACCATAGGTTACATTGGATAATTTTAATTGGCGATATAGGATTTATAAAGCTGACCTTAACTCCATTGACGGCCTTTCAAGCGTTGAATCAGAGCTTTTAATTTCTCATCTAATAATATATTGTTTTCGATCTTTACATCAGCCAGTGTTGATATACTGCACTAGGATTTTGGTTTTGTTAAAAATACACCTTTGAAATGCATTCATAGCTTCAATCTATTTTTTAATCTAATTATTTTTTATAATATGTAACGTCTTGATCCCTTTTCACAATAGGTACTCTTAAATTTTCTCACCTACAATGCATAAGAATATTGTGCCCATCATTCCAGCCTTTTTCAACTGATAGAGCTGCCACCTAGGAATATCTTTTGCTATTATGGATTGAAATGCATTTACGATCTTTATTAGACTAATGTTCAAGGTTCTTCTGCTAACACAAATTCCATATTATCAAATTTTTAATATCATTAAAATTAAGTCCATTTTCTTTTTTTCTCAATTTGTATTTTTAACTGTCACCTTACCAGTAAGTCATCTGCATTTTTAATTATTAGGATTACTATTTATTCTTCGCTGCATAAATTTTGATATATCCTTTTACTGTGGTCTTTTGTTTTTTTGATGCAACTTTTACTGTGGTTTTTGTTACATCAGCAATAGTAATCCAGTAACAGAAGTTATTTTTTTGTGGCTATTGCTACTAGTTTTGAGAAATTCAGGATCGAACTTTAGATGATCTAATTGAAGATGGAGTGCAACAAAGAGGAAGCTATCAGAGCCAAGTGCATTGCAGAGAGCAGGATGCAGAACAAGGACTTTGAAGGGGCAAGAAAAATTGCTCTTAAGGCTCAGAATCTCTTTCCAGGTCTTGAGAGCATCTCCCAGATTTTAGCTGTTTGCAATGTGCATTGTGCTGCTGGGACCAAGTTTGGCTGTGAGGTAGATTGGTACTCTGTTCTTCAAGTAGAACTGATGGCAAATGAATCAACTATAAAGAAGCAATATCGAAAGCTTGCTTTACTACTTCATCCTGACAAGAACAAGTTTATTGGTGCTGAAGATGCGTTCCATCTAGTCGGTGATGCATACAAGATATTGTCAGACCCGGCAAAGCGCTCCCTGCATGATGTCAGGAGGAGGGCTAATTTCAACCGGGTATCGATTAATCAGCCTGCTCAGCAACCCTACAGGACTTCTGCAAAGAAACAGCCAGGACCTGGTGTTTCTGCATTTAGTGGATTGAACAAAGACCCAAAACCGGAAGTCTCTAGTATCCAGACTTTTTGGACCATATGTCCTTCTTGTAGTGTTAGATTCCAGTATTATCAGGATGTAATGAATAAGCAAGTTCGCTGCCATAAATGTTTCAATCGTTTTGTTGCATATGACTTGAAAACACAATCGGTGCCTTCTGCAGGAAATTTTGGTCAACCTGGCAACAATACTAGTTTTAGTAGTCAGAAAAATGAATGTTTCAATGATTCCAAGGTGGGCTTTCAGGGACATAAGACTACTGATTCAGTGCCTTTTAAACCTGGGTCTAGAAGTAGCACAGTAGACGGCAAGGTTGATCTTGATTCGACTAAAGCAAATGAGAGGAATTTTGAAAAGGTGAAACTTCAGGCAGTTATTGACAAAGATCAGGGAGGAAAAACTACAGATTGTGTCGCAAACTGTACTAGAAGTAAGCAGAAACAAAACTTCTCTTGCCGTGAAGATCAAGTTGCTCATGTTGAGTCAGAAGCTCCAGCGTTCAAAAGGCCGAGAAAAGGCGAAAAGCAAGCCAAGATGGGTGCTGATGGAGGTCTTGTAAGAAAAGATCAGGGTTCTACTTTTGAAGAGAAGGAAGATCTAACAAATCAAGAGCGAATAGCCTTACGAAGTAAGACCTCAGTTGATATTGACCTGACATACCCTGCTCCAGAGTTTTGCAACTTTGAGAAGGAAAAATTTGTGGTTGGTCAGATCTGGGCACTATATGATCACACAGATGGAATGCCTAGATTCTATGCCCTCATCCGGAAAGTATATGGCCGAGAGTTTAAGCTTCAGTTAAACTGGTTGGAGAGTGACCCGAAAAGTATTGCTGAGATGAAGTGGTGTGAGGAGGAGTTACCTGTTGCTTGTGGAAACTTTAAACTAGGGAAATCATTCACTTCAATGGATCCTGACATCTTTTCTCATCTTATGCAATGGAGAAAAGGAGTGAAGAGAAACTCATATGCAATACATCCTCTTAAAGGTGAAGTTTGGGCTCTTTTTAAGAATTGGGATATTAGATGGAGCTCTGACCCTGATAATAAAAGAGTTTATGAATTTCAAATAGTGGAGATCCTTAAAGATTTCACTGAAGGAGCTGTGGTCAGTGTTATACGTTTAGTGAGGATAACAGAATATATGGCTTTGTTTGTCAGAGCAGTTGATGCTGAAGAAAATGTACTTGAAATACATGCGAACGATGTATTTTCATTCTCACATAGAATTCCTGCATGCAGAATGTCTGGAACAGAAGGAAATAGAATACCGGAGGGTTCGTTAGAACTTGATTGTGCTTGTTTACCTTCCAACTTTGCCAAGATTTTAGCTTCTGTCAGTCTGGAAAGTTTCACAACTAGAACTGGGAACAATTTGAATTCAAGTTCAATTTGCAATGACCAGAAGTTATCTCAACCTACCATGGAGAATATTGTTAAACCAATTGAGCAGAATTCACAGAACAGACCAAGAATGAGTGATTTCACATCAAATGGAGTGACTGGCGGATCAGAAGCAGATCATAGTCGCTCAGATGATAGTGAATTTAACATACATTCTCAGAATGCCAATTCTGAAGATGCCACTGTTCCTTCAAGCTCGCTTTCCTGTGAATACCCTGATTCAGAATTCCACGACTTTGCAAGAGACAAAGTAATCGAGAAGTTTGATTGTGGTCAAATATGGGCATTTTATAGCGAGATCGACCAATTGCCCAAGTATTATGGTCGAATAAGAAAGGTTGACTTGCAAAACCATAAAGTGCAAGTGAGATGGCTAGAACCATGCTTTGCTGTAGATGAAGATGACCAGGGCGATGCCTTCAAGTTACTTCGTTCTTGCGGAACCTTCAGATCTATAAAAGAAACATTTACGATGCATTCTTTCAATGCATTTTCCCATCTTGTGAAGGCGAAACCATTGGTGACAAAGGACCATTATTCCATCTTTCCAAATGTGGGAGAGATTTGGGCATTATACAAGAGCTGGAGCGCTAGTTGGTCATCATCTGACTTCAGGAACTGCGAATTCGAAGTGGTTGAAATTTCCGAATGTGACACTTCTGGAATCAAAGCATTAGTGTTAACCCAAGTTAGTGATTACACCAGTGTTTTCCAGCGTAATCCTGAAGGCAGTGAATCAATTAGAGTGATCCCCTTTTTGGAGTGTATGAAGTTCTCTCACCGAATACCTGCATACAAGTTAGAGAAGGAATTGGGGACTAGAGGTTGTTGGGAGCTAGATCCCGCTGCTGTGCCTGTTCAGTTTCTATCTCCAAAATCCTGAAGCATTGAGTTTAAAACTAGGATGACTTTGCATCTTGTACTTTTTATAGAGGGTATAGAATTAAGGGTAAGGTTTCTTGAATTTTATTCATTAATCATGGATATTGTGATCTGAGAGGCATTTTAGTAGTGAAAGAACTCATTTAATGCATGACATTTTCCTTATTATGTGATATGATCTAAGAATCTGAGAACATGTCTTTCACCAAAAAGAGTCAAAGCTCCTTAATCGCACTGCATTATTATTATTTGAAGAGCACTTATGGATTGTGGTAGAGATTGATCGTTCTAATTAAGGATTGAAGATTGCGTTTGAGTGTTGTCTTGATTGTGGACATTTCATTTATTATTTGGACTTTGAACTCTGAATTAATTCTTATTATAATTTTCAAAAGTGATTTTGACATCCCATTGTGATATATTTATTTTTTTCTTTGGTCATAAAGATGGTGTATCACGAGATGCTAGTGCAAAGAAAAAGATAAATATGAGAATAACATAAAATTGATGTACAATTAAATATTAAATTTAAAATGATACATAAATAATAGTTGAGATTTGGGTGGGGTAATAATATTATTTTTTTGAAAATGATATACTAGTAATTATTGTTTATTATTTCTCGTAATAGCAGTATTAGGGTTATTTACTTACCATATCAATTCAGTTTGTTTACACAAACTTATAATGCATGATTCAAATATAAATACGTATTAACATATCAGATCAAGTTGATGATGGGCTTGAAATTGATTTGAGGTGATATTTAAATTAAAGGCAAAGTGAGCCTCTAAATGATGCAGCGAGGATCTAACACTGAAATTTATAAATAAAAGAAATTATTGCCTTCCGTCAAACAGGGCATTTGGTCTAGTGGTATGATTCTCGCTTAGGGTGCGAGAGGTCCCGAGTTCAATTCTCGGAATGCCCCATCGTGTGTTTTTTGACATTCAATCAATATTTGTCATTTTCTAATTCTTAATTTTTAAATTAACCTTTTTTAAATTTATTTAAATTAATATTTTTGAGTTTCCTCTTTTAATCTTTTTTAGAGTAATTTTGATTGAAAAAAAAATCATATAAGTCCTTCAGATTATTGAATAATATTAAATAAGCGAACTTCAAAAAATATCATTTAGTTCCATGAGGTTGGGGTGTAATATCAAATAAGTTCTTTTGTGAAAGTGACGACCAATTATAGATAAAAAGAATGTTGACGAAGAGAGATGCAATCTTGAGAATTAACGACGCGCAATATTTCCAACCCAGAAGTTCAGTGTCAGAGAGAGATAATAATCATCCTGTTAACACGTGATTCCAGCATTGCATCCCTGCCATACACGTGGCGTCTACCTGACATTTGGCCTTTATTTATTTACTAACTCATCTATTTGTTCTCACAGGTTTCTGACCTCAGTCAAACCTCGGACATGGGGGTTCAATCAAACCTCAGACACGAGGAGTCAACCAAGCCTCGTCCACGGGTACAACATCCAATCTTTTATATCAGCCACATACTCCTAGATGCTGAAAGCCGATACCCCTTGCTGGAAAAGCTTGCTCTGGCTCTCCTGGTGACGGCGAGAAAGCTACGGCCGTATTTCCAGTCCCACACTATCCAGGTTGTCACTGATCAACCGCTCCTGAAGATACTGCACATTCCTGAGGTCTTGGGAAGGCTGCTTAAATGGTCTATTGAGCTGGGCGAGTATGACATCAAGTATGTCCCACGGACAGCAATCAAGGCTCAGGCACTGGCAGACTTCGTCGCCGAGCTTTCTACTTCAGAGCCACCGCTTGCCAGACATCAGACAAACCTCTGGTCCCTTCATGTTGCACCAATCCCAAAGGGCTGGGATTCTCCTAACCAGCTCAATGGGAGCCACCTTACACCAGGCCGTGACACTTCAGTTCAAGGCTACAAATAATCAGGCAGAGTGTGAAGCTCTTATTGCAGGGCTAAAATTTGCACTCAGTATGGCTGTGAAGTACATATAGGTGTTCAGTGACTCCCAATTGGTCGTCAACCAGGTGAATCGAGCATTCAAAACAAAGGACGAGGTCCTAAAAAAATATCTGCAACAGGCCCAGTCCTTAATCTGTCAGTTTGAAGATTTCTCCCTGACGCATATTCCCAGAGGAGAAAACCAAGTGGCAGATCGGCTTGCAAAGGTGGGGCTCCCCGACCTCCGCCGAACTCAAGTATTCGAAAGGCCCAGTTTCGAATGCAGAGCATCCGCCTTGCTGGATGGACAGGATCCTCAATTATCTGAAAGATGAAACCCAGCCCGATAACAGGCAAAAGGCGAAGAAACTGAAGCTTGATTGCGCCAAGTACGTTCTCATCAATGGGGAGCCCTACAGAAGGTCTTATGCCAAGCCCCTCACCAAGTGCTTGCGACCTGAGGAAGCTCAAGAAGTCATGGAGGCTGTGCACAAAGGGGAGTGCGGAACTCATGCTCGTGGCAGAAGTCTGGTTATGCGAATCCTACGCCAGGGATTCTTCTGGCCAAATATCCACAAGGATGCTCAGGTGTTCGTGGAGAAATGCTCTCAATGCCAGTACTACGCTGACATGCACTAGCGGCCCGCCGGCTATCTCAAGCCCATCAATTCGTCTTGGCCCTTCGCTATTTGGGGGCTAGACTTCCTGGGCCCAATGCCTACAGCCATGACGAACTACAAGTGGATACTAGTGGCTGTCGACTACTTCACAAAGTGGATTGAGGCCAAGCCACTTACTCAGCCTACTGCGCAGAATGTAGAAAATTTCCTATGGGCCAACATCGTCTACAGATATGGCATAGCGATGGTGATTATCACAGACAAAGGTACCCCGTTTGCTAATCAGCGGGTCCATGACTTCTGTGGCAAACACCAAATCAACCTCAAGTACGCATTTGTCTGGCATCCTCACACCAATGGGCAGGCAGTAGCCGCTAACAAAAACATCCTGAATGTCTTGAAGAAACGTCTTGACGGCGCCAAAACCCGCTGGCTAGAAGAACTACCAGGCGCTCTTTGGGCTTGTAATACAGCTCCTTCCGAAGTCACTCAGGAGTCCCCTTTCTCCCTTTCATTTGGGATGGACGCAGTCATACCAGTTGAGCTAGAACACTCCTTCCCCAAGGTAGGAACCGCAACCAACTTCAACCTCGAAGATCTGCAAACCTGGATGGGCGAAAATGATGATTCACGACGAGTCGATCTAGACCTCTTGGAACAGAAAAGAGAGTTGGCCTAGAGCACAAGCGCCTAGAGCACAAGCGTCAGGTTGAAAGGTATTTCAACCGCAAGGTTAACCCCAGGACTTTCATTCAAGGAGACTTGGTACTCAAGCGGCGGCTTCTTGCTGGCAGCAATTTGGGAGTTCCCAAGCTTGAGCATAACTGGGAAGGCCCTTACATCGTGCGCGAGATTGCAGGACCGAACGCATATTATCTAATGACTTCTGAAGGCATCCAACTCCCTAGAACTTGGAGTGGGGACGATCTAAAGAAATTCTACGCCTGATCCCTGGCAGCAGTTCATCTTTATACTCCCTATACAAGATTCATTTGTACATATTCATTAAGAAATTTATTACACGAATTCAATTGACAAGTTCTGGGACATTCTTTATAGACATCTGGGTTCTTCCAAAATATATCTGGATTTCTTTATATTGTCTCAACGGTTATATCTTGAACTCCAAAGTTCTTGTGACAATGAATCTTACACCTATTCATTCATATTGGGGTATTCATATCAGCCTAATGTCTATCGCTCAGGTATGATTTCAACCTCAAAAATCTCAACCATCGTACCCAAGGCTCCCGAGCCTCATACACGTTGGTTCGTTATAACTAACCTTCCATATACGGAGGTCACTGAGCCTAGTTACGCCTGGCAAGCGGGGTATTCTACATACATCTAGAACCCTTCCATAAGCCCATCCGGCTAGCAGAAGGTCTGAAGGTCTGCTCGTAACCTTAGGGCAGTCCCTATCATCTACTCATGATACAGGTCCCCCCTAAGCAGAGTACCTTCGCTTCCCACTAGGATCTGCCGCTCTAACGGGGGTCAGCCCTTGCCTCAAGTACAAACATCGGCCACGATGTTTCAGACGAACAAGTCCTTTTGGCATTGGGTCAGATAACTCCTCCTAGGCAGGATCTCCACTACTATTATTACTTCTTTCATGTGTAGGCACATAAAGGGATATGATTCCGAGCCCGAAATTATGAAACCCCCGAGGTCAGCCCATGCCTTAAGTACAAACATCGGACACGATGTTTCAAACACTTCCAGTCCTTTTGGCATTGAGTCAGATAATACCTCTTAGGCGGGATAATACCTCTTATCATTGCTTCCTTCCTATACGGATTTGTGAAATTCAAAGTTCAAGTTGGGAATATTCTATATGGCTCAAAGACCTTTATTATTAACCAGTTATGAGGGATTTTCTCATAGAGTCACAATCAGAATGTCTCAAACCTCATACAAATGTACCTGTTCATTTCATACACATCAAAATAAAATAGATATGTAAAACAAAACAAGCTTTCTATTCATTCATTTTCAAAATTACAAAGAATTGAGGTTACAATTCACTCATCTTACAAGGAAAGTGGGTTAGCCTTTACTGATCCCATCCAAAAGATCGAACACCTGATGGATGAGGTCGTCAGTTAAGTCAAAACCCTCCTCCCTGTAAGTAGGATCAGCAGTCAGGCAAGGAAAGGGATCCACTTCCTCGAGGTCAGAGGCAGTAATTTTGCCCCCTTGAATCAATGTGGAGGCCAATCCTTCCCATGCTCGCTTGATCCCTTCTAACCTCTCTTTTCTACAAGGTAGGCTTGTTTGTAGGCTTTCACAGCCGCCGCAGACCTCTCCGCAGCAACGGTCTCCTGGTCTCCGACAACCTTACCCATCTTCTCTCGCAGAGCCTTATTGTCAGCCTTCAGTGCACTCATTGCAGATTTGTAGACTGCAAACTCCTCTTGCAGCTTAGCCTTCTCCTCCTTAACGGCGTCAAGTTGAGAAGACTTCACAGCAAGCTGCACTCTCAAGGCCTCAATTTCTTCACCCTTTGTTGAAGCTGGCGTCCTTGTTCCAGTACTTGCTCCTCTGTCCTCAAGGCCCTATTCAGAGTCAACGGCAAGCGAGCAAGAATCTGCAACAAAAACAGAGTTAGCTCACAAGAACAAACGAGAGAGAAGGTCTGAGAAAGAATCCTTACCGTAGCTACCCAGTTGGCAAAGCCTGAGTAAAGCTCTGGCGTTGAGGTCCTCTCCAACTTCTCCTCCAAACCTTTTGACACCAGGCCGCTCCCCAGGGCCAGACCTACTTCCCCTCGGTAGATGCCGCCTTGGTTCGTCGACGGCAGGAAGACGACCGTCAATCTTCTCTCGTCCCCTCTCGTTCTCACTGCCATTCTTGTGCCTTTGTCCCCGAAGATCCCGGCGAAATTAGTGCTGTAGGGGGGCTCTACACTTCGCTGCCAGTCATGTTCTCCCCCGGCAGCAAAGCCTTCCTCCTCTACACTTTTCGCCTTCTTAGATGGGGGCTCTGGGCTCGTGCTCTCGGAGGGACCCCTTTTCTTCTTGGGAACCTCGCTGAGAATCAAATCCAGGCAAGATCCCTCCGTCCTCTCCTTTTCTTGGCCTTCGTCGGCCTTATTCTCTTCCTTCTTTTTCCCTATAACAACCCCTTTGGCACCCTTAGGGATTGTCTGGGGCTTGGCGGCTGACACGGGTCCCTTCCCCTTTCTCGTGTATCCCAGCTTAGCCAAAGTTTTCCTGTCGTCTGTGGTATCCTCAAGAAAGGATACCACATCGACGGCGGTTCCGCCGCAGACCGGCTCCGAAACCTCTATCTCCTCTTCCTCCCCCACCTCAGTAATCTTTTTACTGAGCTGGGTGGCAGGAGGCTGCCCCCTCCTGGCCCTCTTCATCAGAACCGTGCCGGGAGGTGGGGTGACTTCCTTGAAGATGGTGTACCCCAACGCCTTGGCGTGCAGGGATACATCATTTCTCACGTGTCTGAGGAAGTCTTTAAGGGGCCAACTCTGCCCCTTCAACCTCTCTAGGCTTTTTAGGGTGTCTTGCCCAGCCATCCACTTGGCGTCACCAATGAACTCAGGGAGGCATGTACCGGGCGTCAAGGGGATTCCTAAATCCCCTCCGACGAAGAAGTAGTAGTCCCTCCAGTCTGAATGGGAACTACTTGCCCCTGAAAACATTGCCTTCCTCGTCTTTGACCGCAGGGCCAGACATCCTCCGTACCCTGACACCGCCATCTAGCTGAACAAGGTCCTGAACAGCGTCAAGGTCCACGGTATTCCCTAAGCCTGCAGCAGTTTCAGGAAGGAATACACGTAGGTAACGGCATTAGGGGAGAGTTGCACCGGGACAATCTGAAACGAGTTCAAGATTTCCTTGAACTCCGGTTGCGGCGGCAACATTAAACCGTACTCCACCTGCGCCCGGTATACGCATACCGCCCCTTCAGGAGGGCTGTTTGGTTGGAAGTCGGTGGTAAGGGAGATAATCGTCAGGTTGAGGTTTCCTCTAAACCCTCTGGTCGTGTTAAGCACCTCGTGCTCTATCAGGAGACTCTCCTGATAGCTGGTGTCCTTGTAGAACTAGTCGGCCAGCTCGGCCCACTCGATCTCTCCTGCTTTCATGGCTTGATTTTGCAACGGACGAGACGAAGATTTATTTTTCTCTCTTAGGGTTTGAAGACGGACAAGTACTCCAGTTTCCCCTTGGGAAAGCCTTTATGGGAAACAGCTGTGACCTTTCGTCTTCTGGCCGTCGGATCTTATCGATCAGTGCGCGGACACAATCAGACCGTTCGTATCTTCTGACAAGTTCAGAATTCGAAGCGGCGCACGGTTATCGAAGCATCGCTTCCCCCTGTTTTATCATACGTCGTGCACGATAGTTCATAATCATGCGCAATATTTTGAAACTGTGTTCTATTCCTTGTCCTCTTTACTATTATCGTCCGATGTTTTATAATTGTGCACGAGGATAGTAAATTTCCTTTTCAACTTAGAATTTATCATTGACTTTATACTTTCACACTTATGAATTCTTGTTCTTTCTCTTTTCTAATCTCGTGGTACCTGTTTCAAACACGAAAGAAAAGACAAATATAAACAGAATTCATTCAAAACAAATTTTTGAAAGAAAGAATGCATTTCATTAATGATAAAACTTGTTACAAATTCATTTTCTCTGTTCTCTTACATGTTTCTTTCATAAGTACAGGAAAAATAAAGAAAATACAAGGCTTCAGAATTTAGACACTTAGTGTAATAGTGTCGACCTCAAACATGAGGGAACCCCCCTCTTTGAGACCAATCTATGACACTACTAACAGCAGGGAGCAGATCACCCGGGAGCCACCAGGACTCCTCTCCTCAACTATCGTTCCTTCAAATATAATATTGATGGTGATGCTAAGGAGTTAGGAGACCGAGGCAAGTCACTTCTGGCTAGGCCTGTCAACAGATCGAATTTGGATCGGATCGACCCCAACCCGGATCCAAATCCATGAACCACGGATCGGGTCAATCATCGGATCGGGTCATAGTCAACCCGGATCCTTTCGGATTGAAACCCGGATCGGGTCGGAACTCGGATTTTCGGATTTGATCCATTTACTAAGATTGCAAATAATATACACAATCACAAAATTCTCAAAATTAAGCAGAGAAAAAGTTGAGATAATGAGATAACTAGCTTAAAAAATCACCTCAAAGAGATTATGAAAAATAAAATACAAATAAAGTCAGTAAGAAAAAATAGTTATTCAAGACAAACTATTAAGAAAATAAAAAAATAGATGAGCAGACAGAACAGATGAAGGAAAAATAGATAGAATAGATAAACAGAATTCATGGTTTCTAAACTACTAAATTGACGAAGCTATATTTTCAAGCTAATAAAGATATTCATATTCATAGCAATCTAAAATATGATCAAATACTAGTACTTCTGAAGATGATATTAAATTAAACTAGAATAACGCAAAAAACATTAAAGCATTATGTCTACAAAAAATTAGAAAAGCTCTTATATTGATAGCAATTTCAAATAGTCTTAAGCATCTTTAATATCTTCAATTTTGGTCTTCCATGCCTTCCTTCATGTTCTTTTCCTTTTTTAAAGTTTGTTTCTTTACACCTTCAGCTTTGCTATTAATTTAATTTTATGTGATATAAATTTTACTTAAATATATGATCAATAAAAATAATGATATGCAATAGTTAATATATGTTGAAATTTACTTAATAATATGTAATAATTAAATATGTAAACGGGTCGGGTCATTAACGGATCGGGTCAATAGTAATCCAAATCCAATCCTTTTAAATATAATCGGAGCGGGTTAGTAAACGGATCGGATTGACGGATCGAAAAAAACTCCATTTGGGGGGTTAATTGGATCGGAACTCAGATCGGATCGGATCATGATCTGATCCATTGACAAGCCTACTTCTGGCTCTCTGGCTGATTCTACTGCTGGACTTTAGGAGGAGCACTCCGGCCTAGCCATCTGGCCTCAAGGGGAGTAACTTGGCCCTCTTCAGGACTCCTGCGCAGGGGAGACAGATGATATCCCCAGCCAACGTAGGACCTTGCTGGAGGAACCTCCTCTGGGCAGTGGCTCCCAGCGTCGAAGAACCTGTCAGGTCCCTTAGGCCCACAAAAGGGAAGAACATCAGAACTTCTGATATTCTCCTGATTTAAGATACTTACATCAACCAATGTCTGTAGGAGAACATCAATAGCTGCCTGGTTCTTCACGTGGTGACCCACCGGCGAGGCGCTGACGATATTCACCACCCTCCTCACCGCTTTTTCTAGATCCTCCATACGCCGTCCCTGCCATCCAGAGCTATTCTCCACCAAGGCCCGCAAGAAGTGAACCTCGGACTTCAACAACTCCTGGCGACGAGTTTCGGAGGCCGCCTCCTACGCTCCCGACGATGCCTCCCTGGCCTTTGCAACCTCATCCCTTAGCCAGCTTCTTTCTTCTTTCAAAGCCTCCTTCTCATCATATAAATCCTTTATTCTTTTTTGGAGGTCTTTGACATGAGCAGAATGGGTCTGGTTCACATCTGATAGGCTGCGGTGGAACTCTCCCCTTGCAGCCTCACTCTTACTAGCCCATTTCGCATTACTTAGAGCCAGGGAAGCCAACTTGTCTTTCAGTTTATACAACTTCCCTAGCTCCTCCATGTGATCACTTTGAGAGCGCTTCGTGACCTGCAACAAAGCGCCCTCCAACTCCTCTATTCTCCGAAGGTGGCAAGCCTCCCCTTCCTCTTCGCCCTTCAGAGACTTTACTACTCCAGAACCTTGGAGGTACTCCCCAAAATCTTCTCCTCCTCTCTCCTTATCTCAAACAACCTTTCTCCCAATACGCCCCACGCCTCTCCAGTACTGGGGGCGACATTGGAGGCGGCTGGAGGAACCCTCCCCTTCTCCTTAATCGCTTCCTCCATCTTGCCTCCTGGCCCTTCAATGCCAAGGGCGGCTTCAGGAGCAACCTGCAGGGGCACCTCCTTCTTCCCTTTAGTCACCTCCTCCATCTTACTGCCCTCCTCCTTTCTTCTCTTTTCTTCCTTTTCCTCGACATTTCGGAGATTCGCTGGAAGGAAAGAAGGGAAGAGGGGCTTCCTTTTCTTCTCAGAGGGAGGGATTGATACACCAGGAGGAGCGGGACCGCAGATCTTGAGGGATGTCCTCTTCACACCCTCTGCAGAAGGAACCCCGAACCTGGGAAGGAACCGCTCAATCTCTTCATCCTTGAGCAGGATCTTCCCAGGCGCTAGTTTTTCCCCCGCAACCGTCTCACTCACCAGGATCACCTCCTTCAGCTCTCTAGCCTTCAGAGACGGCTTGACAGGAGAATCAGAGATGTTCACCACTTCTGTGGTCTCTGCACCTGCTAGCTCCTGCCCAGACTCCGGCGTCTGCGCCGGCACCGTAGCTCCCACTCCTTCCTCTTGGAGCACTCCAACAGGCTCCGCCGTCGCCGGTTTCGGCGACCCTTCAGATGGTTCCTGTTGCCTCCTCTTCTCAGGAGGAGGGGCATTAGCAGGAAGATTGCTGGCCCTCTTCTTTGAGAAGCTAGACAGGGTCACCCACTTCTTCCTCTCCGCCATCTCTCTAACGATCTACTTTCTTGAAGAAATTTTCAGGGGCCTGAGGAAGAGAATACGGATCGGCGGACACCGCCCCCGTCTTATCCTAACAGGTCTCGGGCAGCGTGACCACCATCGCGACGATTCGCATTCTAGGACCCATATCAATATTCGCGCCCTGACAATACGGAGGCTGATGTTAATACGTGATTCCAGTACTGCATCCATGTCGTACACGTGGCGCCTACCTAGCATTTAGCCTTTATTTATTTACTAACTCATCTATCTGTTCTCACAGGTTTTTGACCCCGGTCAAACCTCGAACACTAGGAGTCAACCAAGCCTCGTCCACGATGAGCCAAGACCATCCCTGATAACATCGATGACAATGTTACAAAGTAGTGCCTGTCACAATCAGCTTGGCCCGACCGCGTCGTTCCCCGTACAAAGCCTTCTTTCCAAGACACGCAAATCAAGGGTCCGCATGCCCCAGCTATCATGGATCCCCAGAAGCAGTACTAATATTAAAAGTTAGCATCCTCCTTTTGCGGCTTTTGGTCCCTTCGGCGGCCGACAAGCGGCGCAAATCCAGAGCTTGTTCACCTCCTTTCTTCCGGAAAATCAGGATAAAGCTACATCATCCGCTGCCTACAAATACTCCTGAACAGTCTTCAAGCAGAGGATCGAAAAATCGAGCACCCAGGAAGAGCAGAATTCCTCCTCTATCACCTCTTGTAAAACGGGAGCTGGAGAACAAGAAAAGCTCTCTCCCTCTCTCTCTCTCTCTCTCTTTTCCTCTTATAAGCTCTTTGTATTAGCCTTCACGGCTACCTTTTTCCCATTAGTGAAATTTTTTCGCTGACCGCTCGGTGGACGTAGGGGATTTCCTCCCTGAACCACCTTAAATCTTTGTGTGCTGTTCTGGATGCCTCGAACTCTCTCTCTCTTAAGCCTCCACTAACAGGCTTACCTCTCTGCGCGTCGCCGTCTCCCGGAACTCTCTCTATTTTTTGGTGTTTCTTGGGATACCCTACATCCTATGTCAACACATCCAGAAAAGCACACAGAAATTTAAGGTAGTTCAAGAATAAATTTCTCTATGTCCACCTGAGGATCAGTGAGAGATTCTAATAAAGCTCAACAAAATTTTGGTCAGAGGACCAATGATAAGAGAAAAAGCAAAGAATAAAAGCTTTGTCCTCGATGGTTCTCAGGGGAATCTGATTCTCTTTTTTTGTTGATCTTTTTTTTTCTTTTTTTTTGGGCTCTGCCCAAAAGTATTTATAGCTAAGTTGTAATGGAGCTCACCGGGTTTTTCAGGATGAAATATTAAATATTATATTCACTGGATCCATACTAGCGGTCCCGCAATTGCCGGCTCTGGATAAACCATTAATAGTGGCCAGGGCACACGAGTCCTCAGTTTTTAGACCAGTGGGAATCTTCCCTTAGTGGAAGCTATGCTGACGTGGCGATCTCCACTGGCCTGACAGCGATAGCTGAGGGTCAGCATACCTCATAGTCGATGCTACTGGGGAGCTGGAGTCCCAATATCGTGGCCAAGGTCATGGGGTGTCGCACCCTTGGGTTCGAGGTTTGAAGCTTGCAAAGACAAAGCCTGATTAATCAAATATCGTGACCGTTGAAATAAACACTTGCACAATAGAAATTAAGAGTCTCTGGGTGCCATGTGCATGACTGAGATGCGACGCTGAATCCAGGTGTAAACATTAGCCCCCACACGAATGAGCGCGAATATTTATGTGGGCCCAAGCGTATGTTTATTGGCACGTGGGTGAGTGTGTTGCTTTGAATTTTGTTTCGGCGAAAAACAAATCTAGGGCAAGGCCCCATCGATTCACATTCTGCTTCTGCGAGAAAAGAAAGGGAGAAAGCAAGTTAAGACAATGACTTCAGAAAAACTGGGCTGGTCTGGCGTCTCTGATCAGCAAGAAGAAGAGGTCGAGCAGTTCTCCAGGGAAGCCTCCCCATGAGAAGAAAAGGGTCGCTACTCCGCCTTTGGCAAATGAACCGTTGCTGAGGCTGGAGCCTGCTATTTCTGCTCTAGAGGTTCTGGGGGCAGCGACAATGGCCCCACAATTAGTAGTGCAGCCTGAATCACCGACACTTAGGGTTGCTGGTGTTCTGTTAAGAACCCTTTCGTCCATGGAAGAACCTACAAAGGAGGGTGAAACGAAGAAAGACAAAGTGGAGATTTCCTGCCAAGAAGTCAAAGGTGGGAGAGGAAAAAGAGAAGAGCGTCACGTACAGGACGCGCGAAGGTGAAGTTCTACCATCATGGAGAATACTGCTCAAGGAAAAAGAGATGACAGCATAGAGCAGTTTCTCTCACACTCTAGTACTACAGCAGTGGGGGGATCCGTGAAGACCCACTAATAATAAGTGGGTCCAATCACTCCTCTGTAAGACCAGTATCTCCTCCTTCCTCTGCATTAAGATTAACCCCTCTTCCCCTAAGCAGTGCTCGAGTCTCAGAAGGTCGTAGAGAGGAGAAGAAGCAGGAACACAAGAAGAAAGAGATTGTCTACCAATCTGCCCCAGAGATTGAAGGGGTTATCAATAATTTAGGGAAGGTATTGGTGGAGAAGTTTGTCGAAATAAAGAGAGGAGAGGAAGAGATTTTGAATAATACTCTCCTCAATGTCAAGGTAATAGAGAAAATAAGGCAGAGGCTGCAAGGAGAGAGTTCTACCGTACAGTTTCTGAGATCAGCCAAGCCCACTCTACACATGTTAAGGACCTCCAGAAGAGAATAAAAGAGTTGGATGATAAGAAGGAGGCCTTAAAAAAGGAACGAGACTTCCTCAAAGTTCAGGCGATGGAAGCCAAGGAAGCAGAGGCCAAGATGAAAGATACTGCTTTTGAGGTCCATCACCAGAATGATTTGATGAAGTCAGAAAAATGTTCAATGCGCACCCTGATAGACAGGAGTCAGGGATGGAGAGGGCAGCGCATGGAGCATTCGGAGGAGATAGTGAGGAGAGCTGTAAACATTCTCAGCTCCTAACCATGTCAAGAGCCAGGCAGCCTTTGATGTACTCCTGCAGACACTAGTAGATGTTAGCATTTTGAACCAAGAGAATATCAGAGGTCCAGCTATTCTTCTTTCTATGGCCCTAAATGTCCAGACAGGTTCTTTGACATTGGGAGCCTAGGCTTAGAGGAGGTTCCTCCCTCAGGGGCATACACTGGTTGGGGGTATTGGCCTGCCTCCCCTTGAAGAGGTCATGATGAAGGTTAGAGCGCTCCTCCTGAACTGCAACAACAACAGCCTCCAGTCGAAGGCCCATAGGAACTCGCTTCTTTTTGGCAAAGTCCTTCAGAGGTGAATCATTTTGAATAATCATAGGTGTTGTGTTTGGTTGGTTGCCCTTTCGGAGCTGCTACTGTTGAAAATATAGTTGCTCATATTTTGGAAGTTCTGTCTTATTTTGTTTTTACCTTTTCTTATCTTGTACCCAGAAAGAAATATGTAAGGGACAAGATGTAAAGACTTGTAATAGAAATTCTTCAGTATTAAAATTCTTCTTTGCAAAATGTATTTTATGTTGAGTATGAAGTGTTGGAATGTGCTATGAAATGAAATGTATAATGAATTCTGAAATGAACTGGTAAGCTCCAGCGCATAGAACTTAACAGAACATAAGCCCTACACAAAACATAAAAAGGATGGACTGCATAATATCGAATATGATAATTAGAGGAACAAAAATATTGCAAAGCTTTCTAAGAAAGAGAATAAAATTGAAAAATTTAATAAGTATAGCAGTTGATGCCCATACTTAGAACTATCGGGACCGATGATACCAAAAGTAAAATTTTGAATGGATAGTAAACAATCAAACCTGACGAGAACCATCATGAACGATTATCTTGGAAAATGAAGGGATTGCGATGCTTCAAAATCCACGCATTGCTTCGAAATCCGTACCTATTAGAAAATGGATGGTCAGATTTCACCCACCTATCATTGACAAGATCAAACGGTCAAAAGGCGAGGGAGTAGGGCTATATCTCCCGCCAAGCCTTTGCAAAAAGTTCTCTTTCAGCCTTAACTTCCAGGAGGCCTATGGCAGCAATAGTGTGACGATTGCTGTGGAGGCATGGACGAATAAGAAAAAATTGAGGGTGCTCTCCCAACAAATATCTGACCAAGGATTCACCATACCGGCAGAGATGGGTCTGGCAGTGGGGAGAGGTTTAGCAAAAACAAAGTTAGAAAAGAAGATTGAGGAAACCCTCACTCCATACCTCTACGCCAACATTGCGAATAGAATAGTTTCTGTAAGATACTACTCTTCATGCCTTCCGAATAATTGTATGATCTTATTGATAGTATTGTTTTTGCTCTGCAGGTGCTTGCTCGCCTCCCTTTGATGCTGAACAGGGCCATGAGGGCGGAGGAGCAGATTGCTGTACAGGCTAACTTCCTCTATCAAAGGGATGAAGAAATAAAAACAATAAAGGCTTAGCTTGACGCAGAATCCTTTGAGAAGATAGCCCTGCAGGAGGTTAATAAGAGGCTTCAAGAGGATCTAGCCAAATATAAATCTGGGCTAAGAGTTTCCAGGGCAAATGCTTCAGCCACAAAGGAGAAATTAAAGGAGGTCTTTGAAGATCAAAGCACCACCATAATGGCCAAATCCGCAATAGTGGAGGCCTACAAAGTTAGCTTAGACTATAGAAAAAATAGGTTAGATGGGATTAGAAGAGCTTGGAAAGGATTGGCCTCTACTTTGATCAGAGGGGGTAAAATCACTACATATGACTTCTATGAAGTAGATCCCATTGCTTGCTTAGCTACTGAACTCTCATATAGGGAATAAGGGTTGGAGTTCACTGATGAGGTTATCTAACAGATGTTTGATTTTTTGGATAACATCAAGAGCACTCTACTCTTATAGATTTAAGATATATTTGAATGTAGTATTGCAATTATTTTTGTAAACAAGAATTTATAAATAACATTTATTTTTCATACCTGTCTCATCTGATATGAATTCTTTGCACTGTTGCAGTAGCTTGTATTATGAATGACTGGATGTATGAACTTTTGAGAGCTTTTTCCATTTAAGTAATGTGAATAACAACAATTCATCCATATCTGATTCCAAATGTCAAACCAGGAGAATGAATATCAAAGAATGTTGAACTCAAACTAGATATTAGGTGGAATGTAATTGTAATATCCACACATCAACTTTGATAATGAATGAACCCAAAATGAAAATGTTCTTCCAGGTCTAACCTGAAAATAAGTGGCCTTGTCTGTACCTGTATAGGAAAGAAGTAATAGTACTAGTAGTGATCTTACTCGGGAGAAGTTACTTCTCCGATGTCAAGAACATGAGTCTAAAATATCATAGACGATGTTTGTACTGAGAAATGGGTTGACCTCCGTTAAATGACAAATCCCAGCGGGGAGTGAACCTTGACCCTCGGGCGTATAGTGGGATCCCAATTGTAGGTGTTAGAAGATCTCACCTGCCTTGCAGGATTAACTAGGCTCGGGAACTTCTGTTAGCTAAGAGCATTACTAACGTATCAGGGACGATGATGTACATATTGAATAGTGATGACATCGATTTCGGTATAAATGAGCAGATCGATGCAAGTGGAACATCTATGGAATAAACATCGCACGCTGTTACAGCTAGCAGAGGTACAATGAGGCGTTCTGTAGCAATTGAAATCTAGAATTCCTTGAACCCATAAGTTTCACAAGATCATGAATGTAATATGAATTCCAAAAAGCCGCCAGAATATGAATCCCATCGTCAATAAAGAATATGAATTCTATAAAGTATGAATTTCATGATTAATAAAAACAATCAATAAAGAATATGAAGCAGGAGACCAACGAGTTTTGAAAGATCTGTGAGGAATGAAATCCCAGATCTTTATCAAGAATCCCTTGAGTCTGTAGGAATTTTGAGTTAAGCAAAGAACTTTTTGAGATCGTCACCGCTCCATGTTCTTGGAATTTGGGTGCCATCTGAATCCATCAGGTACTATGCATTGGGTCTGGCAACTTCACGGACAATGTATGGGTCATCCCAATTTGGCCCAAGTTTAGGAACCTCAAGATTACTGCTTGCCATTTGTCGCCACTTAAGAACAAGATCGCCTTGGGCGAAATCTCGTGGTTTTACTTTGCGATTAAAGTATCATTCAATTCGGCGCTTGTGCTCTATACGCTTGAGTGCGGCTAATTGCCTCTTATACTTTAAGAGATCTAGATCGAGACACCGTGAATCATCTTTTTCCTTCATCCAGGTCTCTAGAGCATTGGGTTAGAAGCTTGCAGCAGCTTCCACCCTGGGAGAGAAGTGTTCCAATTCAATAGGTATAACGTCCAACCCGAAGGCGAGGGAAAAAGGAGATTCTTGAGTAACTTTGGAGGAAGCAATATTATATGCCCACAGAGCGCCTGACAGCTCATCAGGCCAGCGGGTTTTTGTTCCATCTAGGTGCTTTTCTAAGATAAGTATGTTCTTATTGGCGGCCTCAGCTTGGTCATTAGTATGTAGATGCTAAACAGACGCGTATTTGAGGTTGATCTGATATTTTTTCACAGAAATTGTGAATTCTCTGATTAGCAAAAGGAGTGCCATAATCTGTGATGATGGCCATAGGAACACCATATCTGCACAAGATGTTGGCTTATAGAAAGTCTTCTACGCGCTGAGCAGTAAGCTGAGCCATTATCGATCCACTTTGTGAAGTAATCAACTGCCACAAGGACCCATTTGTAGCTTCATATTGTAAGAGGCATTGGGCCCAAGAAATCAAGCCCCCATACTGCGAAGGGCCAGAAAGAATTGATTGGCTTAAAGAAACCTGTTGGCTGCTTCTGTAGATCTGCATAATATTGGCATTGGGGGCATTTTTCAATAAATGCCTGGGCATCTTTGTGAATGTTGGGCTAGAAAAATCCTTAACGAAGTATGCGCATGACTAACTTCGTTCACGAGCATGAGTCCTGCATTCTTCTTGATGGATGGACTTCGTAACCTCCGCTGCCTGTTTAGGTCTTACATTGCCAAACATTGAGATTTTCACCTCCACCTACCTCAGAGAATGAAGTCAAGCACGGAGGACACCTTAAGCATGGTTTCTGGGAAGGATCTCTCTAGCAAGATCGTCAATAATGTCTTTCTGGCAAGTGATGGTTTGTGATCCATTTAGCTGAAGGTTTCTGCTCGTTGATGCACTAATGTTTTTGGTTATTGTTGCAGAACTTAGGATGCCTTTCCTATCTAGCGAATAGGGCAGAAGAGACGAAGGTAAACTTAGTGTGGCAGAATCACGAGAGGTGGAGGATGGACTTGGCAATGCTCAAGGACATATCCTAGCTTCTTTGCACGATGTGAACGAACCATGCAACTAAGCTCTGAGCTGAGCAAATAGATGAAATAAAGATCACTCGAAAGGAGCTGGCGTATGCCAAGGAGGCGGCGCAAGCCACTAAAGAAGTAGTGGCATTAAAGGAGGAGGTGGAGCAGCTGCATGAGAAGCCGCCGTTCGTTCTGGAGTTCTCTTTGGAAATCATCCAGGGCCTAGAAGATAAGGTTGCAACTGACTACATAGGAGTCCGCTATACTTGAAATAGAGGATAAGTAACAATCTTAATTAGAAGAATCATATTGCAGTGTATTTTTTATTTACAAGCAAAAGGGCATTTGTTCAACAGACCTATGAATATTTTGAATTGTGATTCAAGTATGGGAGAAAGATTACTCTTTTAAGACTAGTATTTACACAAACACATATATATAATACAAAAAAATGATAATATGTATTATGAATGTATGCCAACAAGAAAGTATTTGTAAGAGAGAATGTTGTGTACATGCATATATTATATCTTCAACCGATATAGCATTTGTTGTTTCAAAACTGGGAAAGAGTGCAGCAAATAGTTTGTCACTCTCAAAATAATGCATATAACTCAAATTAACTCAAAAATGGTCTCCAAATCAATTAATTTTTAGTTAACAAGGACAAAACTTGACTCTACTTCAAACTCAAACCTACATACAAGAAATCCTAATCATCAAGAACTTAGAAGTAGTAAGCCCATAAAAATAATGCACTTTAATTAAATTAGCTTAAATATTCAGATAGCACTGAATACAACAGAACACACTTCTATTAACAAACAGATGCAGTTCAGCAAAAGATAAACCTCTAGAAACCACATGATGCTTTACAAGGCGTTCCTCAATGAGAAAATCTATACACAGTAGAATGAGAAACAGCTCGAACCTGTAGAAAAAGGCAAAATAACATCAGCTGCAGCAGCCTCCTCCCTGAGCAACAGTTCCTTCCCTTCCACCAGCTGCACCTTGGCTGCGGCCATAGCCTACCTTGATACCAGAAATCTACGGTCGAGAAGAGCATAAGCAAATTTTCAATTAGGGGTGACAATATAACATTGCATAGGATAACCTCCACTTAAGTTAAAATTAAGCTTATATATCACATCATACACAAATTTTAATATTAAAATAGAAATATTTCAAATCCTATTTATATTCTAATTTTAAAATAAATTTTATTTTATATCCTACATAAATTATAAAACAAACAACTAATTATATTTTACATCCTACACATATCTTTAAATAAAACTAACTTTGATTAATTTTTAAAACTAATTTTATTTCAAATATTTCACAAATTTCAAAACTAAATATCTCACTAAAGTTTAGTTTTAACCGGGTTAAATTATACTAGCTAAACAAACACCTTTTTGGGTACCCAAACTAAAAATGAAAAAACCAAACAGACAAATTTTGGTTAATCAAATCGATGATTTCCATTTTGGCTTTATTTGGTCTATTTTGATTCTTTTTAAAGGTTTTGTACATTTGATTCTAGGGTGCAGCTTCTTAGTTCAAATTTTTAACTAAGTTGATAAAAAAAAAGGGGGTAATTCCATTCGAGCCCCTGACGTAGTCCCTTGATTTAATAAAGGCTCATAAAAATAAAAAATAAAAAATTATCTGAATCTATCTTGCCTAAAGTTGTTTTCACGTAAGTCCTTTTTGATAGATTCTATTAAGTTTGACTGCCAAGCTATTTTTAAAAATAAAAAATACATGTTTTCAAGTATTGAAAACATGTTTAACCATTTCTAATTGCTGTCAAAACATAAAATTTTTCTTCTTCTCTATATCTTAGTTCTTAGCTTGCAATATTAATTTTCAAAACTTAAACAAGTATTCTATTTTTTAAAATAGTAGCTTAACAGTCAAACTTAACATAATCCATAAAAAGGACCCACATGAAAATTTTGGATGGGAGAGACCCACGTGGCATGTTTTTGTTTTTATGGACTTACATGAAATCGGGCTCAACCTCGGGGACCGAATAGAATTACCCTTGTAAACAAATACACTTAGGCTTGGTTAACAAATCAAGATTAATGTTAAGGTTGGTGATTATGAATGAGATTTAAGTGTATGTAATTGAAATAAATGGAATATGGATATGAAATTCTCATAAATTCATATAATGATGTGTACTTCTTTCATATCCATGTTACAAAACATTACTAAAAGTATAAAACTTTTGCTGCTGCTGCAGCAGCAATGCATGCTCCTGCTGTAGCAGCAGCCGTGCCTGCTGTAGTAGCAGCAGAATGCAATTCTGCTGCTGCTACAGCAGCGTTTTCTGCTGCGGTAGCAGCCAAATCAGTCCCCGACGACGCCACAGCAGCAGCAACAGCTGCGCTCCCTGCAGCCGTTACAACGGGAAGCATTCCTGCAGCGCATCCAGCAACGGTGGCTGGTCCGGCTGAGGGAAATCTTCCATTACCCTCTCGCAATACTCACTTGTTGAAGCTCTTCCTCGGCAACCTGCAATCAAGAGTCCATAAAAATCCAGCTGACCCTTAGGCAATTAAATGGGTGGCGGCCTTGTACCACTCATGGAGAGCTCGCAACGGTCGCGTCCACAACAAACCTTTCCCGTTGCCTAGAGTTATCGCTGCACTTGTTTCTTTTAGCGAGGCCCAAGAACAACCTTCATCCAACGTGGGGAACTGGGATCCCAACAGCCTTGAAGGCTGTTGTTACCCCTCTGCATCCCATTGGGATCCCCCACCCCCACGATGGATTAAGGTGAACTTTGAAGGCTCCGTTAAACAGAACGGTGCGGCAGGCGCAGGGGGGGTTTTGCGGGATCACTGTGGCAACCTCCTACTAGCGACTGGCTACAAGCTCTACACTCATGCCACTACTACAGCAGAAGTGACGGGAGCACTCATCGCGATGACAGCCGCCCAAGAGTGGGCGGATACGGCGGACGGGATTTGGACAGAGGGCGACTCTGCCATCACTATTACGGACCTTCACCGGACAGCCAGAGGACACCCTCCCGACAAGACCATGGCCCAGATTGCTGAGCTTTTTTGTGCCTTCAAGGCATATAGGATATCTCATGTTTATAGAGCCGCTAATAGAGCGGCAGACTTTGTAGCTTCTTTTTCTTATTTCGATGACACAGAGTGGCGTAGGAGCATGTCCGTCCCACTCGATTTTTGTGCGATCCTCAACGAGGATCGAACCTTTTGTACCTGATGTATCTTTTTACTGTTATAGTATTATCGGCTACGGCCGAATTGCATGAAAAGTATAAAACTTTTATGTATTTATTTTACTTAATGGACGATTGCCTAGGCTTAAAAAGTTTACAATATTAGAGGTAAGGTTTTGCTGCTGTACTTCATGATTGTTATACAATAAACTAGGGCAAGTTGTTATAGTTCACAAAGGTGTTAGTTCTCTTGTACATAGCCCATGAAATATGAGTTGTGACATGAAAATTCTTACTGCCCTTCGATCTATTCTTCATTGTTTATACAGGAAAATTCAGGAGCATTCCAACCACCCACATGGCATCAGCGGAAACTATCTAGATCGACCAAGCCAAAACAGTTCAAGCAGGACGGACCAACCAAACCAAACATGGTTTGTCACCCCATTCCCTTCGTTCCAACTCTCTCAAGCAAGCAGGAGCAGCACGGCCCAAGGACCGTGCTCCATCCCTACTCCGTCCCCTGTGGGGTCCAGCCTATTATCCCAAGACAGTATGATTGTTGATTTCTTCAGCCACAGCCACTCCATGGCACCTATCAACCCTTTTTGTTCCCCCTATTCTAGGCAAATAGCATGTAGCCACGCTAGCTCTGTCTGCCTCTCTAAGGTAAGAGTCACACATACAAGACAAGGACGTCCACTACACCACATCGACCAGTCGACTCCTCCGATGCTGTGGACTGAGGAGCCCATCTTTCCATCGGATGTCCACATCTAAGCTCCACGTGGCGAGATCCAGACCACTATGACATCTAGTTCGCCCCGGGCTGCTCAAATAAGAGGAGGTCCTCCTCCTCATGATCCTCGTACTGCGGTTATAAGTACTGGGATTTAACCTATAGAAAGGGGGTTGGGACCTTCGAGCTTCCTGAAGTCAATACTATTGTACTCCTCTTTTTCTTCCACCATTTTGTATTCCCGCTAAGGGGACATCTTCATATACTTAGTGGGAACTTGGAAGACCTCTCTAAACCACCTAAACCTGTGTGCGCTTTACTTTACTACACTCTCCACTTCTCCCCAAACTCACAATCTCATTTTCTCCCACTCGATCTCTTACGGACATTTTGCACGTCGCCTGCTAGCAAAGCTCTCCCTTCTCTTTTTCATACGTTAGCATCTTTAGTGCTTTCATTGAGGCCTATCAGTATTGTTGGCAGAGGCTATAGCTTTGATAAGGCCCAAAGCCTTACCACCCTCCCCAGGTGTTTTAAGCAAAGAAAGCTCCAGTCACCGACGAAGCCTTCAGCTCCAACACATGCGTCCGTTTAGAGCGACCTACGCATCACACTTGCAGTTGAAGGAGATACGTGCATCCGTAGCGTGACTCAATAAGTAGGTGGAAGCCCTTACCATCGCTGCCACTCATGACGGCAGAGGAGCTACCCCTAACTTTGGCCCTTCGCATGTTTTGCAGCAACATACGCTATCGCTATGGCCCCTATGGGAAGCGTCGTGGGTCCATCGCAGGCAAGGCCTGCATCGATGTTGCCAACTCAAGTAGCTACCAACCCATCTCAACCGCAGCTAGCATCACCTCCAACTGTCGCAAAAGACGTTGCTCCACTGACGACTCTCGTTGTGTTGTCAGTTCAAGCCAGCATCATTATCAACCACCCGCAATAACTTCACCTAGCAAGAGCAATGCTAGGAGTGACGACTGTAGTCACTTTGGCACAATAGCTCAACCGCCTCCTACAGGCGCACCCCCAATTGGAACCACTTCTTTCAGCCTCTCCGGTCAACATCCTTCACACTCAATTGCAGGTGTGACAACCATCGCTCCCACCACTGTTGCCTACGCATCCCATTTGGCACAGTCTCCAACGTTTTTAGATCGTACGGCCACCGCCTTCGTATCTAACGATTCCCTAGACTATTTTCACGATCCTAGAGATACCCCGCATGGTCCTTGCCAAGACGTCCACCCCCTTAACTTGGGAGTGCAGGACCCAAAGTTCTCCCTTACATCGACAACCATTCCCAGTAGCCCGTATACTAAAGATGGACACTTCGGTCCCTTACAACCTCACGATGACATGGACATTAGCAGACCACAATGACGGTAGGGATCATCCGACACATGGTTAGTGGTCCTGCTCCAACTACAAATAATCCTAATGAGCAGATTGTTCATTGCACGGTTCACAGTCTAACCAACACACTATTCCCTATTGAATTGGGAACCACCAACTTACATGTGTTATTTTACACTCTATCATCTTCATGTTCCCTTAGTTCCCATCAACAGCCCCATACCTCAGGTCCGAGGGAACTCCCTAGATTTTTCATTCAAGTGAAGTCCAACCAACTTGAATGAAAAATCTAGATAATGACGTTATTAGCAGGATTCAAGCAGGCTGGGTAAAATGGAGAAATGCTTCTGGTGTGTTATGCGATAGAAAAATCTCATCCAAAATTAAGGGTAAATTTTATAAAACTGTAGTAAGACCAGCGATGATATATGGTGCTGAATGCTGGCCTGCAAAGAAGAAACATACAAATAAAATAAATGTTGCAGAAATGAGAATGTTAAAATGGATGTGTGGATATACACGAAAGGATAGAATGAGAAATGAGTATATCCGAAAGAAAGTTGGTGTTGCACCAATTGAGGATAAACTTAGAGAAAGTCGGCTTCGATGGTTTGGACATCTAAATCGTAGGCCAATTGAAGCTCCAGTTAGAAAAATTGAGTTATTGGATTTTGCCCATGTACAAAGAGGAAGAGGGAGACCAAAGAAGACATGGCAAGAAACTATAAGGAGTGATCTTAGTTACTTAAACTTAGATAAGAATTTGGTAACTGATAGAGCGCAATGGAAACAAAGGATTCATGTAGCCGACCCCACCTAGTGGGATTAAGGCTTGGTTGTTGTTGTTGTTGTTGTTGTTGAAGTCCAACCAACGGCCTCACCACACAACTAGGACACCTAAGTTTCTCTCTTAAGATTGTACAGTTCGCTTGCACCACCTTCATGGGATAGCACCTTTGTTCGCCTAGGGGCAAGAGATAAAGGGCACCTAAGTCTTGCATCTAGGTAAAACCCAACTACTGGACTCATCACGCAACTTAGACAACCAGACCTTTATCCACCTAGCATGGAAAAGCCCTTCAATGACACCCCTATCCAAACAACCATTTTGGGACATGAGTCTTGACCATACCTTAGGTCCAAACGATACAAGGACTATCCAAGTTCTTCACCAAAGTAAACTTGACCTAAAGGGGAAGCAATGAAGCAAAGACAGTTGGACCCCCACCTACCTAACAATGGTCGGTCGACTGATGTACACCGCATCTGCACTGTTTGTCCACAAAGTATTAGCAATTTTCCTAAGAATACACCATGCAGTCGGTCTTCAGACTACTTGGTCCAGCACACCACGTGCGCCAAAATCTACTACATCATGTGCAATCATGCAAACATCGCACCACTCATCCATGAGTACATGCATACACTCTCTATGGGCATATACAGAAACATTTTCATTCATTTGAAAATCATTACATCCATTAAATTACAAATAAGACGAGTACATTCTTATTTAGAGGGATCATCCTCTTTGGTTCACAGGGTCTTCCTCCTTTTGAAAACTCAACATCCAATATTTCAAAGAACTAGGGAAAACTCTCATCGGAAAAGTTAAGACCAGGTTTTGAGTACATGGGCTCACCGCTTAAAGCAACCTTCTCCAACCACTGCGGAAAGCTCCCAGTCTAAAATGCCCGTGGCCAGAGTAGTCCATTTTAATTTGATGTGTGCCATTGTTTGCATAGGTATGGCAAACTTTCCTTATCGTTGGTGGTGGCCTTCTCCAAAGCTAAGAAGATCTCCAAGGAGAACTTCGAAATGAAGGAAGACTTCTCCTTCAACTGCGCCAATTGTGCCAACTCCGCTTCGAACGGCCTCCATCTCCAAGGTGTGCAAGACCTGGAACTTTGCCGCGTGCCCCGCCCAACTGACCACAGAAGCTGGGACAAGTCTGTCTTCCACTTACGATGCTCCAGACCCATGTCCTGGATCCAACCTTCAGCATTTGCCTTCTTTGTCCATAGTTTCTTCACGTGCTCAATGAGGCTAATGCTCTCTTGATCCGGCTGCACCAGATCCACCATAGTCTCCTAAGCTCATCAAGGAAATAGGAGAAGTGCCCTAAGGTCTGCAACCATGATAAAAACCATCAATACAGGGGTTAAGCGGAAACTTCCAACAAGAACAAAGTATGGACTATCACTTACGAGAAGAATATTAATGGCAATCTTGTCAAAGAGATCCATCCCAGAGATTGTGCTCAAGATGTTCTCCCAACTCTCCATCTAGAGAATCCTTCCCGTGAACCTGAAGTCTCCAGAAATGGTCAACCCCTCCTTCGGTCTCTACGAAAGATGAAGGTAAAATTTTTATCCTTGGCAGTAGACCGAACAACCATCCTCAATTGCTAGTTACCAAATCCAAAGCATGCCGGTTCCTGTGGGGTCCCCATAGAAAAGAGATCTCAAGGGCGTGTTGTCGGCAGCTGGATCACCACCATCTTTATAATGAGAGACACTGTTTCTTCTCTGGAGGAGCCACCGAAGTTCCCACCGTCTTCTTCATCCAAGTTGATCGGTGACTTCCTCCAACTCCTCTTCTCAGGGGCTCCATTTGTCTCCATTTCCTCCTCGATCTTCCTCTTCTTTGCTCGGGTGTCGTCCTCGGTTCTTTGACCTTCCCTTGGGCCAATCATCAGTATCCTAGGGGGTCGATGGTCACTTTCTTCTTCTTAGGGGGATGTTCCACCACCTTCTTCTCCATGAAGTGCAAGGTAAGGAATTTGTTCCTCCATCATCACTAGATGAAATTCCTTCATCTTCCTCCCTGCTTTCCACTGTCTCTTTGCTCACTTCTTCCACCTTGCTCCCAGTAGCGGTGAACTCTCAATCGCCCCTCACACTAGCCAGGATTGTCATTAATAGGAACTCCAACCCCCGCAACTTCACCAATTTCCTGGGAGGATCCACACTCTTGAATTGGGATCAATAGCATCTAAGCCTAGCATCTCTCCAACAAAGAAATAGTAGTTGCGTTAATTAGAGTGGGAGTAGAGCGCACTGAAGAAAAGGGCATACCGAGTCTTGGCCGTCATATTCAAGCAGCCACAGTACTACATGTTCTATTGGAATATGAACAATGCCTCGAACAATCACAGATCCCAACCCTCTTTGTTATCCTTCAAAACCCGATAGAGGTTATAAATATATGCGACAATTGGGCAAGGACTAGCTTTTATTTTTTTAGGTCCTCTCTGAACTCTAGATGTGGGGGCAGCATCGATCTTATGTCTAAGAAGATATTGTACACACAAAAAAAGCCAGCTAGTAGCATGTTCGGCCGATTGACTTCTTTCGCCGCACAAACCTTGATTTTCAAGTTCAGACGAAAGGCATGGGCCGCTTTGAACACCTTATGCTCCGCCTTCAAGCTCTTACGGTGTCCACGATTCCCCAAGAACTTGGATAGCAACGCCAACGCTGGTCTCAACTTCTGTCATTAAACTCCTCTCAAACTTCAGCTCTTACCGGGGAGAAGAAAGGAAGGGTAGCCGAACAGACACTGTATAGATGAGAGGGCACAATCCTCATCTTGCTCCTACTTATATCCCTTCGCATTGACGGTGGCAGGCAGCTTTGATCAGATCAGGACCGTCCATATTCCCATTCGCCACTAAAAAGTGGGACCCTTATTCACTAGCTCCCAAAGCATCGCATCCTTTTCAACGCAAGTGCACCATTGTGTATGGATTGGTCTGTACCAGCCATCAATACGCCACACGATGCAAGGGACCAAAATACAATACGTTTCTCTTTCTCCCCTATTTACTAACCTCTTTTTACAGGGACACCCCGGTCTGCCCTCACAGTACAATGGTCCAACGGAACATCCTGTCAAGGTTACAGTATGCTCTTCGTTTGCTCGTTTGCAAACTCTCTCCAAGATTTACATGAGACGATAATATGAAGGTGAGATCGAACGCTATTCGGTTTAAGCCGTTCCCACTCCTCGTGGAGGCAAACCTACATTCAGGCGAACCGTAGACGATCTCGCCACGATGGCTCCTTAACCGATAAACCATTGTTCGTGTCTTGCCAGATAAACAAGGAACAACGAAGGGACATGCACACATACAATTCCGAAAAGGTGCATTCCATTAAACTTGAGGCAATGCATAGTTCAAGCTACCATTCTTTTAGGTTTATAAAACAATGAAAACAAAAAGTATAAGAAGAGCTACTTCACAATGACCACGACGACACTCCTTGGACATGCAGCGGGGCATACTCCTCATGGGGGGCTCTTCCTAGAGGGGGTAGAAAGGCGAGGTCTCCAGCACTGGCCGCACCAAGCATGCTGGCCAGCACAGAAAAAACTGTCAGAGCCCTCCAAGCAGGAGAACAGGACCTCTAGCCGACGAATGCTCAGTTTTGTTAGCAGATCAATGCTCACCAGTGACCTTAACAAGGTGTCATAAGTTGCTTTTGTCTGTGCTCTTTGCCCAACCAGACACTGAGTGATGATCTCAACAGCTCGGAATACAACCTGTCCTATGTCCGAGACCCGTTAACTTGTCCAGTCCCAATTGTAGCTGATCGCCAAGTTTAGTGTGGCATTCTCCGCCAGCAGCACCTACTTTAGCTGCTTCATGCCACCCTTTGTGTTTAGGGCGGTGTTCTACTGACGAGTTGCCTCGCTGCTCCTCTGTTCTGCCCCTTCTTTGCCATCTCCTTCACCTTTATTAGTTTGGTAGATTCCTCCCCATCTTCTTCAATGACTCTTCACGAGAGGCTATCTAGAAAGTCAGCTTTGCTTGCACGTCATTAGCATGTCACCCCTCCCATTGTCAAGCCTCCGCTCACATTGGCTGATTCGGCGGATAGGAGAGCCTTGTCCCTTTGAGCTTCAGCGTCAACACGCTCCCCTTGAGCATCTCTGAGGGCATTAGACAGCTTCTTTAGATCAACCTTAACATAGACGGTTTCTTCGACTATGCGCTCCATGGTCATAGCCATCTCCTGTCTCAATTTGGCCTCTATCACCTCGACCAGTGTGGCTTAATCCTTGCCCCATTATTGCCCTCATCTTCTCAAGTACACCTTGCAGCTTTATCTAGCAGAGGCCCAGACGATAGCCAACCTCTAGTTGTGCTCCATCCACTTCTCGCAGGTTCCATTTCAGGTTGTTGCAAATGCTTGCAAGCTCTTTGACCACATATTTCATCTCCAAGGCTAGTCCAAACGGGACCTTGTCCTCACCCCTCCTCCACCTCCACACCCTTATTACTCGGCGATGTCGATGTACTACTGAGAAGAATCTCTTCGTCCTTCCCCAATGTTAGAAATAGTGACGATCACCCTTTCGCTTTTGCAATTGTAGGACCATCCATGGAGCCAACCTTGCTCAGGAGAAGTTTCACTAACGATGATAGCCGAAACGTGTCCTCCTCATCTATGGTATGCAGCATGATCAGGAGTTGGCTTTTCGTTAGGACAATGTGCCGCGACACAAGGGACAATTCGTCTACCGTCTTTCTGACCACAATGACAGAGAACTTGTCCACCATGGTGGACGGTCCTATTAACGACGTGACTTCCACCTTCCCATCATCATCCAAGTTCAACGCCTTGGCCATGATGCTGGGGATGATCTTCTTCGACATGTTAACAACACTAGCTAAGTCCATCAACAGCGTTAACGGCTGCCTAGCTCAACAGGCCAGCCACCTGTAGGAGCAATGCACTTGCTTCAGTAGCAGCTTCATTGGCACCCTCGATGAGCGATGTCAACGTCATAGCAAAGTTCTTGTTGGAGCCAACATCTTCTCCAGCATCCCCTCCTTCCGAGAAGAAGGCTCTTCCACCCTCGCCTTCTTCGTCTTAGCTTCTACAGTCAGCAGCGGGTCCCGTTCCTCCTGAAATGGGAGAGGAACTTCATCATCGATAGGTTCTTATCGGCGCTATCTCTAAGAAACTCTCAAACAAATGCGCAAAAGATGACTTTCGCACTCGCTCAGTGTTTCAAAGGTCACAAAGAAAAAAAGTAGACACCCCAATAGTAAAGTCGCCTTGTATGCCTCTCCCTCTGCCTACGTGTTGTGTAGTTGCTAGTTGATTGCCGGGCACACATCAATGTTTGCTCCAAAGATCGAGGGATTTGATGTTTAAGCGGTAAATTTCAAGAGCATCCTAGCCACTCACGTAGCACCAACAGAAACCATCCCGATCATAACCAGTCCAAGTTGGCTGGACGGACCAAACTAGACATGGTTTGTCACCCCCTTCCCTTCGTTCCAGCTCTCTCAAGCTGCCAGGAGCAACATAGCCCAAGGATCATGCTCCGTCCCTATCTCTCTAGTCTCTATACCTATGAGGCCTATGCTGCTGTCCAAAGGCAGTACGATTATTAAATTCTCCTGTCACAGCCACTCTGCGACACTTGTACACCCTATTGTCTCCTTTTGGGAAGATAGCAGGTAGTAGTGGCGTCACATCAGCTCTGTGTGACACTCCCAAGTAAGAGTTGTGCAAACGATACATGGCAAGGACGTCCTCTGCTTCATGCACCAACCAACTGGCACCTTTTCCGGTGTTGTGGACTGCCGAGCTAGTCCTTCCGCTGAATACTCACATCCAGGCTCTATGTGGCGAGATCTAGATAGCTCCGGCAGCTAGCTCACCCCGTGAGGTTCAGATAAGAGGAGGCCCTCCTCCCTCTCTTATTCCTCTTACTGTAGCTATAAATACCGAGACTTAGCCTGTCGGAAGGGGTTGAAACTTTTGGGCTTCCTACAACCAATACTATTGAACTCTTCTTCCACCATCTGGTATTGCCCCCAAGGGAACATCATTCATATAGTGGCAACTTGGACTGGCTTGGCCGGTAAACGTAGGAGTACCCCTTCGAATCACTAAAACTTGTGCGTGCTTTACTTTCCTGCACTCTATTCTCTTCTCCTCCAATTTACAGTCACCCTTTCTCCCTCTTGATCACTAGCGGATATTTTGCGTGCCCCTTATTAGCAGAGCTCTCTTCTCCAATACGGTAACAATCATTTACTACATTAACATTAGTTGAAGTTTCAATTTTACTCTCATTTAATTTATGGATAAGTAAACAACCAGCAAGAAATTTTTGAGTAATTTTGCAGGGGTATACAAACTTTTCAATCACCAACTGAATTTTTTCTATCAAATTGGACCTATCATGTAATATAGTACTAGATGAATGGACCAATAACAATAAAGCTTGAAGCTCAGGGACTTACAAGCAATGATTATAATTTTATAAACATGCCAGAACCTTAATACCTTAGGGACCTAGAAGCAATTTACCATGTATAGTATAATATTCATTAGTTTACTTTCACTTTTGGTTTCTACAAAATGGACTGGGCAAGCAGTCATGAACACAACTATTTCCAACATATCTGCTGAAGAAAGAAGTAAATCATTTTGTGTGGGAATTAACAATTATAGAATATCTGGAGATTGCTTACTTCTTGTGATATATCAAAAGCACCATCAAGAATCTTCTGATGAATTTTAGCTGCAGTGTTGATGAAAGCCTACGTGCGTATCATTATATGTCAGACAAGTAATAAATATATTGCAATGATCACTGTATCAATTGAAAGGTCACGATAATGTATATCTTGAAATTATCGAAATATCAAATTGTAAAGAATAGATACACTTGGTATGGTTATTACAACATAGAGTAAAAAATTCACCATTATAGCACACAGGATAACATTTTGGCAGAATAAATAAGAATAAAATGAGTATATGTATATATATTATATTATATTATATTATATTATATTATATTATATTATATTATATTATATTCTGTTGACAAAGTAAAAGAGTTCGGAGGATGATGTTGCGTAGTATGCTCCTATGTAAGGAAAAAGCATGGAGAGTGCGCGATCTAGAGATAAAAGTTCAACAAGTGTATCAGACATATCCGATTTAATCAAAGATACTCTTTCTACGAGACAAACTGAAAATAGATTTTTAACCTTAAAAGGGGCTACATTTATGATTTTAAAAGTTCTAGTGTCGACAATTTTCTATAGGCATAAGCCTATGTAATTAATTACTCAATTTCTCATTGGAGAACGTAACATTTGATTAAAGAGGAATAAACTTAACAAAACACATAACACAATTTGGATGGGGGTGCTAGGAGAAACCTCTCAAGATCACATGACTTCATCGTCAAGGACTCAACCAGCGAATCAAATTAACTTAAGTAGTTGCATTGGAGGCATAGCAACCCATTAGGAACCACATGGTCCATCATTTGGGAACGCTCCAATGAGTTCAGGGGGGTGGGGAGGGGGTGAAGAATAAGTCACGAGTACGTCGCTTTCGACCAAACCTGGTCTACTCGAACTTCCTTTATAGGCATTTCCACTTATGGAATTAGGGCTTGCCTGCTTATAGATTTTAGATATCTTCGCACTCAACTCACTGAGTCTGCGAGATATTGTATCTAAGAGCATAATGGGAATCACAAGTCTGATGAAAATATTAGGCCAAAGTCAACATATTACAAGACTTAGGGATTATTTTGTTGAAGGCATATTTCTTATCCTCCATACACAAACTCTATTACAAAAAAAATAACTTCATATCGCAACCTATACAATTTTCAATACATTAATCAACTTTATTTCATATTTTACACAGCTTTTGCTATAACTTTATTTCTTATTATATATGTATTTTGAAAAAGGCTACAAAAGTTTTTCCTCTAACCAAGCAGATTCGTAGGGGTACTACAAATATGATGACTAGAGAACACGAATTCACAGAGTTAACATAGATGTAGGGGAACAACATCACAATATAACAAGAGCATGGAGTCATATTGTTATTGGCGTTTGGGTAAAAACATTCATACATATAAGAGCTTATTGTTGGGTTTGAAACCACTAGCAACATATTTAAAGGTATAAGAGCCCGACGCAATGGTTTGTAACAACTTAGCAAGGACATTGAAGCCTCCCATCATCAGAAGGATTAGGTTAACGACCCGATAAATGAAGTCAAAGGAGATTGGGATGCTTAAAGACAACATACCTGGGACCGGTACTTCGTGATCCCCCTGATTAATTGGAGTGTCCTCGGAGAAGGGAACACATGATTCATAACGGATCACTTTGTAGCCACTCAGTTGGTTGGCTTAAATGAATTAGGTTTACTGTTGAGCCCTAGACAATAAAATCATAGGATCTTGACAGGACTCCCTCGACCACTTCCTCCATCTTTCCATCCAACCACATCAATTTATTGAGCTTACTTAAGTTGATTCTCCCCTAAATTAAAAGTTTCATTTTCTTGTGAGAAAACAAGTAATTAAATAAAAACATGTCTCTAAGAAGTTTTCAATCCCTAGAACTTTGAAGTCTTAGAACTAACTCCTCTAAGATAAAAATCTATTTAAAATCTGTCTCAAAGGTGGGATCCCACGACTAAGTCCTATCAGTTCGACACATTTGTCAACAGTTTGTTCCTCTGCGTGCACACAAGAATCCTTCATGTCGATGAATTTCACTTTAATTATATTTATTTAAATATATATAATTATAATTTTTCCATTTTTTTCTACTAATCTTAACATGGAGTCCAATTTTATGATCTATCAAGGTAACATTATTAAGAACATTTACTTCAGCCGGAGAAAGTTTTGGGTTTGAATAATTACCCAAAGTCGGAAATACAATTTAAGATCCTAAGTCAATTTATCATCAAACAGAATTGAAATATTGCTTCAGAACATTGGGAATAACAAAGGAAGTTTGGGAATGGAAAATCTAAAATTTTACATCTATAATCATCCTAAAATGGAAGCTATAGCAAGATAATTCCAGATTAAAGAACAGGAAAAAGTAATAATAAAACTAAATAACATGAGCATCGAAGGCAGCCACCATATAAATGTCCCATGGAATTATAAGCAGTAGCTAGAGAAAAAAAAACATAAGCAGAAAACAATATGAACAATCCTTGTAAGAATAAGAGTAAAGGGATGGAAATTGAAATTTTAATACCAAATTAATACCCCAAGTTGCCAGGAAAGCAGCCACTATGGCCTCTAGCCCGGATTCACAGTCCCTTGCTCAGATTGACTCAAATCAGAAGAAAAATTCTAGAAATCTCTCAATCCTCATCATTAGTCCCCCTCAATCATTAAGTTTTGAGAGCGTTATAAAGGGAGAATGGTAGGGCTAGGCAGAATTTCCCTTTCCATGGTTGGGCGCAAATTTAGCAGAGGGTGTGAATGTAGAGATCATGGCCTGCAACATGCACAGGTGTTGCGGAGAGGACGATGACTTGGGGTGACGTGGGGTCAGTGACATGGGGCATGTGGGGCCAGCGATGCAGGTCGGTGTTGGCGACGTCCATGGACATCGCATGTGTGGGCGTTAGAGGCTCGGGCATGACTTGGAAAGAAAACTCGAGAATAAGGGTTGAATTGATAGGAGAAACTGCAAATAAGTTCCTCGATTTGGCTTCATCTAACAAATCCTAACCTGATTTAAATTGAGTCCAATTCGAACTAAACTGAATTCAAATGGAACCCAAACATGACCCAACTAATAAAATATTTACAGGATAACAAAGTGGGCATTCACACCAATAAAACATAATATTTGACTCATAAAAGACTCAAATAACATGTAGAAAAATAAGATAATTACATATAAGATGATATAATATTATAATCTAGGCTTGAAGCCGTAGATTATAATGATGCCTCTAGCGTGACTGGTCAGACCCAACATCAACCTAGTCCTCCGGAATACATCTTGTGTATCAAATAATCTCAAAGTGATGATTGGGGAATATACAACCTTATGTCATTAAACAAATAACCACCTTTCAATAGATAATCAAGATTTCGGGTGGTAGGATCTTCCGATAAACTAGTGAAGATCTTTCCAAAATCTAGGCACAAGATAATCAGAGGATATCCTTCCAAACTTTGTCAATTGCACACTCATCATGTGCAGTAACACCACCAGACAATTAAGTGTATCAATGGGCTTGTTTTCAACTCCAGAATTGTGCTTGAGCACAAATGTGTACTCCTAGAGGAATTGTGCTCATTTAGCATGTCGCACATTTTGTTTGTTTTACGCACTCCGATATTTAAGGGTCTGATGATCAAAGTATAACGCAAATTCTTTGGGTAGCAGATAATGTTTCCAGTACCTTAAGGGCTTGTACAACTTCATAGAACTCTTAATCATACATAGAATATCTTTGCCTAACGTAATTCAACTTTTCACAGAAGAATGCTATAGGGTGTCCTTCATGGCTAAGGACTTCACCAATGCTTACACCAGAAGCGTCACATGCCACTTCGAAAACCAGAGAATGAAAGGGATTTGATTAATCCCTTTTCTTCTTTTTTTTTAATTTTCTTTGTCTGCCACACGGCAGAGAGGCAAAAGGGAAGGGCAGTGGGGTGGCGCTGTTGGCTGTTGCAGGCAGCCCATCCATATCTTAATATATATTTTTTTTAAAAAAAAATTATAATTTAGTCCCCCTAATTTTCATATCCTTATAAATAGGTCCAAAATTATTCATTTTAAATCCAAATCAGCTTTAATTTTAAAACTCGACTCAAATTCTCGGATGTCACAGTAGGTGTAGGTGTAAGGGTCAGTATAGATGTAGGTGTAGTTCTACGTCTAATTCTAATCTTAGTTTTAGTTTTAGGTGTAGGAGTAGGTGCTGGGGTATGTGTAGATGTAGGCGTAAGTGTAGTTGTAGGTCTAGGCGGCCTGGTTCGTGGTCGTGTGTAGGTCTTAGTTGTGGTCGTGATCATGGTTGTGGTCGTGGTCTAGGTGGTCTAGGTAGTCTAAGTCGAGGTCTAGGTTACTATCTAGTTTTAGATCGTGGTCTAGGTCGTGGTTTAGGTGGTCGTGGTCCAGGCGGTTTAGGTCTAAGTGGTCCAAGTCTAGGTCTAGGTGTAGTTGAGGTTTAGTTCTAGGTCTTGTTCTAGATCTACTTCTAGTTGTAGGTGTAAGTGTAAATGTTGGTATATGTGTAGGTCAAGGTGTAGGTTGAGTTCCTGGTCGAGGTTGAGGTTGAGGTCTAGGTCTAGGTTACCTAAGTCTATTTAGCTCACAGTGACATTCATATATACACTGATAGTAGAACACAAAAACATAGAAAAATTTTAAAAAAATATGAGCCTTTCATGAACACTTAAAAAGATTATATTAGTGCCTCTTCGGCTACATATAAAACATATATCTACAAATTTCATTCCTCTTTGTGCTCCCCCTCTCAGGCTCCTTCGACGTCATAAGCAAGCTAAGCCTCCAGATTGGAGGCAAGCGCTGCATCTCCGTCAATGTCCCCCTGTCTGTGACGACCAATCAGGCATCTCACCAGTTCAGCCCTCCGCCAAACTACTTCCAAAGCTCTTATCCGGTGGTGGCAAATTATCTGACACTAAATGAGGTCTCACTACTTCCAAAGCTCTTATCTGGTGGTGGCCAAGATATTTGGAATTGCTAGCAGCCTAGGGTGGCAAAGCGGGTCGTGTCCAAGGCTCATACGAGATGCAGGCAAAGGAAATCCAGATGAAGCATGCTAGCACCTCCTAAGAAAGATTTATCGCGCTTAGCAACCCAAGCTCTCCGAGCCACGTATCACCATCGTTGAAGACGTATCAATGGTTAGGAGTCACTTGCTCCAACTATAAGTAGAATCTTACAAGATGTAAAAAAGGACTTTTATCTCTCCCCCGCTTCTTCCTACGTTCAGCCATAACCTCGAGCAAAGCTCAAACCTACCTTTTCTGATATTTTAGTGAAATTTCTAACTTCTCGGTGTAGTCGTGTTGACGTAGGGGGACATGCTTTAAATCACGTAAGCCCGAGTGTCCTTTATTTATAATTGAATACCTTTTTGCTCCTGTCTCAGCTGAGCAGGTCTGCTAGTTCGTCCTCAACAAATTTCTTCTCTCAACAAATATATGCAGTCATTTATTATAATTATACATAAGTTTTTATTAGTTGTGGTTATGATATCCGTTAGGTGATCTTGTGAGTATGGTAAACCAATTTTAAATCCAAGCATAGGTAATTAAAAAAAATGAAATTCAATTCTTAGAGGGCTTGAGTTGGAAATCAAGGCTCGAGTCAGGTTGAAGCTAAAACAAGCTAGTTCGAACTCGAATCAAATTTAGATGAGATAAGTCAAGCTTAAGCCATACCTAGATCAGGTCGAACTCAGATCATTCTTTCCCTTATTTAGGAGATTAACCATAACTAAGTCGTATTATTGATGGGCCTATTGCTGGACTGGACGTAGCCACCAAACACACATGGAAACTTCATTAATAATTCTTTAATATAGTATTGTTTAACTGTAATGTTTAACGCTGTTGAAAATTCATATTTATAGGATCTATCTCCATCTAAATGAATATAAGGTTGACCATTTTTTTTTACCTTCTGAATTTCATGATAAAATAAATATTACTTTATCAATTTAATTTGGATATTACTTGATAAAATTTTAACTACCTAGCTAATTTTTTAAAAAACAAAACTCCTAGTAAAAATTCAAAAATTTGATCCTAATTCTCTCAAATTTTGGGCTTCCTGCCTCTTTTGGTTTACACTTTTCATAGAAGCAACTAATAGATTATTCTTCCTATTAACACCACTCTTATAGATGTCCAAATTCATGAATGTAAAAAGTCAATTATTTTCATTCTTTTGAGCAAGTTCGCCTCATGTGATTAATGCACTGTTTTTCTGCAACGTATGAAGTAGTTTAGGTGTGACTGTGACTCATTCTGGGGAATAAAAATATTATGGGATTCATGCCAGAACACTTGAGTGTACGAAGTTGTCTTTTGGAAGAGAAGATAAGTAATTTAAAAGCCAGCACAGAGGCCTCTTGGAGATGTTTTCATCTTTAGTTCTTAATTTGGAAGAGATCCAGAAGTTTCTGTTAACTTTTAGTTTTATATCTGAGGCATCGTCTCTAAACTATCAAAGTGATCGTTCATATGCCTACTTGAAATGTTTGTTGGTCTTTTATTCTGATTTGGAATGTGTCCTTTGGTATGAAAGATGGCATTATAAGTAACTGATTTTGTGATGAACTTTTACCAGTATCTTGTTGGTACCTAAATAGAATTTTAGTTGAATATGATGTTTATGTTCCTTTTTTCAATCCCCCTTTTTTTCTTCACTACTCCATTTTATGACAATTTTACTTTAGTTTATATTGTGTTTAGTATGTCTGGGAGGGATATTCAAGATGTATGCCTTCAGACAGAAAGACATTGGGCCTCAAAAGTAAAGACTCAACTCTTTCATTCAGTATTAGTTTTTCTGCAGAATGTGTTATATTCTTGTTTTATGACAGTTAAAAAGAGGCCAAGTAACCAAAGATTCTGAAGGAGCTTATCTTCCTCCTATAGAAGAGTACATAAAATCAGCTAAGCAGCGACAAGATGTTCTACTATCAACCACACGTACTAATAAATCTTCAGGTTCCATATGGAAGGCCAGGACACTTTCATGAGTGTCTGTTAGTGTTCCATTTTATCATTAATTTATAGAGCTGTATATGCTGGAAAATAAAAAGAAAGATTGCCATTGGCCTATAACTTACAACCATCATTTTTTTCTTATGAATAGCAAAATGAAGCTAGGCTTTTTAGTATTGAAACTTGCATTTGTTTTAAAAAATTATTTTTTTTGGAAGAACACCATTAGAGCTGAAATTGGAGATTGAAACGGTTATAGCTGAAATATCATATACTAGTTTGAATACTTTTCAATAGAAGAATGATCAGCTCATTTGAATATATGTTTTTTGCAGATATGATCAAATTAGTGATATATGATTGGAATACTGATTAGTTAGCGCAGCTACAAATTAAGTTGATAAAGATATTTGAATTTTTTGAATGAGTTCTCTTGCATTTTTCTTTTTTTTACTTTTTTGTGTAGCTTAGACTGATATTTAATGTGTTTTGATGAACTTGTTGGTCAAGGACCTTCTATTTATCGTTGACTATTCTTATATTTTGCCCTTATGTTATTGTTATTTGTTAAATTGTGTTCTTTATTAGTAGTTGTAAAGTTGGTGCTTTTCTTTGAAGTTATGAATCCAAAAGGGTTGTAAATTTAATCTCTTTGATTGTGAGCCATTTCAGGCCAGGCCATTGAAGCAGCGCATTGAGCTGTGCTACCACAGAAGAATTCTAAGTTACAATGTGCAGATTGATTGATGAAGTTTTTTTTTTTTTAATAGAGGATTGATACATGAAGTTAACGAGAATACTTCTAGAGCTACACATGCTATAAATAAATTCTACTGTGGTGGATGAAGAAATAGATAAAGAAAATGAAAAAAAACTGTTCAAAATTGTAACAGCGGTGGAACATTTCAGTTGATCGTCTAGACGGTCTTTCATTTGGCAGATCTTGGTTAAGATCATCTTCAAGGATTAGCTTGGCTCTAACTTTGGTGAAACCCCAGGGGCTGAATGTTCAACCATTCACAAGACAATGACGTGGTCTGTATTTTGACCCCCAAGGTACTTATAGTTCTAGTTTGCTCTTTATTTTAATATAGTAAGCAATGTGAAAAAACATAAAGATTAAAGAACCTCTTCAACATTTTGTGCTGTTTTTGCAGATGCCTCCAGAAATAAAAGCCCATGCTCCCGCGCGAATTGCTCGCCCTCTTCCTTGCTAATGGCTCTTCTATGAGCAAGATCACATTTGTTGCCAATGAGCATTATGGACATATTGGGGTTTGCATGTTGTCGGGCATCTTCAAGCCAGTTAGCAAGGTGATTGAAAGTCTCTCTCCTGAAGAGAAAAACATAAAGATTTAGCAATGTCTTAAATTTAAGGTTGCACTACCCACTCCTTCACGTTAGTTGTTATAGAGTTTTCTGAGTTGATACTACATTTTCTGAATCATTTTAACTTCCATGTGAGAAAAACATGCCTATCAAGTTCTACAGAATTTTGCAAAGATCGTTATGTAAAATAAGAGTATGACAATTAAATGGCACAATATCAAAATTTCAGTATAGTGGTTACAGTAGATGGCAATATTAAAAATGATTGTATCGAGAAGAGAGTGTGATTGGCACCTAAAAAGGGTAAATATTATGGAGGGGCTCTAGTAAAAGGAGGTCAAGAAGGCCAAACAAATAAATGATTTTGGATAATTCATTTAAAAATGACCTAGACTCATTTCTACTAAAAGGGAGTGTCGCTTCAGACTCGAATGGAGAAGAGATGCAAATAATTGAGCAATTTAATTATCTTTTTTTAAATTGAATTTTATTACTTATTTGTCTTTGAGATACTAGAGTTTTTCACATTAATCCATGAGGTTCACTTTGTTACTTGAGGTTTGGGCATCAATCAAGTTGGACTTTCCATCTTCTTTGTTGCTGGATATTTGACTTCAGTTTTATACCCTCAACATTTTTCTCCAATTTTCCAACAACCCTCAACCGATTTGTTTTAAAACCTAAGATGACGATTTAAGAAGTGCAAGCACATCAACAAAGGTCTAAAAATAATAATTTAATAAACAATAATATAAAAAATGATCTTACATATTTGGAGCTAAACAGAGATATGATATTTGATAGAGTGCAATGAAAATAAAAGATTCATATATCCGACCTCACTTAGTGGAATAAAAGCTTGGTTTGTTGTTATAATAAACAATAAGTGACACCTAACGAATAATGATTTGGAGTTTAAAAATTTAAACCGTTTTGAACTTAAAAGAAATATTTTTGGACCTAAAAATAATAGTTTTCAACTTATTTATAAGAGAAAAGAAATAGGGGTACCAAAATGCAATTTCCCATTAAATGAAAGGCACGTGCGAACTGCCTTAGCCTCTGCCCTTCTTCCGCGTGACACCGATTGCTTGGAATAAAAAAAGGGGAGTTATCAACATGTCGTTTAAGAGGTAGGCAAGAGTTCTAAGTTATTTATTAAATTAAATCTACAAATTAATCAATTAATTTGATATACGTAATCTTATGTGTTATTTTAAATTAAAAATGGCATGTACAATTAAATACTTGTTTTATAGTTAAATCCATGTTACTGGAATTATTATTGTTCAAAATGATTCATTATATGCATGATATCTCATCAAGCTGCATGATTAATTAATCGTAGAATAGAACATTGATTTCTATGCTGAAATAAATCTACAAGAATGTCAAGAGCATGATGACATGTATTTAAAGCATTATTGAGTTATTTACCAAGTTTAAAGACAAAATGTGATTTGTGGACTTAGAACAACTAAATGTGATTATAAAGATGTTTTAAAGATCGACAACGAATTAAAAGAATTTCTTGTCATGTTTATGTCCCTGCATATGCTCGAGTTATGTGATATGGTAACCTGCCAAATATCGGGGATGGTTGCCAAGATGTAAACAACTGCCAACTAGCGGGGATGGTTGTACATGTAGCACTCCTCCATTTGCAGGGTATAGGAGTTGCCAAGGATCCTATGCATGTGTGATGATGAAAAAGAGGCAGTTGAGGCATAATCAAAGAAATCGAGGCCCAAAAAATAAAAGTATAAAGAATAAAAAGAATTTGCAGCGTATTATTAATATTGCATGCTAATGTGACATCAACATTTATGTTATGACTTTTAAATTGCCTTGACTATTTATTATTGATGTTAATATGAAAGAATAATGCATGTTTGCTTATAAATAGTTTTATTAGCAAGTTAGTACTTATTGCCTACTAAGTCCTAGGGTCGGTGAACTGATGCCTTTATTGGCAGGTACTGGTGAAGAAAGAGGCACACGAGAGGTCTACAAGCACTAAGTCAGGAGAGATTTGTATATCGGTTTAATGCTTTTCTTATTGTAATAAATCAGATGTATATTATGGCCTGTAAATAAATAAACGTATGTTAAACATATTATTTATAGTTCAACTTGTTATTTTAATTATATTGCTTCCGCTGTATGTGTTAAACAGTTTTGTTTTGTTAAAGCTAAATATTTTTATGTATAATCTCCCTTATAATTTAAGATAGTTGTTGTGGTGTCCCGAAAGGGGGACGTCACACAATAATATGCTAAATTATTAAAAAAAATGAAGGTCACTAGCATCTAAAAACCTAATCGGTTAAAGAGTCATAAGGTCACACGGAAGAAATTAAAAAAATATAAGATATAGAATAAAACCTTCTATCATGTTTTAATGACTTCTGCCAAACATGGACCACAATGAACAAAGGAAAGAAAACAGAGACCCTTATGACAAAAAAATTGATAAGAAAAGACCAAAATGAAACCATTAGAAATTCATGGAAAAACATGGAAAAACCCTTAAACCATAGGAACCAAAAAGTAAAGATGACCAAAATAAATGCATGAAAACAGAAGTTGACCTTAAGGTCCGGAATGAGATGGCTAAAAAAACAAATGTAAACCAACATGATAAAACCAACTCTCCAAGACCTGGGAGCAAGTGGATGATAACAAACTCTCATGTCTGGTGCAGCAGAGATATTACCCTAAATTTAAAATAATCTTAATTAAAAGAATAAGAAAAGGAGATAACCTGGTGATATCATAAACAAGCAAAGCCCCAGCTGCACCTCTATAATAAGATCTGGTTATGGATCGGAAAGATTCCTGACCGGCCTGATATATCCAAAGCATAGACAAAACACACAAGTCAAATTATAGGTAATACGTACTAACATAGCATCACACAAAAAGATGGCCATTCACAGGACAGATAGATCAGTAAGGAAAAAGGCACAAACATAAAATAGAAGGGAAATACCTTTTCCATAAAAACAATTAAGAAAGCTTAAAAGCAAACTAATGCATGTAATTATCACTACAATATTACTATCTTGTACTGATAAAGACTAATAGAAACATTTCTTGTGAATAAATACTGGAATTTACACTATAATATAGTTCCCAATAAGTACTGGATGTTATTAGCATCCATATTTTAACATGAAGCATAGATACAACACGGGGCACGAAGATACAACACAGAGATATGACACGATACGCCGACATGATAACTTCCTAAAGTGCAGGACATGGATACGGCAAGACATACAATATAATATATTTCTAAGTGATTATGTAATTTTATTATAGTTTTTATTCAACATCAACATTTATGGTATTTCCATTAAGAATGGCTATCGAAAAGTTCTCTAATCATAGGATGCATCTACAGTGCTACCAACACCTGGGCCCTGTTTGGTTGGTGGCCTGAAAATGCCAGGCCCAAAAATTTGGCCAGTAACGGAGAACGGGCTCCGTTCTGGGGCGTTTCGACTGAAAAAGCCGAGATGACAAGACTTGGCACTGCAAGCTTTCCTTTTTCCGCTGACTGCGTTCTCCTCTTCCTCACTCACGGGTCGATTGCAAGGGAAAGCAAGCACGCCGCTCGTTTTGTTCCTCCTGTTTTCCAGTCTTTAGCCATGCCGTCTTTAGCCATGCCGTCTTTGCCCTGGATCTGTTGAAACGGGCTGATCGCTGACAGGCCAGCGCGTCACGTTCTCCTCTTCCTCATCCACAGGTTGATCGCAAGGGCAGCCCAGCGCACCCAGGTCAGTTCTTCCTTCTTTTCCGCTGACTGTGTTCTCCTCTTCCTCACTCACGGATTGATTGCAAGGGAAAGCAAGCGAGCCAAGGTTTTCTTCCTCCTGTTTTCCAATCTCTCACCATGCCATTTTTGCCCTAGATCTGTTCAAACTGGTTGATCGCTGACTGCATTGTCCTCTTCGTCACTCAAAAAGGTTGATCGCAAGGGCAGGCCAGCGCGCCGCATTCTCCCCTTCCTCACTCACAGGTTGATCGCAAGGGCAGCCCAGCGTGCCCAGGTCAGTTCTTTAAGTGGGATTTATGCAAGCACAAGCCTAAAGAACTTAAAGACTTTACAAAACTCATCTTGGAATGGGTTGAAAAAATTTATACTCCAAATTGAACCCTTTAATTTTGATGATTATAATTAATTTAATCATTATAAACTAATCTTCTTGTTTAGTGTGTTAACAAGATTACAATATCTTAACTGAGGATTAAGCTTCAAACAAAGTCCAATAAAAGATGGATATATTGGAAGATTTTTTTTCTTTCAAGAGCATTCATGTGAGCATGTGCATATTTGCCAAGGTTTCTATTTGTGTTTTTCCATTTGGTTTTTTCAGTTAGAAAACTAACTTTAGTTTTCATGGGTATATTTTAGTTGTGTTAAGACAAAATATCAATAAATTAATTATTATAAGCAATTTAATTTGAGACTGTAGCTCATTCATTCTATCAGTTGTGTTTAAGTGATTTGAATAGAGTTAGCATCTTGACTTCAAAAATTAATTGCCTACTATTAATTTGGATGAAGATTAAGCTTGACTTTTTGCCCACTGATCTTCTTACCGTTGGGCTGAAATTCTTATCTAAGACCTCGTTTGATTGGAAAAAATTTCAGTTATAGCTAAAATCTTTCCCAATTAAAAACTTTATTTTATTTTTTAGAAATAAAATAATATTTTATATTTCATACTACATAAATTCTAATATTAAACAATCACTTTATTTCACATCTAATACAATTTTTAATATAATTAACTGACTTTATTACACATTATAAGCATTTTTCAAAAACTTTTTTATAAATTTTTCTAAGTCATCTTTTTTCCTCCAACCAAACAGAGCATAAATGTTTAAAACAAAATAGCATTTTAATTCTCTTTGTTTTTCAATGCCAAATGATGTGGATTGTTTCCTATTTTATGTTACTTACCATCACCTAGAAGCTATTTTCATCTTATCTATTTGCTTATGTTGGAAAGTTAAATTGACATTTTTCACTCCTACTTGTTCCTAGCAGCCTGGGTACTGTGAAGTAATTATGGGATATTATCTCTAGTATATCCAAGTGCTTAAATAAGCTAATTGGACTGCTAGTTCCAAAGCTTTTAGTACATCCAAGTGCTTAAAAGTCTGCTAGTTTCAACTCTTGCACCTTAACGCGTCGTTGTCGGGTTCCAAGGCCCGTATCAGAAACGCGGAAGGTTGTGTTAGGCAGTCGATAACCAGCGTAAAACTTATCGAATCAATCATAAAATGAATCCTTTAAAAAATTACGTTAAAGCTAAGGCATTCCTTAGAAGCGACGCATTGTATTTCCTGAATATACTGAGAAATAGATAAGAGCCGCTGCATTGGCACCTGGCTGTACTGATAAGTAAGGATCCCCACATCATGGATGAATGCGAGTAAAGAAGCTAGTCCAACATACTAGAACTCAAGTCAATAGGATTAGATTAAAAATTTGAAATATAGACACCCTAACAAGCAAGCTAATGGAATTGATAGATATTATGATTCATAGATTAAACTTTTGTGTCTGTAGAAAATAAAATGGGTTGGAGAGAAAGCTAAGAAATTGATGCTTTAGATTTTAAATCTTGGTACTCTGATAAGAATAAAAATAAGAATATAACGGCTATAATTCTATATAAAGACTTGAAGGATCACGTAGTGGAAGTCAAGAGAAATGGTGATAGAATTATGCTTTAAAAATTATAATCAATAGAATGATTATTAACATTATACGTATGTATGCCCCTCAAGTAGGTTTGGATTCGAGCATAAAGAAAATTTTTTAAATAATTTGAAATAGTTAATATAAAAAATACCACAAGAGGAAAGATTATTTATCGAAAATCTAAAGAGACATGTAAGAAGTGTTACTAAAGAATTCAATAGCATCCATAGTGGATATAATTTTGGAGGGACAAATGAGGAGGATAAAACTATTTGAGTTTTTCTCAGCAAATGATCTTATAATTGTTAATATTTTATTTAAGAAAAAAGATGAGCATATTATTACTTACAAGAATGAACATTCAAGAACTAGATTGATTATTTTCTTATAAGGAAACAAGATCGTTAGGATTGTAAAAGTTGTAAAGTTACCTAATATCAATTAATGGTTTTAGATTTCAAAATAAAATATTAGAAAAAAAATAATAAGCCAAAACCCTATCCTTAAACTTGATGGTGAAATCTAAAAAATAAGAACAAATGTATATTTAAAAAGAATGTTCTAGAACTTGGGCAGTGAAACATTAACGGAGAAACTGATCTTATGTAGCTGACAGTTGCTAACTGCATTCATAAAGTAGCGAACGATGTACTGGGAGAATCTAAAGAAATGATCTAAAATAATAAAGATGTTTAGTGATGAAAAAATGATATAAAAAAAAATTAAGGAGAAGAAGAATTATTATAAAAATTAATTTAAAAATAAGAATAAGGATAAGTGGAAGAAATATAAAGTGGCTCAATGAGAATCTAAAAAAACAGTTGGCAATACAAAAAATATAGCACTTGAGAATTTATATTAGAAGCTACATACTAAAGCCTCGTTTAGTTGGAGGCAATATTTTTGCCCAACACAAATTTCAACTATAAAAATTAACTTTATTTCACATCTAATGTAAATACGAATATTAAAATTTAAAATATTTCACATTTTACACACTTTCTAATATTAAAATAAATTTTTCTTATTAAATTTAAAAATAAAATATTTTTTTCTCTTGTCTAAAAAAAAGCTCGAACCAAACGAAGCCTAAAAAAGAAAAAAGACAAATAAATAGGATAGCTAAAGCAAGTGATAAAAAAATTAAAGACTTAACTCAAATAAATATATTAAAGATAAAGATCAAAAAGTACTTTTTATGGAGAATTTTAAGAAGGGAAAGGAAAAAAATCTATAATAAAATTTTAAGGAAAGTATTTTAGAGAGTTAAAAAAAAAATTTCAAGTTATTAAAAATATGTATAAATAAACTATTACCTGTGTTTGGATACAAAGAGGTTTGACTAAGTATTTTTCTATTATAATTGAATTACACCAAAGCTCAGCTTTAAGTCCGTATCTTTTTACTTTGACTACGAAAATTCTGACTGAATATATCGAAGATAAGATGCCTTGGTGTATGCTTTTCATACATAATATTGTTCTCATTAATAAAACTAAAGGAGCCAAAGCAAAAAACTGATGGTGTTGAAGAGCATAAAACTGCCCCAGAAAGAATGAATTCGAATAATGTATTATCACACGTTGAATGTTTTCATGCATTTACGAAAGGATACAAAACCAAGAAATGACTCAAAAATAATGAAGATCAATCTAATTATTTGGGATGAAAAAAAAAATTATATTTTTTTGAATTACTATATTGGAGGCATAACCTTTTGTATCATAATCATGATGTTATGCATATAGAGAAAAATATATGTGAGAACTTTCTTGGAACATTCTTAGACCTTGACAATAAATCAAACGACAATCTCAAGGCTCGCTAGGACCTAATATATAAGGGTATTAGACATGAACTTCACCCAAAGTTAGTAGAAAATAAAAATTATTTGTCGCCCGTTGCTTGTTTCACTATGACCAAAAAAGAAAAATACGTGATTAGTCAGGTTATAAAGAATGTTAAAATGCCAAGTAGATATGCCTCAAATTTTTTTAGATGTGTTAATATTAAAGAAAGTAAGATCAGTAGGATTAAGAGCCATGATTGCCACATAATTATTGAAGAAATAATGCCCATAGCAATTTGATCTAGTGGTCTGCCAAAGGAGGTCGTCTCTATTGTAGTTGAGAAAATAAAGTTTTTTAAGGTCATTTGTGCCAAAGTACAAAATCTAAAGGAGCTTGACAATCTTCAGCAACACATCATATTGACATTATCTCATAAGAAAATATTTTTTATCTTCATTCTTCAGTATCATGGTGCATTTACTTATCCATTTAGTAGAAGTAAAACTTGGCGGTCTAGTACCATTTAAATGGATGTATCCATTTGAAAGACTCATTTTTTTCTTAAAAAATAAGTAATAAAACTCATCCAAAAGGGTCAATAGTTATTATTTTAGTAATGTGTGTAGGATATGAAATAAAGTTAATTTTTAATATTAAATTTTATGTGTGATGTGATATGCCTGATTAAAATTAAACTAGGTTAATTTTCAAAAGCCAAACAAACAGGGCCTTAGTGGTTAGATTGGATGACTATCCCTTATGACATATTAGCTTTCTAACTGAACATTTGACATTAGTTTTTTATAAGCTTAATATTTTGACAACCTAAAAGTGTTATTAACAATCACATTGTTTATCTAGCAGAACTCTTAATATTTTTGAAAATAATTGCTTCTAAAAAGAGAAAATATATAAATAAAATAAATATTGCAGAAATGAAGATGCGAAGGTGGATGTGTATACACAAAAGAATAGAATGAGAAATGAGTATATCTGAAAAAAAATTGGTGTTGCACCAATTGAGGATAACCTTAGAGAAAGCCGGCTTAGATGGTTTGGACATATAAATCGTAGGTCGATTGAAGCTCTAGTTAGAAAAATCGAGTTATTGATCTTGCCCGTGTACAAAGAGGAAGAGGAAAGAAGATATGGCAAAAAACTATAAGAAGTAATATTAGTTACTTAGACTTAGATAAAAATTTATTAATTGACAGAGCGTAATGGAAAAAAAAGATTCATGTAACCAACCTCACCTAGTGAGATTAAGGCTTGGTTGTTGTTGTTGTAAAATTTTTAGATTATTTCTGAAATTATTTGTTTTTAATGAGCTTTTAAAGCTCCCGCTTCCTACCTCGACGTCTTCCTCTTCATCACCTACTTTACTTTCAGATCTCATTCGACATTTGATAACTTCGAGAGCTAAAACCTAAGTGAAGCTTTGCTGGTGGCCACACTAGAAATATCCCAGTTTCTCATCTTATTGAAACTATAGGTGTTGAAGATGTCTACTCCTGCGAGGAAGAGAGTGATAAGAAACTTAAAAAGATTACAGCAAGACCTTTCGGCGGGCATTAGTAGCGCTCCTCAACATAATAATATTATGCTATGGCATGTGGTCATTTTTGGCCCTAATGACACTCCTTCTCCTTGGAAGGAGGTACATTCAAACTAACACTTTAATTCATAGAAGATTATCCACATAAGCAACTGACAACTCGATTTGTTTCTCAAATGTTTCATCCCAATATCTATGCGATGGAAGTATTTGTTTGAATATTCTTCAGAATCAGTGGAGCCTTATATATGATGTAGCTACAATCCTAATTTCTATCCAGTCACTGATTTGTGATCTAAATCCAAACTTACTTGCAACCTCTAAGACTGCTCAAATGTTTACTGTGAACAAAAGGGAGTACAACAGGAGAGCTAGAGAGAGGGTGGAGAAAAGTTGGATAGCAGGCTGATGTCCCTCACTCTAGGCACCACGTAAGTAGCTGTATATTCATCTTTCTAAAAGAGTTGTAAGTGTAACTTCCCCATTGAGATGAATTGAATCTTATAAAAAGAGTTTGTATTCAAGAGCTAAGGCCCTTCCATCTCTGTTTTATCTGTTGTGGGTTGTATATCTGTTTCTCATCTAAATCTATAATTATTTAACCGTTAACAAAAAAACAAAAAAAGGCTTTTAAAGCTCAATGCAAAGTTTAATATTCAAAAGCAAGCAAACAATGATTTGAAAGTATTTCATACAAACGCTATGGGTCTCGAAGTAATCCAAAAAAAAAGTAGACCAACACCATTGTTAGTGGTTCCGAGCATATCACATAAAATAGATAGGCTAACCCTGCCACGAGGGGATGCTAGTAAAGGTGGACCAAGCCTCTCCAAATGGGTCTTTAGGGAGATGACGGCTCTGGTCGACCTAGTTGAGTGGTCCAAATCAATATGGTTCCGTTTAGTTCAATTTAATGTCACGTGGATAGTTGACATTAATCTTGAAAACCCAGAGTAAACAAAGGATAAACCCTAAGTAAATTTATAATTCAAAATGGTACAAGAATCAAAGCATCATTATAACTAAATAAAAAGCAAGATCCCATAAATCCAAGTTTCAAGTCGCATACAAATGTGAAACGAATTCCGAAACAATCCTTTTTCATTAAAATTCAAGAGGAACATAGCAAAATGCAACAACAAAAAGAAAAAGGAAACAAAAAAGAAAGAATATGAATCAGTACCTCTCCCTCTTCCTCCATGCCAAAATAGAGTGTTGCGCATGCCTATCCCCAACGCTATAGGACAAAGAAGAACCAAGAATAGCTTCATCCTCAATAGGCTGAGCTCCACAAGTCTCATTATCATGTTGTCTACACCCTCCTAGAGAGCATGATCGACGACCTAGTTAAGTTCATGGTGCCATTTTCTACTATCGTTCTGGTTAGTGGGGTCAAACCTTGTCACCATTCCTCACCTAACAAATTGATCGCTATGGAAGACGCTCGACAGCCATAGCCCCTTTCCTTGACATGTAAGAGTTCTTCATCCTTTTGTCAAAGCTCTCCTTCCATGCAAAGGCACTCCAAGTTCCAACTGTTAATCTTCTCATAACAATGACTTCCCCCAGTCCTTCTGACAAAGATCACTATCCTTCTGGTTAAACTGGGAGAATTAATTCTCCGTCACCTCTCTCAGCTTCCTCTTGTGGATTACTTCAAGGAGTTACCGCTTGAACTATCTCATGATATAGTCCCTTCAATTCATGTTGACGAGACAGCTAGAAGTCTACCGCAGCAACATCGACCCATGGACCAGCTACATTGTAGCAAAGTCATCCACATAAACAAAACACCTTTCGTAAGTCCTAATAAAGCAAATCTCCAAAAAGTTACATCACATTGACAGACATTGTGGCGTTGTCTTCTTTTAATCCTACAACTCCCGATGCCACAAGACTAAGCATTAACGTGAAGAAAGAACTCCGACACCAAGTTCCAAAGGGAAAATTGAAACAAAAACCCTAAGCACCTAGCAAAGCCCCAAGAATCTAGGGGTAATGATCATAAACCTCGAAAACGATCACTTCTTGACTGAACATAAATATGACCACACCCTCAAGAAAAAGATAAGATCAACCAAAGACCTTAACTCTACCAAATCACTTTAAAATCCCCCAATAAGAGCTAGTAGGCATCTCTATATTATCTTGTGCGAACTCCACACTGTTTCATCTAATCATCTTGTAACCAATAAAGTGATAATGGAACCTTTCAAGTCGCCTATCACCAGGGGTGCAGTGGTTTACCCAATTAGTGGAAGAGAGGTTCCATATAAAAGTGTGGTGCGTTATTCTTGTGCTTTGTGACTAGTTATGTCCCCCTTCTTAATCCTTACTTGTAGTGTCTCTCTTCTCCAGCCTCTCCGTCATCTATAGCTTGCATTACTCATTTAGGGTATCAAGCTTTTCATCTACATACATGTGAATAGAATGTTGCAGACATCATTCTCCCCTTCTCCAAGGGCTTCTTCCCTCTCCAATGACAAATCATCCCAACAATGTTTTAAGAAAAAACTTCCTTAACAGGACCTAATCGAGAGCCCATCTTGACAACCTCATAAGCACAAGGTAAGTGATCCACCGAAGTAGATAAATTTCTGCGTCAACATACTGGAACTAGTAACACACAAGCAAACAAACATTAATCATGATTGCAATGGAATGATACCTTTTGTAATAGCCCGACTTACCACACATATTATCCGTTTTGATCCAATGGGTCTCACGATTTTAAAACGTATCTAAGAGGGTAAGTAAGTGTTATCATATATACCTAACATCTCTACTGTGTTTAGTCAATGAAGAATTTATTTAATGGTGTCGCATCCCTCCTAAGTGTCACACATATGCCCCTCCCTTTTGAGATTTAGCATCCTCATAGACGTTTTCCCTAGCATTGCCCAAGAGGCAATATAAGGTGGTTCTAATACCATATATACTAAGCCACCTCCATAGATATTATCCGTTTTGGCCCATGAGCCTCATGGTTTTAAAACATGTCTAGAGAGGCTAGGGTGTATTCTCAATATATACTCAGCATCTCTCCTAAGATTAATTTTATGTAACATTAATCATGTGCTTGTATATATGAGATTTATCTAAAGGTTATTACATGTGTCCTCCACCTTCTTGAGACTCAACATCCTTACCGCGGTTTGCCGCACGGTCTCCAAAGGCATGTGGCTTTAAGAGGTCAACAAAAGTGACAATGACTTCATATGTAGCAACTCAGCCCACCGTAGATATTATCCATTTTGGCCAATGTGCCTCACGATTTTAAAATATATTTATAGAGGTAAAGTTATTTTCTCATATACACTCATCATCTCTCTTGTATTTTGTTAATGTAAAATTTGCCTAAGAATATCATCTCTCTCTTGGGTGTCACATACACCCCTTTTGAAATTCAATATCCTCACTAAGGTTGTCACACCATTGCCCAAAAGGCAATGGAAGTGACTCTGATACCACTTATGACATCCCGAATATTGATGTTCTAGAATTAACTTCTCGTTAATCAGAGTTAAAAGTGCCTAGAAGTCACATTATTAGCAGGTTACTAATAAATAAGGTAAATTGCATGCAAAACCCTGAGGTCGGAAGGGCATTGCAAATTAATCCCAACCTTTCAAAAATCACAATTTAGGTCCTAGGAATTGTAAAAGTGCTGCAATTTTGCCCCTCATTCATAATCTCACCTTTTTTATCTTTTCATAATTGAGAATGTAAAATTTAATCATTTTGTAACTAATTTGAACCATTCAAATAATTTAAAAGACTATTATACCCTTCTAACATCATCCTTCCTTAAAACTTTAATGAAAATATTAAATTTAGTTTCTTTCATCTCTTGCTTTCTTCACTCTAAAAATTAAAACTAAAAAAATATTAATATTAATATTTCAATTTTATATTTTAAAAAGTCAAAATATTAATAATTGAGAAACAAAATAGTAAAAATTAATAATTATGTCTTAATTGGGACCAAATGACAGTGCTTTTATAACTTCAGGAATCCAAATAGAGATTTTAAAAAAAATAGAACCAATTTACAACCTACTTTCCCAAATGCAATTTACCCTAATAAATATGCCATCGCTCATCCATTGGGCAGTTTCCCCAAAAGAGCTAAAAATGCTAATGCTAACTCCAAATCAAGTTAATCATGAAAATCTACAGCATATAAGGCAATGAACACTGACCGTGTCCCAGATCTGGAGCTTGATTGGGCGGCCGTCAATGGTGACCATGCGCGCCCCGAACTCAACGCCGATGGTGAGGTCGTGAACCGGCTGAAACCGCTTGTCGGTGAACTGCAGCAGAAGGCACGACTTGCCCACTCCTGCACGATCCTGTGGTTAGGGCTTCTAGCATGGTGTTCTCCACAAAAAATAGATGCATGCGGAGTGCAGAAGGATAAGTAGAATAGAATTGAACCAGTATCGCCGATGATTATATATTTGAAGAGGTAATCGTAAGACATAGTGAAACGTTAAGGTTTCGCAGAGGGACAAAGAGGACACACACACACACACACACACACACACACAGAGAGAGAGAGAGAGAGAGAGAGAGAGAGAGAAATTGGAGCCTTGGAGGATTAGGCCTGTTTTCATTTTTAAGACAATTGTTATTAAAAAAAAAACTTCTAAGACAATTAGCTGGCGGAGCGGGGTCGGGAGGACGCTCTGTCTTCTGCACGCGAGATGTACACGTGGATTCATCTCGACCGTCCGCGTGGTTTCGTTTGTAAACCTTGATTTTTTTTCTGATGAGTCGTTCTTTTGGATAAATCTGGCTGGCATTTGATATAATTAAGTTGCTGTTATACAAATTTAGATATTATTTTCATATAATTTCAATACATCTCCAAAGTTTTTTCTTAAAATATTAAAAAGAAATTGTATATTTCACCTCTAAAGAAAAAAATTTTACACCTTTAAAAGAGCTTTATACTAATTTAATTCTTAATATTAAATATTTAAATATATTATTTAATATTTTAAATATATAATTATAAATTACATCCCGTCCATCAAATAGAGAAATATCTAACTATTCATCTTATTTATATTAAAAAAATCTAACTATTTATCAATATCAAAAAATGTAACTTATAATTATACATTTAAAATATAAAATAATATATATAAATATTTAATTTTATTTTAAGAATCAAACCAACAAAAAGATCTTCTTTATGGATCACATATGTAATTCTTTCAAATATTAATCATTCTAAAATCTATCTTAAGGGGTGTGTGCAAAAATACTGTAAGAATCGAGAATCGAAACTGATCTATTTGATCGATTCGATTTAAGTTCTAAAATTTTTAAAACCAAATGATTTAGTTCGGTTCTTAGTTCTAGCATTTAAAAATCAGTAATAAAACTAAATAACTCATTTAATAATCCGTAATTGTTAAACTGTTTAAATTTTTATTAATAAATTAAATATATAATATTTATGAAAAAATTAAAAATTATATTTTATTTAATTTCATTAGGAGTAGCTTAAATATTTATTTTCTTTCATTAATAATGTTATTTTACTTATACGACATATATCATACTTTAACAGTTAGTTAAATTTTATTAAATAGAAGTTTATTAAATTTATTAATCTTTTAATATTTTTATGATTATTAAATTAAATTTTTTTAAAATAAATATACATAATAAATATTTTATCTAAATTTTATTGAATATATATCATAATTTAGCCATAGTTCACAGAATTTAACAATTGAGTTATCCCATTAATTTGTTGTCAATAACTGTAAGAACTGAACACCAACCAAATTCGAATCAAATCTGAATCAAATTTTTTTGATTTAATTTTAATTCTCAAAATTATAAAATCGGCTTTAGTTGATTTGGGTTCAACTTTTATCTAAAATTAGTTCAAAACGACCGAATTACGCTCCTACTATTTTCGCATGAATTTTATTGAACTACGGCCTTCTAAAATGTTACAAATTTTGCAGTTCTCTTGACGGGTTACTGTGGTTATACCAAGCAAATTAAAGTTAGCCCACGTTGATACAAATGTAAATTTTTGCATTATTATCACAAGAATATTTTCATGAGGGCTCAGATTTTGTCAAGGGTGAACGAGTTATTTAATCAAATTTTAACTGGGTTGTAATGTTTGTGATTAGAAATCTGTGTGAAATCCTACCCAAGGGCCTCATTTACAAAATTGGGATTAGTTCTTAATCTTTCTCAAATCTCAAGAGCCCAGATGCAATTATCCTAGAAAAGATCTGAAAAAATCAAAAAAAAAAAAATCTGGAAAAAATGACCTTTTTATGTAATGAAATTCTGTTGCGTCACGCGTGTGGGATAATTTTGGCGGAATTTTCTAAAAACTCACAAAATCTCACAGGGCCCAACCGGGTTCGAACCGGTGACCTATTGATCTGCAGTCAATTGCTCTACCACTGAGCTATGAACCCGTCGGTACAGCAGATGTGGTTGTTATAGATATTTAGTAGTCTAAAACAAAAATACTTATATACTTTAGAACAAATTATTGAGTCTAGTTAACCCTACAAATTAGTTAGGTTAAATTCGAAATAACTTATTCCAAATTTAATTTATAATAATTAGATTGAATATTAATTCAGATCCTATTAAGATTATTTCTCAATTAGTTAAGATCAAATCGAATTAAATTTGAGCCCAATTGTTTAAATATTTTTTATGTGAAAATTCATTATATATTACAAGTCATAAAACTAAGTTATAATGACTTACAAAGAATATTCAAATTTATAATATTATAAAATAATTTTAGCAAATTTATTATATTTTGAAAAATAAATTTAATTTATACTTAAAAAATTATTTTGATTTTTTTAAGTTAGAAGAAAAAATAACAAACTTTAAATTCAAATCAAATTATTTTATTTTCAGCAACAGAATAACATAAACTCTAAAACAATGTAAATATATGAATCTCTTTTATATTAAATACGGCTAAAGTTATTATTAAAAAAAATGACTAAACCGAGCTGATTTCGAAACAAATCGAGTCGAGCTTACTCGGCTCGAAAAAAAATGAGATTCAATTCATTTTCGAGCCGATTCGAAAATGAATCGAAATCGGCTCAAAGTCAACTATAATTGACTCGAACCGGCTCAAAGTCGAACTCAATTGGCTTCAAGTCAATTTCGAGTCGATCGGAATGTGATCGATCTAATTTCGAGATGATATTGATTCGGCTCAAAATTGAATCGATAACTGCCCTAACCATCTAAGATAAAGATAGGTAGGCGTGAGAAAAAAAATTCTTATAATTTTGTTTGAGTTTTTTATACTAAACATTATTATATTATATATATATATATATATATATATATATATATATATAGATATATATCAATTTTATACCTATCAATGTTTTATCAGTAAATTGCATCCGGGGCGAGGCGAAGGTGTTGCTAGTTAGTCTTGACTTCTAAATTATTTTAAAATCTCAATTATAAAAAATATAAATTTAATTATTTTTTAATTAATATGAATAATTTACACAATTTAAGAAACCATTATAACTATTTACCTTCACCTGCTTTTAAAAATGTAACAGATAAATTCTCCAATCTCTTACTTCTCGTGCTTTCAAATTTCAAAATTAATATAAATATTAAAATTATAAAATTATAAAATTATATTTTAAAATATCAAAAGTCAATGATTTAGAATTATTTTAAAAATTTTCTTACTTGGGACACGTTAGTTTCTCCCTTATAGTGATATTAAAATTTTGATGTTCAGTAATATGCTTAAGTTAATTTACACAAACAGAATTATTTAGTGTTTGTCAGCTAAGTTTTTCTATTGAAATTTCGGCCACGATGTATGGTTCACCCAGCCACGACAATAGGTCATCTAATGCTTCTTGCGGTACTATTGGTCATAATATTTACTTAGGCTAGAAAATTATTTCCTTAGGCTAGGCATGCCGTGTCGTTCCTGCAGCGTTTAATCAGAGCGTGCCGTGCAAATAAGCGGGCTCCAGTGTCACGCACAAAATGACGAGAAAATGTCATTTCGTGTTATTTTTCGCTAGTTTTGCATCATTTTTTTTTATCTTTTTGCAAAAATTTTTTGTATAATATATTTTGTTTGATTTATATTCATATACAAGTTCAAAAAAATGTACAAAGCGAAATAAGGGTACATTATTTGTATAATTTAATCTTTTTTTCACTTTGTATTACTTTTTTGACCTTTATATATAAATATGTAAATCAAAATAATAAATTATAAAAAATTACAAAAAATAAAAAAATGACACTAGAAGACTAAAAAAAAATAGGGATAATTACCTACATGCCACACAATTTAGTTTTATTTATGCCTTACCCATCCATTCTTAGTTAATTATAAAATCTTACATACACACATTTAAGTTAAAACTTAATCAAAATCTATTTGAAAAAAAAATATTCTGTTAGTAAATCATTAAAATTATATTTTTATTCTTAATGATACATATTTTTCTCTTCCTCAATACCACACTAAAGCGTTGATTTGTCCTAAAATCAATTCACGTTGCGGATGTCTCCTTCCTTTGCTGTCACCTAAACATTAAGGTTTTAGGATTTTCACTCAAAATATATTTAAATATTCTTAAAATAATATGATGAACGGCTCAGATTTTTTGCAATCTAACTATAGTTAGGTTATTGAAAAATTATGATTACTCATTATAATAAAAATAAGTTAAAATGTGTGTATATAAGATTTTATAATGTTTTGAGTGTGCATAGCGTAATTAAGTAAAAATGAATGGGTAAGGCATAAATAAAACTAAATGGTGTAATATATAAGTAATTATCCAAAAAAAATAATGCAAAATAGCACTTTCTGACCGTTATGCGAATAATACTGTGCATGGGTCGCTTGTTTGCACGACGCACTCTAATTCCCCGAAGCATGCATGATGCCCCCTCCCTCGCGCATGCGCAATGCCAAATAAGGTTCCCTACAACTTAAGAAATTAGCACATACAAATTATTTTATACATGCATAGGATTGCATACGAATTTGAAAATATTAACATATGAAAACATTAACATGAAGTTTCCCACGTCTCATTTTTTATGAATATATATATATGATTCTTCTTTTCATTTTTTAAAGTTTTTTTTTTCATATTAAAATGAATATGCAACTACTCAATGTTTATTACTCAGCAGTTTAAATTTCGAAAATAAATAAATTTAAATAGTACAAAATAATCAGGATTTCCGCTACGAAATTGAAATTATATCACGCGCATGATTCTCATTTCCTAATTAACAAATTTTTTCACTATAAAAAAAAGTAATTATTTTTTATACATAGACATGATTATGAGCTACATCAATTCCTGAGATTAATAGTAATTAATTTATGTAAGAATTTTCATAAGAATCAACAAACAGATCATTAACGTTACATGATAAAGCCCAATAATCTTGTAGGAAGATCTCAATTTTTTTCTTTTTTTGCAAAAAATGATCATGTTCAATATAATTTCAAAATTGACATATAATATAACTCGTCTCACAAAGATAAGAAATCATTAAGACAAATCAGATATAAGTCGTATCCTTGAAGTACGACTTATATAATTAACAAATCTTACAAGAAAATAAAAATTGCCTATTCCCCTTCACTTCACTATAAAGTTTTCCCATGAAAAAATGATTTCCTCTCTGATAGAGGAACCAAAATCTCAAGCACATTTTCAATGAAGCCTTTATCATAGACATTATTCTCAACCATAATCACTTGTTCATTTTGCAAGGGAGACCTCCTCCAGAACCGGCTGCACTTGCTCTCCCTGGCCTTCTTCCCTTTCCCATTAACTGCATGTAGACTGGACTTCAGTGCTGCAGCGCTCACTTTTGCTTCATTCAGTTTTCTCCTCCAGTTCATATACTCTTGCCACTTGAATGTCTGTTGAGTTTGCATAATCACATAAATAGCCATTATCATCATTAATCGTCATAATTTCAACTACTCGGGATAAGAACTGCAATCCTTAGCCAATATACTTTGATAGATGATGCAATACTGCATGTGATGCCAAGTTGATAACTGATGAAAAGGGGAAATTTACATACCAGACACAAACCAAAAGATATATTACTGAAAAACATCACGATTAACATCTGTCTAACATAAATGTTCGCAAGTAGTTATCATCGTGTGATGTACAATAAAATTTCTGAAGACATTTGATAATTAACTTCATAAATTAAACACATCGACTAATATTCAAAGAACTTTGACAAAACTTAGTTGAGGGGTCATTTTTGTGGTATGATGTACAATAACATTTCTGAAGACATTTGATAATTAACTTCATAAATTAAACATATCGACTAATATTTAAAGAACTTTGACGAGACTTAGTTGAGGTGCCATTTTTGTGGTGCTTAGGTCTGGTTGGCACCTATGCCTAAAAACATATGGCTTCTTTGGTCACAATTTCTTACGTCTAATATAATCTTTAAATAATTAAAAATTATTTAAATTTATATTTTAAATAAACTCTAATATACAACAACAACAAATCATGCCTTTATCTCACTAGGTAGGGTCACTACATGAATATTTTATTTTCTTTGCACTTTATCAAATAACAAATTCTCTTTCACCTCTAAATATGTAAGATTATATTTTATAGTTTTTTGTCATATTCTTTTGGCCTTCGTCCTCCTCTTTTTACAATATAAAAAAATTTATTTTCACATCCTACATATATTTTAACAAATTAATTTTATTTTGCATCCAACACATTTATCATGTACATGACAAAATTAGCCAGTTCACTAAATGGACAAAAACTTTTGCCTTGGGTGTAGTTACATCTGTACTTGCTAATTCCACCTCTACTAAAATTTGGAGCACTACTATTATTAATTTTTAAGCATAACCGGTTCTAAGCTCAAATAGAAGAGAGCCGTGGCAGATTGATAATCATCCTAAATTGTCATTTCTTTACGTAAACTTCATAGACGCTAATAGAATCAAATGGAGTCCCCAACAAGTTTGGGATTAAAGCATGTTGTATGTGTGAATTGCCTAAGAAAGGAAAAACATAATTGAGGCTAATAACGAGCCGGATTCGAGCGACTTGACCTCAACTTAAATTTGATTTTTTCAAATTCGAATTTAGTTTGATTCAAGCTACCAAAAATCTATTCGGTTACGAGTCAATTTTCGAGTTGAATCAAGTTTAATTTTAATCTTACCTTTTGATTTACATATTAATTTTACACATACATACGTTAAATATAATTTTTTGGTTTAACTTATATATATTACATGTACTTATATATTAATTCTTTCAGTATATCTCTTATTTAATATATTTATTGATGCGAACCATCCCTAGTATCGACTCCGACAACATATATAGCTCTAGGACTATCGTCACCGTCATCCTTTGATTTTTATTGCATCTTATATCATTTCATATTATTTACTATTCGATATTACATATTACTCTTTTAGTTTGTGCGAGAAAGAGAGATTTTTTAATTTATTTTATGTGATGATGAGGGCATTTTGTATTCATAGACTTGGGTGAGTGTGGCCAATTTTAATGGGCTTGAAGAGCAAGTGACAATGTAATTTTAGGTTTTGAGGAATTTTTGCGCTCATGTGAACCATTGGGCCAAACTTGGCCCAACAACCACCCACCCTCTAATACCGTTGGTTGAGCCCCATGTAATCAATCCAAACCCTTGATTAAAATGATGTTAAGTTATGATGGAGATCCATTTGGATAGCAATTAAGGGCAAGGATTTGTGGAGAGCTTCTATATATAGCTTGTATTGAGGGCATTACATGTAGGTCCATTTCCTACCCATACTGCCATACACAGAGCAAATTACCCAATTTAGGTCAATTTCGAATCAAACAGTTTTGGATCATAACTATGACGACTAGGAGTGGTAAAGCATAACAAGAGAAGCTGACGGATGAGCAATGAGACACCATTCTTGTACAACTAAGAGATGATATGCAAGAAATGAAAGTTAGGCAGAGCTTAGGGGAAGAATGGATGCCATAGAGGTGGTTTACTCCCTTCTTGGCAATATCTCTGACTATCCAAACTTAGATGGCGATGGAGTCAAGACTAAGGCCAAGACCCACCGTTAAGTAGATTTTCCTAGCTCGTGACCACCCATTACTTCCGTAGTGGATGATGCCCCTAAGCCCCACTTTCCTCAAGGTGGTGTTGACTTTGGTCAATGGTTTACAGTTAGGGGAGGTAGTTTCTTGGGGGTACAACAACAAAACACACTTAAAAGATGACAATATCATCCCAAGGATACCTTCCTTAGTCAGGCTGCACTACCCTTGCGAGTTGCTGCTCCCCGACATCCTATGCCAAATGTTTCGTATTATAATTATGATTTTCCTAGGCAATTCAAAGGTGATACAATGGAACTGACACCCAACCCACTCGATAATTTTGAGGTTACCAAGTGGGTGAAGATTGTTTCACCTTTGACAGTCGTATGGACTCGAAGGTCTTCATAGACTATCTTACCGATATGGATCTCTACTTGGATTGAGTTGCGATGTCGGAAGATCAGAAGGTTTGGTTTACATACATGAAGCTGTTTGGCTATGCCAATATGTACTGGATTAATACCATGTGGCAGCTTTAGCGATCCGGCCATTCTCCTGTTAGGTCATGGGGTGAAACAAGGAAATGTTGAGGCAAAAGTATGTTCTCCTTGTGTCTGGGTCTCAGCTACTTTGCAACGTCTTCTACTGGGCCAGGGTATGACACCCAAACACCCAGGCAAAAATATCCAGATTAAGTCATTAAACCCTCAATTCACTCCATTTTGTAATAAATAGAAGATTCCATACCATCTCAACACTTAATCCCCAACTAACTTGATATCCACCATATATTAGGAGCTACTAAATTTAGCCCACCCATTTGGAATCAAATCAATCCAATGGACTGGAGAAATAGGAGGGATGGGCAAAAACTTAGGCCATAGTTTACAATACAAGTCTAACTAATTCACATCCACAAAATATATCTCATCTCATCCCAAATTGACCCAATTACACACCCATTACCCTTTCTTAAGCCCAATTACAAATAAAGAATAAAAAATGTAGTACTATCACCATAAAATAAAAGACACATAGTATTCATATAACATAAAATATGCAAAAGTAAATAAGATAATCTGACTACCAACGTCCTTAAGCTAAATGAGAAGTTGTCAAAGGAGGTGATGTGGGGCCTACTCCGTATCATCGAATTAAAGAGAGTCTCTCTCCTCGTCACAGTTTACTTTCCCTCTCTACCTTCACCGAAGGTCGATAGCTGATAATCACCGCCCTTAACTGCCGGTTGCTAGCAGTCGTAGCCTGCCACCGCCACTACCACCTATGGAACCAAGGCGAGAAACCTTGGCTTGGAGTGGTCGAGTTCAAATATATAAAATATATTAATTATATATTATAAAAGCCTAAATACATATCATTATGCAAATATCAAGTCGAGAACGAAATGAATTAATTTCATTTCGATCGAATTTACTTTAAGTTACAAGAAAATTGAGTTGAATTTAAACGTGTAAAACACAAGCGAATGTCAAGTTTTGGACATAATCTAAGCCCTGAACATAATCACAATAAACCATTGAAATTAAAAGTGATCATACAATACCTCATTTGTTGTTGTGTTTGTGAGACAAAGTTGAGCATGGTATCCCAAAAAAATAGCCAATAGTAGCGAAACGATGGCCAGAAACACGATTAGAAGTACTTGGGTGTTATGTGCACCCAACAGCCACTGCATATTTACAATGATTGATTGAAAAAGGAAGCATGGCCAATCAAATATGGATGGAATTCTATTACTGCTGCTGCATGGTATAATTTACCTGAATGACATGTGGAAACAAACTGTAGAATGACTTTTCAATGCCATAATAAACTGAAACAAGAAGTGAAAGAAGCACACCAGTCAATGTTAGAAATTAATAAGCGAGAAGTTTGATGCAAATGAAATACCTGTTAGAATATATATTATTTTGCGCTCTTTCAACTGGCCAACAAGAATCAGCCCAAGGACAATAGTTCCATATAGGCAAATAAGGTAATGCCTAAAAGAAAAAATGGGAAAAATACTACAAATTTCAATACAATATTAAGGCATTCAACGCAATGAGTAAAAAAAAAAAAAAAACTAGTTGGAGTCAGCTATATGGATTTCTCTTAGCCATTTATAACAACATTTTCGTGAGCACAAATAATTCAAGACCACTCTTTATGACAATATCCCTAATCATTGTTGAACCCATATCGATTTTGATAATAACAACCAGATTATAATAAGTAATTTTACTAATCATTATACATAGTATCTACTATATTTGTTTTTATAGGATAAGCATAACGTCGATGAATCAAACTCAACTACAATTGAACATTGTGACGATCACATACAAAGTCTAGAAATATTTGATGACAATGAGGGTTAAAAATTTCAAGTCAAGGAAGATCCAAGAGCTCAATGAAGACCAAAAAATTTTCTCAAAAAATTATTTTAAATTTTGTTGTATAATGCATGCATGCTTAATCCCTAAGCAATTAACACTTACACATTAAAATTGAAATAAATTATAAAAAATTAAATAATAATAAAAAGTTAATTTACAAAAGAACAACTTTTTAAAATTATTTTTTATTTATATCTATTTTATAGATTTTATGGCACAAAATGGTTTCTTGGACTTTACTCTTTACTTTTGACAATATATTTGTTCTTTATCCAAGATGCTGAATTTTTGGGTTGCCCATAACATTTGCCAAAAGACCAAACTAACCTTAAGATCAAAATGACCAAAATGCCATCTCTTTCACCTATAAAAGCCCCATTCATGAAGATATTTCTCTCTCTTAAAACTCTAGCTAATTTACAAATACTTTGAGCCTTATCTTCTTCTCTCTTAAGCTTCAAATGTCTAGCTCTTTCCCAAAACTCAAAGTCCTCATCTTCTTCACCTAAGAGAGCCACTCAAGCAAGAGGGATCAAACCTTAAAGTGCACCTAAACATTTTGATTGTTGTCTAAAGTTGTCAGTCAATTTTTTAATTTTTCTTTGTTATAACGATTTACTTGATTCTTTCCCGCCTAAACTTCTAAAAGTGATCATACATACTCAGAGAAAAAACGTTACAATTTCAATTCATTTCGAGTTCATTTTCTCGATCTTTAATGGTATATGCAAGAGACAATCGAATTTTTTGGTTTATCATTTTATTGATGATTTTCACCTCATTTTTCTCTATTATGCTTCTCAAAATGCTTACATCCAATTAGAGAAAGGTACATTTAGTTTTTCTTTCATTTCAAGTTGATTTACAGATTGTTCAACTTATACTACACGATAAGAAACATTTTTCTCTTTGTTTTTGTTCTTTCTTCTAATATGCTCACTATAGCTCATAAATTAACTAAAAGAAGTGATCTCAAATGAAAAATTTGAGTTTTCGTCAAAACTTGGGCTAGGTTTGCATGATTTACGAAGGGAATAAGGGTGATCAAAACATTCCAAAAACAAAAACCGAAAACCAAACTGATGATGTCGAGTTCTGTTTTTATTTTTGATAATTTTTAGTTTTGATTTTAGTTTCAATTTTTGACGTTTAAAAACGGATGATTAACCGAACCAAACACCTTAATATAATTTACTTAATTTAATCAGATAAATATCACTAAAATAAGTAAGATTAGCTATCAATTAAAATTTAAGTGCCTTGTTGTAAATTTAAGTTATGATTTAAATTTTAATTAAATTTTACATTAAAATTTAATTAAAATTTTTCTACACAAAATTATTATTATTAAATTTATTGAATCTTATCTTATTTATTAATTGTCATTTAGATTTTAAATTTTTTAATAAAATTTGATAAATATTATGATTTTAAGTCTATTTTTATCAAAAATTAGATGCAGGTTAAAAACAAAAAAATTGATTAACTGAACCAAAATTTCGATTAACCGTCTATTCGATTAATTATTTTAATGGGTTGGGTTTCAATTTTCAACTTTGAAAAACTGTCATATTTGAGTTCAGTTTCAAATTCGGGTTTTATTTTATGGATCAACTAATCATCCATGATTACCACTAGATGGGAGGACGTTTCGCTAAAGGTGTCATCAAGGCCTTGTAGAGTGTGGGCTTTGGAGAAACAAAGCTTTTATGAAAAGAATTCTGTTAATGAATATTTGCAAGAGATTTGTGGTTTTCATTTTTTGCTAAGCTGAGTTAGCCTACTCCTAAGGTGTTTTTATTTGTTTGTCAATTCTTTCTTTTTCAGGTTGATGTATTCTAACTTGTAGAAGTCTTCAAGTTCAAAGTTCCATTGAGTTTTGGTCTACTTGTTCAATTCTCCATGAAGGAATGGACTCTTTAGTGAAAAGTTTGGCAGTGTAGCACCTATGGATGGTGGTCTTGTGCAACTTATACCAATGAAGGCTTTAACCATTCGAGTATGGAGTATACCATTACCATTCAGCAAATGGCTAGATTCTAATTAGCCTTGATCTCAATTGCTAGTTTAATGGTTAGGCTTAGATACAGAAGGAAAAGGGTGGAAGCCTTGGTTGTGGAGATTTTCTCTGAAGGAAATAATTGGCCATAGGGCAATGATTTTTTGAATCCGTCAGGGATTTATTTGCAGAGCTCAAAAAATGGAAGCATGAATCCAATTGTAGGGGGGAATGGTTTCTCACCAATTGTTAAGGTGGGGTGGATGTCTTGCTTAATGCTTGCAAGTTGTGTGGGGGTTGAACAGCCAAGGTATCCAGCCAGCAGCATCCGTCTTCCAATGTTCAGACCCTTTTTTTTGTTCAGGGTAAGGATATTTATAGTTGTTGTAGGCCGTCTTCCAATGTTCAAACCCTTTTTTTTGTTCAGGGAAAGGATATTTATAGTTGTTATAGGCTGTCAATGAAGATCTAATGCACTACGGATGAGCCTCGTTTGGGCTCTGGAGTTTGTTTAGGCAGTTACTTAAATTGCTCCTCCCAATTGTTAATTGTTCCATAGTTAAGTAGAATAGAGAAGATCTCTACATCGGTAAAGTTCATTATTGTGCCAGAGATTCTTATTGGCTGAGATTTCTTTAAAGAGGCTTTATCAAAGTAGTATCCTTCAATGGCTTTGCTTTCGATAAAACCATCCTTTTATAACTATTTCCCATTCAAAGGCTACTTTTCCTAAGCTTGTTCTTCAATGGGTTTCCTTTGAAAAAATTTCTATTTAGAGTATTTTTATTTGATAGCATCCCTTTCCATGGAAATTCTTTGATGACTGCACATGGGACTTCTTTGAATAGTCGAGATCTTCTTTAGGGTTAACCCATTCGATAGGGTGTTGGATCTTCTTGTGTAATTCTTTTCATGCTTTTTTCCACTTTCTTTTATTTGCTTAGGGTTATTTGGAAACTGATGCAAACAAAAAGATATACAGATATATGTTACATATACCAATATTAATATAGATAAAACGTATACACATCAATGTATAATACTTGTACTTATATATTGCTCTTCACTTGTAGGTGTGAGATTTTGAATATATCACTGCCACTCTATAATAAAAGTTTCACAATACAACAACAACTAAGCCTTAATCCCATTAGGCAGGGTCGGCTACATGAATCTTTTATTTCCATTGCGCTCTTTCAATTAATAAATTCATATTTAAGTCTAAGTGAGCAAGATCATTCCCTATAATTTCTTGTCATGCCTTCTTTGATCTCCCTCTTTCCCTTTGTGCATAAACAAAATTTAATAACTCAATTTTCGTAACTGAAGTTTTAATCAGCCTACGATTTACATGTCCAAACCATCTAAGTCAACTTTTTCTAAATTTATCCTCAATTAGTGCAACTCTAATTTTTTCGTGGATATACTCATTTCTCATTCTCTCCTTTCGTATATACCCACACATCCACCTTGACATCCTCATTTCTGCAATACTTATTTTATTTATATATTTTTTCTTTGTAGGCCAACACTCATCACTAGTTTTACTACAATTTTATAAAATTTACCCTTAAGTCTAAATAAAATTTTTCCATCGCTCAACACACTAAAAACGTTTCTCCATTTTACCGATCCTACTTAGATCTTTTTAATAACATCATTATTTATTTCTCAATTATTTTGTATGATTGATCTAATGTATCTAAAGCGCTTACTCTTTTTGACAATTTGATCACCAATTATTACATCACTAATATAAGTGTTTCTTTCTTGACTAAATGTGAACACCATAAATTCAGTTTTTAATCTACTGAGATAAAAACTTTGGATTCTAAAGTATTCCTCCAATGCTCGAGTTTAAAGATAGTTTAAAATTCTTTAAAATATTGAATTCACCCTATTTTGGGGAGTGTCACATAGACCAAGAATCATTTATGGTCTACACCACCTCTCTTTAATGATGTGACTTAGATCCCCTCAAGTTGAGATATCAAGGCCTCTATAGGGTAATAATTGACAAGACCAAACTAACTAGAATGTTCTTCTATCATCTTATTCTTAAAGATCTCATGCCTATCCTTTTTCTGCTAGAATTATCTTTAATGTGGTCTATTCTAATGTAGCCATTCATCTATTTCAACATTTACATCTCAGTTACATTAATGTTATAGATAATTAGCAGATTCCCAACATTCAGCCTCATATAGCATAGTTGTCAGATAGTAGTGTTATAATTTTTTTTCAACCTGATAGACATCTCCCTATTGTACACCTGTGATGATATTACTATTTCACCATTTTATGTTAATATTTGTTGAGAAGTTTAGAGAGTGAAAAGAATATCTGCGTATGGTTTTCATTGATTTATAAAAACAATATAAACTTCAGCGATGTTATATAGTTCTAAATGCTAGTCTGCAAAGCAGAAACACAAATAAAATAAGTATCACATAGATGAAACTGCTAAGGTAAATGAGTGAGTTTACACAGAAAGACATGATAAGAAATGATTATATTTATGAGAAAATTGAAATAGCATCAATTGAGGATAAGCTCAGAGAAAGTCGGCTTAAATGGTCTAAACATATGAATCATAGACAGCCAAAAGCTCTAATAAGGATAATTGGGTAATTTGTATCTTGCCTATGTAAAAAAAGAAAGATGATGACCAAAAAAGACATTACAAGAAACTATACAAAACAATCTTTACATACTTAAAGCTAAATAGGAATTTGTTATTTGATACACTGCAATGGAAACAAAAAATTCATATAGTCGATCCCACTTAGTGGGATAAAAACTTAGTTATTGTTGTTGTTGAATGCTAATATCTAAGGACAACACCAATGATTGGTAAGGATATAAAACGCATCCCCTTCTCATTAGTCAAATTACGGGGAATTATAAAGCATGCAAGTATGCTACATGTAAATAGCAAAAGAAAAAATGGGAAAATCAAGCATATAACCACTGCAAAACTAATTAATTTCCATTTGTCTCATTGCTGAACACTGACCAAGATGACAACTCACCAAAATAAAAATGCCATGAAATACCGAGTGTTTTTCTCTCCAATGCAATTATTCTGCAACCAATAACACATACAGATTTTATCAAATAAAAAAAAAACACATATAGAGCAGTTACTTGAGAGCTTACAAGAAAATAATTTAGAAGGAAACCAAACTATATCCGAGACACACTGAACAATAGGAAACATAAAAAGCTTATCATTCCTTCTTCATTTACTTGGTACACAGAAAAGTGAACTGGAACCTTTACACTACAGGAAAAATTTGAAGTCAAGATAACTGGCATAAGTTTACATGCAAAATACTACAGCTTCAATTACCCTAAAACAATGTCAAGATATTACAAACTAAAAAAGGAAAGAAACAATGTTTTCTTTGAACCAAAACAGACGTTGATCAAGATAAATTGCTATAGCCACTTTTCTGGCAACTACACACCTCTTTGGTTGCTTCAAATTTGTAAACAAGAAATGAAAAAAATTTAAGGAAATGCAAGAAATAAAAGATTACCATCCATCCACAGTGATGGTCAAATCTAGCAACACATCGGCCACAAATGCCACAATGCTTTGATCTTGCTGGCCTGCACTGGAAGTAATCTCAAATCAGATCATGCAGATGACAAAAAGTAAAGAAGAATGACGTAGATTTTGCATGTTAAGCGGAAAGGGAGGAGAAACAAAACATATTTAAATTTAAATGTAGCAATATTAAAATTGGCAAATTACTATTACTTAAGCATAATTATTTAAAAATAAAATTATAAAAAAAAGAAAATAGAATTTTTAAAATTAAATTACATATAATAGTTGGTAAATAGAAATTTACTAAATAGATTAAGGCATAATTAATTTTTCAATAATTAAATGTGATGTAACAAAATAGGGGAATTCTCACGATAATAACCGATAGTAATTGCAAATTTTGCTCAATTTTTTTTAACAATAAGAGTTAGCTCATGCATGGGATTATTGCAAGTATATCTAGATTCAATTTCTATATGTTTTCTTGCTAATCAAGGCTTGCAACTAAAGGGTTTTATGCTCTAGAAGATCCACTTCAATTGCTACCTACTTAATGTCCAAAGTTGTATGAAATTCTATTCTTAATTATGGATGTGAAGAGTTGAATGAATTAAGGTTTAATTTCTCCTTAATCTCTTATGCGAAGCTCAATTACATGGCATCCTAGTTTTAATCTCCACTTAGGCGTTTTGGTTTGCATTAAGTACAATCTAGGAAAATTCCCTTTAAGTAATCCTACGTCAATTTGGTATTAGAATAAGTCAAATTAATATTTTTCAACCATAATCGATCTTGTTTTGTGCTAATTTAGATTAGTTTTGCATCCGCCCTTATGAAAGTTCTGGAGTGTAATAGGCTATTTTCCTAATTTCTGCATCTTCCAAAATTTTGTAAAATTCAAATTATGTTGTTTTCCTAAATTTTGCATACTGCAGGATTTTATTAATCTATAGGAAAACTGGACTATTCTGGGAGTATTCAAGCACAATTTCAAATTAGTTCTAGGTTTCTGGTGCCTCTGGTTTTGATTCAGGATTACTTATGCTTGGCCCTCAGTTTTCCTAGCCCTGCATTTTAGTCCCTAGCACTCATCTAGAATCATTACTGTATCCCAATTTAGTCTTCTAACGTTACATATTGGTCCATTTTCAGCACATACACTTAGGAACCACTCAATTAGGTCATCTTGAGCCTAAAAAACATTTGGATCATAACTATTAACAACTAAGAGTGGTAAATCATATAAGGAGAGGCTAACGAATGAGCAACGGGACACAATTCTCCGAGAGAGAGAGATGCAAAAATGAAAGTCTCCCAAGTTGAAATTAGGGCGAGGATGGATGCCTTAGAGCTGGCCTATTCCCGTTGCAAGCATGCCTCTGACCATGCAGACCTAGATGCGGATGGGATTGAGAGCGAGGTCGAGCCCCACCCTTGGGTAGATTCTACTAGTTCTCGACCACCCACTACATCCGTGCATGCCCCAGGCCCTACTTTCCTCATAGCGATGTTAACTTCAGTCAACAACCTATGGTTAGGGGAGGTCATTTCCCTGGGGCACAAAAATGGAGTGCACCCAAAAGACGAAGTATTATCTCGAGGACGCGTTCCCTGGTCAGGATGCACACTATAGAACAACACGAGTTGTTGCACGTTATAGACCCACACGAGTTGTATTCCGATACTTTATAACAATTGAACCGTACTATAATTACAGGTTTCCTAGGCAATTCAGAGGTAAAACGATGGGACAGACATCCACCCATTGGGTCATGGGACGAAATGAAAGAAATTCTAAGGCAAAAATATCTTTCTTTAACATTTAGGGATCAGATCCAATAAGGAAGGAATTAGTTCAGTTACTAATTATATGACTCGTTTCAATGATTTAAATATTAGATGCAACCTAGTTGAGGACTCGAGCATGACCCCGCAACGTTTCCATACCAATCTACGCTCCAATATCAAAAAAGAGATGTTCTATGACGTGTCCATGTAGAGGAGGCTTATCGAACAGCACTTCAGATCGAGCAATACTTTTTAGTTCCCTTAACTCATAGGCAGACTACCTTGCAGGTGAACCACCCCGTAGGACCATCCCTTAGCAATGTACCACCCATCCCAAAAAGGACACCTCAGACTCTACTGATGCTAAAGATAAGGGAGTTGCCTCCACTTTTAGCACCAAAGCCACGAGCATCACCTATTTTAGACGCAACAAGATGAGCTATTAAGCACATTCATACCAATCGAGGAATCTGAACATGAATGTTATGGGGGAGGAAAATGATTACAAGGCATCCGAAAAAGAAAGGAGGAGGCCTTAGATGAGATACTCGTTATAATGATAGGGTGTGTGATGGCTACACCCCATAATGAGCCCGATTGGTGACGCACTGCTATCTTACCAATATATTTTAAGTGCAAGGTTAAGCTTTACAAGTTTATCATCGATAGTGCAAGTTGCATGAATGACATGTCGGCCACCACAGTTACACGAGTGAGTTTGACGGTTGAGCCACATCCCCAACCATATAAGGTGGCATGGGTTGATTAGACTTCTATTTCTATTTTCTAGCATTACATGGTACCTATTACCTTAGGCGCTTACCCAGAGAATGTGGTGTGACATCGTTCCCAAGGACGTGATGCAAGTATTGCTTGGACGGCTAGCTATATGACCATGATGTTACCCATTACAATCGCTCTGATACTTATATGTCAAGCAGAAGTGAGAGAAAATTGTGCTCGTGCCCGTACCATCATGTGAGACTCGAAATAAAGTAGCCAGAGAATCAATACCGCCCTCTCAAAGAAAGAAGGGCTTCCATTTAATCTCCATGAGACAAATGGAGGAAAAACACAAAAATGGTTCCCTTATCTATGCACTTGTCACGCTCCAATTGATGTAGTCCACGTCGATAGTCTCAATTGAGAAGATTAGCAAAATCCTCAAAAGAATTTCTAATTTGTGCCATAAGGAGCTCCCAAAAGAGCTCCCTCCCTTGCGAGATATATAGCATGCCACTGACCTACTGCTGGGCTCATCGCTACAAACTCTTCCCTATTATCAACTGAGCTCTACCGAGCATGCTAAGCTCAACATCATATGCAAGATTTGCTGAAAAAGGGCTTCATTTGTGAGGGCCTTTCTCTTTGCACTATACCAGCCTTTTTTACTCCTAAGAAGGAAGGTAACTAGTGCATGTGCATCAACTCGCAAGCCATCAATAAGATCACTGTCAAGTACTGATTCCCAATCGTTTGATTGGATGATTTATGTGACATGGTGGCCGGGGAACAAGCATTTAGTAAAGTTAACTTATACAATGGTTACCACCAAATTAAGGTACGTGAAGGAGGCAAATGAAAAACCAAATTTAAGACAAAAGATGATCTCTATCAACGACTTGTTAAGCCATTCAATCTTCCCAATACGCCCATCACGTTCATGAGGGTAATGACCTAAGTGTTGCGTCTCTTTATTAGTGTCTTCCTCGTTGTGTATTTTGATGACAATTTGATCTAGAGTAAATCCACGGCAGAGCACCTAGATTATCTCCGTGAAGTTTTCATTGTCTAACGATGTGAAAAACTTTACACGGATCTAAAAAAGTGTCATTTCACGGCATCTTCTATTTGCATTCTAGGCTTCATTGTGTTTAGTGAGAATTTTTGCTGATCTATATAAAATTTCTACTATTCAGGAGTGGCCCACCACCAAGAGTATCCATGATATTCGTAGCTTTCACAGGTTAACTACATCTTCTTGGAGGTTCATCAAGGGTTTTAGCTTGATTACTACTCTCCTTACTGACCGCTTAAAGGGAAAAGAATTCTATTGAATACCAAACCACTGATCTAGCTTTCCTGGAAATAAAGACAATTAATAGAAGCCCATGATTTAAAACTTTTGATCAGCGTAGGAATCAGAGTGCTTAGTCAAGAAAGTCACCCTGTCACGTTCTTCAGTGAGAAATTAAACGAAGTGTGACAATGATATTCAACCTACAATAAAGAATTGAGCACTTCATTATTGGCATCACTTACTAATCGCTGCAAAGTTTGTCCTGTATTCAGACCATCAAGCACTAAAATATTTCAACTCTTAAAAAAATCTTAGTGCCAAGCATAATAACTAGGAATCTTTTCTGCACGAGTTAACATTTATACTCAAACAAAAGGCTAATGTAGATAACTAGCCAGCAAATTCCCTTAGCTAGATGTTTGTGATCTTCCAATCTTGTGTGTAATAGGATTTGATGCCATGAAATACAAATACCCTGAATGTAAGGAATTTAGGACCACAAACGCCCGACTACTCGAGAAACCCTCCCAGTCTGACTCAGAGTATTTGACCAAAGAGGGTTATCTTTTTAGGTTCGCATCCCTGCATTCCCAACTTGTCTCAGCGCAAGTTTCTTATTCAGAAGCAACATGCTGGTGGTGCAACCGGCCATTTTAGTAGGGACAAGATGGACTAGCCTAGGCTTCAAAAGATGTGGCTTGAATTACAACTTGATGACGCACATGCCAAGTGGCTGAGGAAGGAAAGCAAAACATTGGGTTGTACACGCCTCTCCCGATACCTGATTGACCATGGGAAGACCTAAGCATGTATTTCGTGCTAAGTCTGTCCCAAACTCCGAGAAGGCATGACAACATTTTAGTGGTGATAGACTATTTCTCCAAAATAGCTCGTTTCAATGCATGTGCTAAAACGTCAGATGTCCCTCACATAGATATGCTTTTTGTAGTTAAAGTAGTTCGTCACCATGGCCTTCCAAATCCATGGTCTCTGACAAAGATGTAAAATTCAAGAGTTACTTTAGAAGACCCTTTGGGTGATGTTGGGTACCAAACTCTTATACTCGACTACTTATCACCCCTAGACAACAAACAGAAGTGGTGAATAGGAGTTTAGGGAACCTTTTGAGATGTCTTGTTGAAACGTGTCTAACAGAGTAAGATCTAATCATACATGTGTTTGGAAGTATGATCCCCTTTTGTGTCGTTGGTTATGATCCACTTCTGCCAATTGACCTAGTTGACCTACTCACTTATAAGACTAATGAGTTTGCATCCTCATTAACATGTAATTTGTACGAGCTCCACTTAGAGATCAGGAAGAAATTAGCTCTAGCTTATGATAAAATCCAAGCTGATGTGGCTAAGCATAAAAGATACATTCAATTTAAAGACAGAAATAAGGTGATAATTATGGTACATTCGTAAAGACTCCCTGTAGAGGACAGCAAGAAGTTGGCTGTAGACGCAGGAGACCTTTTAAGGTGCTTAGGTGGGTTAGTGGGAACAAATATGAGTTGGACCTACTGTTACAGATAAGAATCAATCCAATCCTTAATGTAGTTGATTCCATCCTTTATCATGAGCCTACTTCTAGAAGTTTCACATATCTTACCACATCTAGTACATTTTTCCCATTACTTGCACCTCCTCTCAACGCTACATCTGATGCTCCCTATAGACTCACATGCTTGCTCTTCTATGCCAACTGAAATACTTGGGCTTGAGGTTCAACCCTCGATGGTTGATTGTTCAAGCATGATGTTTAGACCCCACATCAATTTGACATATACCCTTTATCGCCATTGGAGCAGCATGTCACCAAATCCATAGTGTTGGAGACCATATTAGAGCAATTCCATGCCACTTCTAATGGTGGCATATGCCGATATTTAATCAGATGGAAAAGTCACCCTTCGTCTAATGATACGTTATTAACATCACATGAGTGACACTAGCTCTACCACCCAAGTTTTTGCAAGCTTATTAGGAGCTACACTTGACGGAGTCGAGTTTTTTGTCGTCCGAGAGAGCTGATGCGAATCCTCTACGATACCAATTCCGGTAACAACATATTACCTAACTTAAGGACAATATTTGCAATCATCCAATTTACCTTGCACACATATTTCACATTTTTTATTATTATCTCATGATCACCTGAACAATATATACATATTTGCCTTCTTTTATATTTGGAGAGATAAAGTTGTTATTTTCTTATGTGAGGATGAGAGAAATATAACACATATTGTTCCATAGGTTGGTGAGTGTGGGATTATATATTTAGGCTTTTAGAGGGTTTTATTTATTATGATAGGCCAAAGCTAGTGTGGGCCAAAATTTAGCCTAACTTTTCTCTTCCCTCATATGTTGGACAGCACACCCTACCCCATTTTCCCCTCCACTAGATCATCCTGATCCCAAGTGGAGGCGCAAGATTAACGGCTGCAATCAATGGTGGAGATCAAGGTGGTTAAGCTCGAATAGATGAAATTGCGTAGCAACTTCTATTTATAGCAAGTTTGAGATGACATAGAATTAACTCCCTGAGTTCTGCCATAAATTAAGAAAGAAGGAATTTTAACCTTTGTGGCTACCAGCCCCCATCCAATGCCATCACCAGCAGCCATCGTCACCTAGTCGCCGCAATCGCGACTAACAAGGTGTATCTGGGCCCGAAGCCTTCACATGGGAGCAATCGCCACCACTGTTCTCTTCCGCAGCTAAGAGATCAGTCACCACTGCGGTCGCCATTGATCGACTACTACATGGAGTTATATAAGCCGTACGTTGTTGACCTAGTCAATCATGTGCGACGCTGATTATTCCCTGCGAGTTCTCTGCCAATACCACTGACTCATCAAATAATCTTACATTTGGCATCTTTAGTATCGTTTCTTCATCAATTTTATCATTCCACCCTCATTTTCCCCTCGTGTTGATTTATATGCTGTATTTTTCCTCTTATTATTCTCCACTTGTTTATGTGAAAATCCTCCATCATTAACTTGTAGTTTCATCGCGATGGTACATTGGGAATTGGTTCATGTATGGGATTATTGCAAGCTTATCCACATTCAATTTCTATATGATTTCTTGCTGATCAAGGCTAGCAACTTAGGAGTTTTATGCTATAGAAGATGTACTTACCTCAATTACTCCCTAATTAATGTCCGAAGTTATGTGGAAATTTCTATGCTTAATAATTGATGTGAGGACTTGCATGATTTAGGCTCCGTTTGTTTTGAAGTCAAAAATTAACCTAGTTTAATTTTAAACAGGCATATCACATCACACGTAAAATTTAATATTAAAAATTAACTTTATTTCAAATCCTACACAGATTACTAAAATAATAACTAACTTATATCACATCTCTCACACATCCCAACATAATAACTAACTTTACATCACATCCCTCACATATCCCAATATAATAACTAATTTTATTTCACATCATTCACAACTTTCAATAAAAAAATATCTCTATTTAAATTTAATTTTAACCTTGTTAAATTTAACCTTACAAACAAACAGACCGGGTTTAATTTCTACCTTAATCTCTTATGTGAAGCTTAATTATATGGCATTGTCATTTAAATCTTCTTGTAAGTGTTTTGATTTACATTAATTAAAATCTAGGAAAATTCCTGTTAATCAGACCTACATCAAGATCTCAGATGTGTTATCTATTAGTGGTGAAGGGATCCCCATGCATTTCCTCGAATCAAAAGCGAGGTGTCCAATCCAACCAATTCTCTTAAAAGAGACCACAAGTGTGCAGGGACCAAGCTGCTACGGAGAATGAGTACTAGCCTTTGATGAGAAGCGATGGAGACATTTTGTTCCGTATGTTGTTTTTGGTCAATATTGCTTTGACTCTTTTTTTGGGGGGGTCAATAATAAAAATTAGACTTCATGAAAGAAATGAAAATGCTATGCGTACCTTGCACATTTTGGTTGCTTGTGTGCTGAGATGGTGAGTGTGCCCGGGTCACTCCCATGGGGCTTCTAACACTTTTCTTTTTTTGATTTTTTTTTGAAATGATGTTTTAACTCCTCTCTTGATTAAGTGGGACTGCCTTGAAGTGAGATCTCAAAAATAAGATTAGGATAATTTTGAAAAAGGGAAATGAATTGTTGCCCCACATCTTTTGCACTATGGTGCCAGAAGACTGCTTGGGAAATCGTGTAATGTGATCTTTTAGACCTTAAGAGCTGATGATGTGTCAGGAAACTTAATAATCAGATGGATTGATGCAATTGACAGGCTCTAACATTAGGTCTCTTCCCCATAAATAGTGCACGTATGCAGGGCTGAGAGCTGCTTTATATTCTTCCTCCACTCTCCCACTGTTGTTGTTCCTCACTTCCTCTGCTTTAGTCCTTGTGAACTTTCCTTTCCAAGCAATCGATGGCAACGAAACATGTCAATTGGGCCAAGATTCTGCAACTATTTCTCCGGGAGCGTCATATGGAGAGAGCCAGGTGGCTAGTTATAAGGTCCAAAACACAACACGATTCTTTCGAAGGAATCTGTAGATCCATTTACAGTGACCCCCATTGATCATCTGAACATTCTCCTAAAGGGATGGTCGCATTTATAAGACCCACTCGAATTACGTCTTAATTCCCCTATTTCAAATAGACCATCACAAAGGTGATAGAACACTTTTGGGATCCTGTCAACATAGCTTTCTCCCAAGATTGAAGCCTAAATTTAGTCTCTGTCCAAGCTACTAAAAGACAAGGGGAAGTCATGGGGCATGGTTCTATTCTAAGCGTGGTTTGGATGGTTGACCATCATTCAAGGACTGCTAGGAGGATGATCCCGAGCACTAGTAGCGCACAATCGGACTGATGTGATTATTACTTCTTTGCAGGCGGCAGCTTGGCATGAAGCAACTTCTCCCTGCGGCCGCTAACCCTTGCCCATTTAAGGAGCTCAATTTCACTAAGAATACCAAATGTATAGCAAGTTGTTAGCCATGAACAAGGATTCTTGGCTGATAGACAACCTTCTATGCCAGATTCACTAAGACATAAAGGACAGTGATTGAGGGATTCATGCTTCTGTCATGCAAAAGTAATTTATTTTTTTCATGTAGTCGTCTTTTCTATGCAGGTTGGCCCATCAAGATGCTAGTTTGCCCCTTACTTGAGCTGGAAAATGTCTATAAACCAGGGTGCAAAATGGAGCCAGGACACTATAAGTTCGTCGCATCACTGCTAAGGTTATCTTTGTGAAAGATGGATTTTTACCTCTTCGCTACCAGGTGGGGTTGACCTTGTTTCGACAAGGTTCAATGCATTTTGCCCTAACGTGGGACTACCTCCGCAAAGGTTTTGGGTTATACACTCTAAAGGTCAAAGGATTGGGCTCTTCCATGAGAGGGGCATACGTCTTCAGGGGATTTGCCTTTCTGCTTGTGAGGATTCGTTTCCCTCAATGTCCTGATGGGTTGGGACCATAGGTTTTGCGATGTGAAAATTGAGAAAAAGAAAGGCTTAGTTCACTGATTAAGAACCCTATAGGCCTGTTTGGCGCGAGGACCAAAATCAGGACTAAAATAGTACTGGTTTAAAAAACAACAATAATAATAATAAATAAATTTTTCTAATCATTCTACACAAATTCTCATATAAAAAAATAATATTTTATTTCACATATTCAATAATTTTTAATAAAAATATCAATATTATTTCACATCCTAGACCAAAATTACTAAAATTATCAAAATCACATATTCAATAATAATTCTTCCTCCACCTCCATCTTATCCATCCAGTGCCATCTTAATGGTTTGGTTAAGTTGACTCCCCCCTTAATCAAAAATGCCCTTTATGATGACAAAATGGATAATTAGCTATAGAGACTTGCATTTGTAGAATACTTTCTATCCTCAAAACTCTGAAGTCTTAAAAATAACTCTCTAAAGCAAAAATATGGTCAAATTTTCCCTAAAGGAAAGTTTTCTCAATTAAATCGAATCAGTTTAATACACTAGACGAACTTTCATTTCTGAATATACATTGGTCAATCACATGGCTCCTATGTCTTCTAGTCCAAGAGACGGTCTGAGGTTTTGGCCGATGTGTCCGAAAAGATGGGTCCAAGGAAAACCATCTGGAATGCGATCTTTTTGCATGCTAGGACATTGCCCTCCCACGTGAGGTCTAGGGGGTTTGGGCTTGGCTTAGTTCACGTACATAATGGGCGTTCGGTTCAACATTACCTGCCATGTAGACGTTGGGGATTCTGCAGTCAGTGTGTATACACTAAGAATGGAAACTATAGATTCACTTATATAACAAATATCATAATACTAAAAAGAAAATAATTGTCATGCTATGCTTCAAATACAGGCTTTTCCAAAATTGAACGACGAAGAAGCATACTTCGGGATATTGCAAGTGGGACATTCCTTCTCAGCATATATCTTATTGTCATAAGGATAAGAAGAAATATATTGGGTAACATTCCTGGCATTCACAATTCCTGGATCGGAAAAACTAGTTAATAGAAAGAGTATAACACCGACACCAACTGCCAATATGCTTATGTACCTGCAAAATTAAATAAATTCTTTAAATTAGGCAGAAAAATATTTCTTGGAAAAAAATCAAGGGCAATATTTATACAACTTGAAACACCACATTAAATTACTTGTGTAGGTCATCCACATATACACCAGGAATGTATCTGAAAGATGACTTTGCAATGATAAAATACGTCCCCCCAAGTATGCTTAGGTACAATAGCTGTAACATAAAATGTGCGGTAGCATACGTAACACAAAAAAAACATATTATATTAGACTATTAATCAATAAAAAATGCATACAACATAACACAGAAGTTTAAGAAAATCATACTCTGAATCTTTGGGAAAAAACAATAGAGCTTATCATTAAAAGAGCGCATTTCAACTTTTATGAAGTTTAAATAAAAACAATACCCAAAAATGTATGCAAGGGCTGGTTTGATTGGAGGATTGTACTTGAACAAGAAAGCAAAATATATTAGTTTATAGGATTGATGAAATGTAAAATTATTTTAGTATTAAGAGATGCGTAAAACATGAAATAGTGTTAGTTATAAGATTAGAATTTATGTTAAATGTGAAATAAAATTGATTTTTAATATTAACATTTGTAATGAATGTAGAATTAAATTGTTGAATTTTTTGATGAATTTAAAATATTAATAAAATAATAATAAGCTCTTTTGAGTAAGGCTGCTTATTGGACCGGTTCGACCCGGAACCGGTCCGAAACCGGTCCGATAAAAACCGGTTCGGTAAAAACCGGTTCGGTCCATAACGAGTTGAACCGAACCAGTTCTAACCGGTTCGGGGCCGCAGAACCGGTCCGGATTGGTTCTACAAGTGCAAAACCGGTTACCCGGTTCGGAACCGGTCTGGTTCCAAAATAAAAAAAAATTATGCTTGGGGGCAGCGCCAGCTGCAGTGGATATAATATAAAACAAATTTTTTTTTTTTTTTAAGAATCGAACGATCATTTGACAGTTTCTGCTCCCAGCAACGGTCAAATGACTGTTTTAAATTTAAAATTACCATTTTAAGGTTATTTTAGACTTTTTAACATGTATTAAACTCTCTATAAATAGTAAAAATTTGTGAAGAGAATTCCTACAATTTTCATTAAATTTTTCTACTCTTCTATTTTGTCAAAAATTCTGCAAATACGTTTTAATGGCTTCCCAACGTCGACTCTCTAGCGTTCATTCCTCAAGTCGCCAACGGAATGTGGATTTGAATTACGTTCTAGAACTCAATCGTCTTCCTGCACTTGGTGAGAAATTTGACGAAACTTCAGAACCTGATCTCGACCTATCAGCCGAACATGATCCTGAGGCAAGTGAAGATGTTGGCACCGACACTGGCCCGTCAACTCAATCTTTCAGTACCTCTAACAAATCTCAGACGAAACGTAGTAAGGTATGGGAATTTTTTAAATTACAAATTAAACCTAATAGCAACTCGGAGAGACCCGAATACGTTGCTATTTGTAAAATTTATAAAAACCAATATTCATACAAGCAGGGTGGGACCGGTGGTGGAACTGATATATTTAAGAAGTACCTAGTTAGATTTCATAAGTTTGATGAAAAAACTTGTCAACCTACTACCGTAGAGCTAACTTAAACACAACTGAATCCTCAGAGTGAAACTATGTCATGATCTTTTAGAAATGATAAGGCACGTAGAGGTTTAGTTCAATTTATTATACGAACTGAACAACCATTTACAATATGTGAAAAGGAGAAATTTTTAGAATATATTATTCAATATTTACAATCTCAATATAACCGTATTTCTAGGCATACACTTAAAAAAGATTGTATGTCAATGTACAAAGAATATAGAAAATCTCTTACTCAACACCTCAGTAACATTAGTTGTAGGATTAATTTAACATCCGATATTTAAATTAGCATTAGTGGCGCGAGTTACTTAGTTGTTACTTGTCAATGGATTGATGAACAATGGAGAATGCAAAAATGGATATTATCTTTAGATGTATTAGATGAGGCTTATACAGGTTCAACCATTTTTTCTTACATTCGTAATATTTGTAAAATTTATAGTATAAGGAATAAAATTTTTTCTATTACTTTGGATAATGCCTCAAATAATAATTCTGCAGTAAATTTTTTACAGTAATTTTTAAAACCTCCACTTTATAATTCTCTTTTTCATGTTAGATGTGCATGTCATATCATAAACTTATGTGTTTCTAGTGCTTTTAATTCCGAACATTTAATTATCGATAAATTTAAACATGCTGCAAAATAAATTCGTTTAAATTCAAACATTAGGCGTGAATGAAAATGCGTTTGTGTAAGTGCCGAAAAAAATTTTGTAAAATTTTCATTACCCATAGAAACTAGATGAAATTCACTTCATCGTTTATTCGAATCACCTTTCCATACGAAGATTTGCTAATTGCTTTTTACAATTCATATACACTTAATCATGACCTTCAATTATGTCCTTATAATTAGATTTTTTTAAAAAAAAAAATCGAATTATTGTCTATTTTTAAAGAGTCTACTGAAAGTAGACCTGGCAATGGGCGGGCCAGGTTTGGCATGAGCCGGGCTTAACCGGGCTTTGACTACGTCAAATCGAGCTCGGGTCAGGCTTAGCTCGACTTACGGACTTACTTTTATTACCAAGCCCGCAATGTGCGGGTCGAGCTACCCACAGGCTTTATTTGATTCGAATTTATTTTTTGGATGAGAGAAAAAATATTTTATTTTTTAAATTTAATATCAAAGAACTTTATTTTATATTAAAAAATATATATAAAATATAAAATAAAGTTGACTTTAATATTCATATTTGCGTTAGATGTATAATAAAGTTGATTTTTGTAGTTAAAGTTTTGTTAGGCCAAAAAATATCTCGAACCAAACGAAGCCAAAGTATCTGAAATTTATATCCAAACATAATTTAAGCCCTAGGCAATCTGGTATACTATAATATTGCTATTTACGCTTTTCATAATTACATATTAATATAATTTTATTTAAGTTGATTATTACAAAATCCAATAGTATTTTTCTTAAGATATTAATTTAAAATAGTTAAATAAATTAATTAGGACTCTAAGCTAGTAAGCTCCATGTTTTCATTCAATTTCTTCAATAACCAAAGAAAAAAATTAGAACCTAATAAATATAATTTCAATAATATTTATTATAATATAAACATTATCAAAAGAAATATATATATGGCAACATCATCATTTTCAACATGGGCGGGCCGGGTTTGGCGCAGGCCGGGCTTAACCGGGCTTTGACTAAGTCAAATCGAACTCGGGCCAAGCCAAACCCGAATATCGGATCAAAATGAATGACCAAACCCGTTTAAAATTTATCGGGCTTTGGCTAGCCCGTCGGGCCACCCACCCAATGCCCAGGTCTAACTGAAAGCTTTTCAGGTTGTTATTATCCGACTTCACCTATTTTTTTACCTTATATTTTCAAATATTTAAAAAAAATTTAGAGTATAAATCAAATCCAATTCTTGGGTCTTTTATTGCTGACATGGAACTAAAATTTAGAAAATACTGAAAAAAAATTTCACTTTTATATTCAGTAGCTGCTATGCTTGATCCTCATCAGGGAACGCAAAATATTTTGATTTCTTGACGAATAATACTGATGCCGAAAACATCAGTTTTTACAACTCTCCAAGAGTTGTTTTCTCTTTATTACAGTGAGCAGGTTGCGAGCAGGAACATGCAACGTATGAAAATACAAACAGGAACACAGAAAAAGCCTGGCATTTTCAATGTTCTTAGGTCGGCGGCGGCAAAAAGATCTCTCATTACAGAGAAAGGAAAAGCAACTTCTAGCGAATCCACAATTTAAGTCAAGCACCTGCCAATTTGAACGAGTTGCAGATCTATTTACATCTCAGGGAGAAATTTAATGATGATATGAGCCTATTGGAGTGGTAGAAAAGCTCATCAAAGCAATATCTCGTTCTATCTACTTTGACACGAGATATTCTAACAGCCCAAGCTTCCACTGTAGCTTCTAAATCAGCTTTTCCACCACAAGAAGAATAATAGGAGACTACAGAAGTAGTTTGTCTCCTGCAACCCTTTGCATGCTTACCTGTCCACAGGATTGGTTTGCTGCTAAGTCACGAAATCAACAACATAATTTCGTGGATGAATTTAAGGATAACAGTTCAAAAGAAAAGGAGGAGTACTCGAGAAGAATTCTTTGTAATTATGATGAATAATTTTTTTTTGTATTGTGAAATATTTATAAGAACTGTAATTATTATTTTTAAATATTTTCGTTAATATTAATAACATTTTTTATATTAATTTTTTCAAAAATATTACAAAATATAATTTTTTTTGTATAAAATACATAAAAAAATATATTTTTAAATTAATTTACCCGATTGACCCGACCCGACCCAAATATATGGATCCGGACCGGACTCGGACCGGACCGGTTCCAGGTCCAACCGGACCTGAAACTGGTAGAATCGGTCCGGTCCGGTTTGATAACCAGGCCTACTTTTGAGTCGAGAATTCTACTAGTGGTTATTCAAAATTGGCATAAATTAATGCTAGATTATAGACAAATCTACCTATTTTTTTCTAAAAAACCTGCTAGCAATTACTTCACATATTTTAGATACTATCAAAAAATTAATTTTAAGTAAAATTTTGTCCCAAAAAAAAACAAACTTTACATCATCCAAGATGTCATATTTTGTCTTACAAGGAACAAAGCATCCTTTATTTCCTTAATATTTCCGGAAACAAAACAAGCACTAATATTGAAAATCTCTAAAAAAATGTATGTTCATTGAAGTTCAGTGATGCCACAAATTCAAGCTTTAAATTGCACTGTCTGAGACCATGCAACTGCATCTTTTTGTAAGATCAATCGTGGATATGGAGTGTGTTAATTTTATAATTAAATTTTAACTTAGTTATTTTTAATTTGATATAGGCTTGGTTGTTGTTGTTGTTGTTGTATTTTTAATTTGATATAGTTCTAATAAGTGACACTTACGAAAGAATTAATTAACAATTGAAATGATTGGGGAGCACTTTAAAAATATACTAATCAAGTTTGAGAAAAAATAAAATAAAATGCATACATTGCTATGAAACAAGAGTACGATATGACGATACGAATACGATACAATACAGATACGGTTGTTATATATGTGTGTATAGTACATCATATTTTCATATTTAAAGTGCAGCTCCTCTATCGTAAATCAGAATAACATATATACTTTGTTGCTATAAATTTTAAAAATATTTTTTAAATTTTCTTTAAATTAATTATATTTTTTTCAAATATTTTTGATATGACTAAAAATAATGTTATAGATAATTCAACTTAAAAAAATAAAAACATGCTTTCATAACTATTGAATTAAAAAAATTCTTAAATTTAAATAATATCATAAAGCTTATTTAATTATTTTTCAACCCGCCATAAATTTTCTAAATGAGATGAGAATTTAAATATATATCAATAAATTAGTTTTACTTTCGATTTAAATCTAACTAAAATTAATTAGTTCAATGCAAACGAGATACACTTATGTCTCGTTTGGTTTGAGGCATTTTTTTACGCAACACAAATTTCAACTATAAAAATCAACTTTATTTCACATCCAACACAAATATGAATATTAAAAATGAAAGTATTTCACATTTTACATACTTTCTAATATTAAAATAAATTTTTTCCCACTAAATTTAAAAAATAAAATATATTTTTTCTCTTATAAAAAAAAACTCGAACCAAATGAAGTCTTAATAATAATACAGATGCTATGATATAAACTTAGATATACTGAACTGATCAAGATAGATATATACTCTTTTTTCTTTGAATTCTTTACTAAATAAATAGATTAAATAAACAAAAGTCTTATCTTTTTCGTAATATGAAATTGATTAAGGCAAAAACAATATAATCGATGTCTAATAGAAGTAATGACAGTATCAGTTGAGATAGAAAAAGGAGAAACATCAATAACTGTAAGACCGAAAAAAAAGATCAGCTAATATATAATGTAGCAACTTGCGGATACTAAATCTTTTTTACTCCTGAAACACTAATATACGTAAAGCTTTTCGCAATCCAAATTGTATAACCCAATGTATTTTTCTCTTAATTTTAATATTTGAGTTTATGAATTAATTGTATTTTATGTATGAGATATTTTTTTATTTTTTTATCATATGGGCCGGACCAATTGTTTTAATATTTTTTTTCTAATTAAAAGTATCGAAAAGTACTAGACAAGACCACACAAATATCAAATATTTACAAAATTAAAATAAAAATTGATACACCACATGGCGTATCGGATACGTATCGGTGAAGTATCGAGGAGTATCGATATTTGACACGAATACGATACGTATACGTTAGGCTTCATGAAATATAGGTGCTTCAAAGATACATTGTTAGTTTAATCAACAGCAAGAAAGAGAGGATAAAATATTTCACGAAGAAAGAGAGAATAATGGCATGAGATTAGTTAAGATAGTAGTCCTATCAAAGTGTGAGCTTCAAACACCACTTATCGATAGAAATGGAAGTAGAAAAGATGTAATGTCTCGTGTTCTAAATGTAAAGGAATTATTCGCTTTGGCTTTAAAGAACCATATGAGTTGAGTACTTTCCAGGAAATTACTTATCCCAATACTACTCTAGCTCAAACACATTAACTATAAAATTTTCGTCACTAGCATCGTGATTTTATTCTAAAAGGTGCTTCAACAATATGAAGGCATTATCTATAGATCATACATTCTAGTATTACTCCAACTCAAGTACATTTAATTAGGAAGTTTCCATACCTAGCCCCATAATTTTACCTCAAAAGGCATATCTACAAATTAGGATGATGCTATCTACTTATATAGCTCACGAACTCCTATTTTCTTTCCCATGTAGGACAATTCATTCATGAATCTTTCTCACCACTCATTATCAAATTTAGAAGTATGTTAGGAGCCACTCCTTATACCAATGATTCCCTTTTTCTTGGGACACCACTTGATAATCACTCTTCACCCTCTCGGCCATGAATCGCCACAAAAGATGATGTTAATCACAAAACCAATATAGGATGATTGACATAGGGAAATGCAATAGTACTTTTGATAGGAAGACACCTTTAAAATCCAAAATCAAAATCCAAAAAATTGATCTAACCAGCTATTATATATAGGAGTGACTATTGGCAATTAAAAAGTGGTAAAATGTCAACAAGATTAGTATTGGAAAGGCAACAAAGTTAGGTACATGATTTTTCACAATAAAGTAGATGCATTAACATGATCATATAAGACAGAGGATATGTATGACACCTATAAAAGATCAGTTGAGGGAGAAATGTGTTGTGACCATGTCCATTGTTGACCTTTAAATATTTCTCCATGCAGATATAAGGAAGATCAAGAAATGGTGATGAAGACAAGGAATGAAAGACCAATGTGACGGTTGTTGCTGCTATTGTTTAATCATGCTCATTAACTATAATTTCAATTAACAAATTGAAAACTAATTTACATGAGTACTATATCAAAACGACATAAGTAACTTGAATGCAATGCCAAAACTTAAAAAAAAAATGTCAAACTTATAATTCCACCCAAAGCCACAATTTATAGACATAGAAATAGAGAAATGAAATGTCACTGAATGCAAATAAAAGGAATAAATAAAATTTACAAAAAACACAGAAAGTAATGACACACATCTAAAGAACAAGAGTAAGCACATCAATCCAGCATACCTGTAAAATTGGGTTCGGCCGATCACAGCAATAATACTCAATTCTTAAAAATGAATTTCTAACTCTGGAGCCAAATGCAATTGCCAGAAACCGTCTGAGAAGGAAAAGGCAAGACCATATAAAGAAAAACCAGCTACACGTAACTTATTAGAGAAACAAAAAGTCCTGAGTGATCATAAGTTCAGAAAGACAATTAATTAATGAAAAATTTAGTTAGCAAGAAAACATATCTATCATAAAAACATGACCATAAACAGGTCATTGTTCGTATTTTCATACTTTCTAAACCCAATTTAATAATTAAAACAACACAACAATCTTACCAAGGAGATAAAACTACAAAAATTAAACCCAATTACGAACTTGAATTTGCCAAAAAGGATTCTGTGATGGTTAAATCCAATAAACAACTGAATAATCATATAAATCTTGAAGAAGTGAAGACACAACACCAAATTTTACAAAATTATGAAATAAGCATGTTATCAACTACCAAACTAACATAATTGCTTCATAACTAGGTATTCTTTTAGGTCCTAAAGCTAGGGCTGGCATTGAGTCTATTTTGATCAAGTTGGCCTTAACACGAAGTCAAACATTTTCAATTCGAGTCGATTTTAATTCATATCAATTAAATTCATTCAATTTCAAGTCGATTTTCAAGTTAAGTCAAATCTAATTGTTAGTCATATTTTATATTTGAGTATGTATTAAATTATTACGTATATTAAAATATATTATTATAAATTCATTCTTACAAATATTTACAACTAAGTAAATTTAAGGAAAAATTATATACATACCGCTCTACGAGATTTTATTTACAAATTTACCGCATTGAAAAATTTATTTAAGCTGATGCTATCCTGTAAACTTAAATATTGCATATATACTGCTTAAATTAGCATATATTAAGAATAAACAAAATCTATATGAAATATTTCATATATAGGCTATCATTGGCGCAACACCGCCCTATGGGCATCCCATTGAATACACATTGCTAGAATTTGTCAACCACAGGCCATCATATATCAATCTTCATTGTCGATCGGTCATGGCCTGCACCTTGGCTACTGTTGATGGTCATGCCACTCAACGCTGGACACCGAGCGTTGCTAGTTATCACTGTCGGCCACTACTATGGGTGTTTGAGTTAAGTTAACCATGGTTTAACCATAGTAATATTGACGAAGTGTCACTATTATAATAAAATATTACAGAGAACCAACTGCATAAATAAATCTTAAATAGTGATTAATATATAAATATAATCTTTCAAAGTGACATGTATGTAATTGCCCCTAATTTTAAATAAACCATCATTACCAATTTTTGATGCGTAAAATAACATAATGATGCAGAGCGGGTATCAATTTAAGGCGATCCTAACGCTACCAATATTAAGTTAGCGCCTAAGTTTATATTTATATAAATTATATTACTAAATGAAAATGGAGAGGATATTAAACTAAGTTTTCCAAATTACATTAAATATAAGTATTTGCATATTCATATAAGTGTCATGAAATAGTTTTAATGATTAGATTTTAATCCGAGCAAATTCAGGAAACTAATGCAAATAAGATTAATAAATCATTGAATTTCAGAATAAATTTAACACGCATGCATATTATACCTTAAAATTTCAGCACATGATAATTTTAGCCCAATCAATTTAACATATAAACTTTCACCAAACATGATATGAATCATGGCTTTTTGTGAAGGGAATGGCAGGATCGAGGCATTGCAGAAACATGCAGAATAACTGGAAATACTGAGAACACATATGAAAGGGGAATTTTTATACTAACAGCATCAACAACAACAACAACAACAACCAAGCCTTAATCCCACTAGGTGGGGTCGGCTACATG
>JAEMOT010003500.1:0-42756 GCA_019297695.1 Apostasia ramifera
TCATTTTTCACTGTATTCAGGCAATACAGCGCGTTGCTTCCAGGGAACGCCCTAGCTTTAACGTAATTTTCTCAAGGATTCATGTCATGATTGATTCGACAAGTTTTACGCTGGCTGTCGACTGCCTAACGCAACGGCGCGTTTGATATTTTTTTTTTTTTTTTTTTTAAATATGAAAAAAAAAATGATAGTGTTCTTTAGCACTCTAAATAACAATTTGATATCTGAATCCATTATTAGATATCTGAATTCCAATAATTTGTTTAATTCGTAGTTATTTTATTTTATGTCCCGTGAAAGAATAACTACCTCTCCCGCATAATGTCATTTAAAATAAAAATTATACGATCACCCCCATTTTATGTTTCATGCAACTGCCCAAAAGCCCTTACTATAGTATACGGATTTTCGACGAATTTTGCGATGACAATCGGCGCTGCCCGCATAGTAGACAGCCTTACGATTTGTATGCGAACTTTTGCTCGAGCAGGCATTGTACCGTTTAACAAAGCAATAGATATGTATATATACAGAAAATTTATGTATAAGATACAAAATTTTCAAGAACTTATAAATTTCACAATAAATTTTAAAAAAAAAATAAAATTCTTATTAAAATCTTTGAATAATTTTTATCTTATTATGTATGATTTATAACTTAATAATAAAACCTTTTTGTATTATTAAATTAAATTTAAAATAAATAACATAAATTTAATTAATAATAATTAAAACTTTTATTTTAAATATTTATATTTTAATTTTTAAGATGTAAGATTTAAAATAATTTAAAGTTTTAAATTTATTGTTTAAAACTTTAAATATTTGAATTTTAATAAGATTTAATTTTTTTTTAATTTTATACAAAATTTGAAATTTTGTCAGAATACTGTATCCTTCATGTAAATTCCACTATATGTATGTCTATGTACCTAAGTCTCAACCTTATATAAATAGTCTCGCATGAATTTGAACTGATAAAGACATTATGCGACCAATCGTATAAAAAAATGTTGTGCGACTAGCCAAACAGCATGATGTATAGCCCTTTAGAATTGTGGGTGAATTGAACAGTTTTCACGCTACATTCATGTTTTTAATGATAATTTAATGAATTAAAATTTAATTTATAATTAATGAATTTATTAAATAAATTTTTTTTCTAATGTAAGAGAAGCAAAAGAAAATTCTAATTATTCTTATAAAAAAGAACAAAATATGATTTTAATATTTAAGTTTTGTTGCTTGACTTTTACATCGAAATTACAAATTATTTTAGCAGTTGCTAATTTAAATTCAATCCATGCTTAGATACCTCAATTCCAATAATTTGCTTAATTCTCAATTATTTTATTTTACGCAATAAGTACCTCTTCCGCATAATGACATTCAAAAAAAATTTATACGATCATCCTCATTTTATATTTCATGCGACTGCCCAAAAACCCTTACTACAGTGTTGATGCAAAAAATGCACCACAAAAGAGAGAAATGAGACGATAATTTTGACGTGGAAACCCGAGTGTCCGGGGGAAAAATCACGACGCCGTCCAGGCGATTGGAATCCACTAATCGAATCACCTCTTACAAATCTTGATTTCTAAATGGAGACCGAATGAGTACAAGAGAGATAGAGAGAGAGGGGCAGCTCAGCCCGAGAGAGAGAGAGGAAGGAAGCGTGCTTAGAGAGAGCAATCCCCCCTTATTTATAGCTTGGAGAGGAGGGGACATAGTAGGTATAGTCTGTCATATCTGACACCTTCTCCGGCAAAGGACGATTAGGGAGTGGGCTCCCATGCTATCTTAAATGCTGAGTTGACACAGTAGTACAGAGGGTACGATCTTGAGATATCTCTTTGAGCTACTGTTCAGCAAGGGTCTGTTGTTGAGCTGCTGTTCGACAAGGGGATGATGTTGAGTTGCTATTCGACAAGGGGATGCTGTTGAGCTACTATTCGACAAGGGGATGCTGTTGAGCAGCTGTTCAGCAAGAGGTGTTAGAGAAGGTTCTAATACGTCTCCCTCTAGAGCATAACGTGCATTGATGTACGTGTTAATTTTCATCATGCTGATTCGATGGACCTCAATGAAAATCCTTCCTATAGAGTCATCAGTTTTGACATGATTGGGCTGGTTCGTGGAAGCTGCAGAGAAGAGCTGTTCGACGAGAGGGTTTTAGAGAAAAGATTACTCCCTACAGAGTCGTTAGCTCGTCATGGTTGAGCTGCTTCGTGGAAGCTGCTGAGAAGAGCTGTTAGAGGACAGCTGTTCGACGAGGGATTTTAGAGAAGAGATTACTCCCTACAAAGTCGTTAGCTCGTCATGGTTGAGCTGCTTCGTGAAAGCTGAAGAGAAGAGCTGTTAGACGAGGGGTTTTAGAGAAGAGATTACTCCCTGCAGTGTCGTTAGCTCGTCATGGTTGAGCTGCTTCGTGAAAACTGCTGAGAAGAGCTGTTAGAGGAGAGCTGTTCGACGAGGGATTTTAAAGAAGAGATTACTCCATGCAGAGTCGTTAGCTCGTCATGGTTGAGCTGCTTCGTGGAAGCTGGAGAAGAGCTGTTAGAGGAGAGCTGTTCGACGAGGAGTTTTAGAGAAGAGATTACTCCCTACAGAGTCGTTAGCTCGTCATGGTTGAGCTGCTTCGTGGAAGTTGCTGAGAAGAGCTGTTAGAGGAGAGCTGTTCGACGAGGGGTTTTAGAGAAGAGATTACTCCCTATAGAGTCGTTAGCTAGTCATGGTTGAGCTGCTTCATAGAAGCTGCAGAGAAGAGCTGTTTGACGAGGGATTTTAGAGAAGAGATTACTCCCTACAGAGTCGTTAGCCCGTCATGATTGAGCTGTTTCGTGGAAGCTGCTGAGAAGAGCTGTTAGAGGAGAGCTGTTCGACGAGGGGTTTTAGAGAAGTGATTACTCCCTGCAGAGTCGTTAGCCCGTCATGGTTGAGCTGCTTCGTGGAAGCTACTATTCGAGAAGAGGTTTTAGGGAAGAGGGCACCCTTAACTCTTAGTAGCCGAGCTGCTATGGTCGTAAGCTGAGACTTTGAGAAGGAGATTTCCCTTGACTGCCCGTCGCTGAGCTGTCTTGACCATAAGCTGGGACTTCAAAAAGAGATTTTAGGGAAGAGGCCACCCTTAACTCTCAGTCGTCGACCTGCTATGGTCATAAGCTAGACTTTGAAAAGGGGATTACCTTTGACTGCCCGTCGCCGAGCTGTCTTGACCATGAGTTGGGACTTCGAGAAGGGGATTTAGGGAAGAGGCCAACCTTGACTCTCAGTCGCCGAGGCGCCATGACCTTAAGCTGAAACCTCAAGAAGGGGATTGCCCTTGACTGCCCGTCACCAAGCTAGCTTGACCATGAGTCGGGACTTCGAGAAAGGATTTTAGAGAAGGGATCTCACGTAGTGAGGTATCGATCCTGCGTGAGGGCACCACTATTGATGCAAAAAATGCGCCACAACAGAGAGAAATGAGACTGCAATTTTTACGTGAAAACCCGAGTGCCCGGGGGAAAAACCACGATGCCATCCAGGCGATTTGAATCTACTAATTGAACCTCCTCTTACAAAGCTTGATCTCTAAATGAAGACCGAATGAATACAAAAAGGATAGAGAGAGAGAGGGGCAACTCAGCCCGAGAGAGAGAGAGAGAGAGAGAGAGAGAGAGAGAGAGAGGTCCAAAGAGAGAATGTCCTCAGAGAGAGCAATCCCTCCCTTATTTATAACTTGGAGAGGAGGGGACATAGTAGATTTAGTCTGCCACATCTGACACCTACTCCTGCAAAAGACGATTAAGGAGTAGGCTCTCATGCTGTTTTAAATGCTGAGTTAACACAGTAGTATGGAGGGTACGATCTTATGATATCTCTTTGAGCTGCTGTTCGACAAGGGGCTGTTGTTGAGCTGTTGTACGACAATGGGCTGCTGTTGAGCTGCTGTTCGGCAAGGGGCTGCTATTGAGCTGCTGTTCGACAAGGGACTGCTGTTGAGCAGTTGTTTGACAAGGGGTATTAGAGAAAGTTCTAACACTATTGTTGATGCAAAAAATCCGCCACAACATAGAGAAATGAGATGACAATTTTTACGTGGAAATCCGAGTGTCCAAGGAAAAAACCATGACGTCGATAGAGATTTTTTTTATTAAAAATTATGAATGATGTAAAATAAAATTAATTATTATGTTAACATATGTGAGGGATGTGATATAAATTAGTTATTATTTTAGTAATATGCATATGATGTGAAATAAAATTAATTTTTAATATTAAATTTTATGTGATCTGATATGCCTAATTAAAGTTAAATCAGGTTAATTTTTAAAAGCTAAACAAACAGGGCTTAATATTTAGAGTTTAATAAAATTTTTAGTATTATTTTTAAAATTTAGTATAAAATTTAGTATAAAATTTATACTTTCTTTAAAATTTTATGTTTCGTATGTAAATTATTATATATATGGCAGCAATAAAAGATCTTATTTCTAATTAAAGCTATGAATAGATCTCCATTCCCTATGCATTTTTTTCTTAATTGTTTAATGCCAATTGATGAGACTGTTTCTCCTTCCCGCACGGTTTCTTTTAGAAAACATTCTATACAACCATCCGTTTGACACGCTTCATGCGACCGTCAAAACTTCCTTACTACACACGGATTTTTGGTGAAATCTCGCCGTAACAATCCTGATGCCCGCAAATTAAACCGCTCGTGAAGTTTTATGCGTGAACTTCATTCGTGCATACATTGCGCCATTCAGGAAGGCGAAATGCATTTTAAATAATCTCATACACATGTATATATATTATATAAATCACATTTAATATAAATATGTATTCAAAATAGTAATTATAGATATTAATTATACATAAAATTAAATTATGTAGCTGTGCTTGAAATACTTATAAGTATTTTAGCAACTAATACATAAATATGATGATTTAAATTTAAAATATAAAATATACAAAAATTTAAATAATACGTATATAACACCCATACCATATAATTTTACATAATTTTTGTGAAAAATTAATTTTACCAAAATTAAAATTAAATTTAAGTGAGTATTTATATTGAGAGACGTAAGAAATAAAATATATTTGATTTTCAATTTCTCGTAGTATAGCTGTCTGCCCAAATTGAAAAGTGGTGATGATACTATAAGTCCAGTCTACCTCAGTATTGTCAAAAATGATGCTGTAAGTTTAGTCTACTGCTGAGGGTAGTATTGACAAAGATGATAACGTAAGAATAGTCTATCGCTGAGGATAGTATTGACAGTGAGCTAGAATATGGGGTACTCTGGGTGGTCGCTGAGGATCATTCTAGTGAGTTTGGGCAAAGAGACAATACACTGAGAAATTAAAACCAGTTTAGCAATCGTCATCCCTAATGTTTGGTGGGACTGATATTTGGTGAGACAATCATCCCCGATGTTTGGTGTGACTGATATGTTGAGTGGCACTATCATTAAAACACGAATATTGTAAGTGTACCGATGTTATGGGTAAAATTGATAACACAAAATTATGGAGAATATAGTGTTTGTGCAAACATCGTGTCCGTGGTTTCATATTTTTATAACATCGTAAATAATATTATGGAATTTACTAGCGTGGTATAATGAACCCTGTAAAGGGGTATTGATATGAACTCTGTACTTTCACATGACGTTAAGATAATCAATGTTAGAGTGGTTTCCCAACATCATGATCGAAGGTTGATATCGAATTTGTTGAGCTAATCTACTGATATTGTGTTCTGATGAAATATTTTTTTAGTAGTATGGGCTTTGTCTACTCAGTACTTTGAGGCTGATGCCTTTTTGGTAGGTGTTAACACGTGGATCCGGGATGCTTACCATTCTTTCGATACTGACAAAGGAGGTTCAGAAATTAACTGGAAGGATCAACAGCCTGGGTAGATTCATCTCGAAAGCCGGAGACCGATGCTTACCATTCTTTCGATACTTGCGCAGCAACAAGGGGGTCAATGGACCAGTGATTGCGAAACCGCTTTCTCGGAGCTGAAGAAATATCTTACCTCGGCCCCGATATTAGTGGCACCAACAACAGGAGCGATTTTGTCTCTTTACTTAGGGGTCTCTGACACTACAGTTACAACGGTCCTCGTGGACGACATTAAAGGGATACAGCATCCAATTTTCTACATTAGTCATATACTCCTAGATGCTGAAAGCCGATACCCCACGTTGGAAAAACTTGCCTTGGCTCTCTTAATAGCGGCAAGGAAGTTGTGCCCATACTTCCAGTCCCATACCATCCAGGTTATCACTGATCAACCACTCCTGAAGATATTGCATACTCCTGAGGTTTCAGGGAGGCTACTCAAGTGGTCAGTTGAGCTAGGTGAGTACGACATCAAATTTGTCCCACGAACACCAATTAAGGCTCAGGCGTTGGCAGATTTTGTTGCTGAGCTCTCTACTTCGAAACCACCACTTACCAAGCGCCGAACCAACCTCTGGTCCCTACACATCGATGGTGCGTCTGGGTTGCAATCTCAGGGGGCTGGAATGCTCCTAACCAGTCCAATGGGAACCTCTATACACCAGGCTGTAACACTTCAGTTCAAGACTACAAGCAATCAGGCAGAGTATGAAGCTCTCATTGCAGGGCTAAAGCTTGCACTCAGTATAGCCGTAAAGTGCATACAGGTATTCAGCGACTCCCAGCTGGTCGTCAACCAGGTGAACAAAATTTTTGAGGCAAAGGACGAAGTCCTGAAAAAGTATCTGAAGCAAGCCCAGTCCTTGATCTTACAGTTCGAAGATTTCTCTCTGACACACATCCCCAGAGAAGAAAATCAAGTGGCAGATCAGCTCGCCAAGAGGGGGCTCCCCGACCTCCGCTGGACTCAGGCATTCGAAAGGCCTGGTTTCGAATGCGCAGAAGTTTCCTCTGAAGAGCGGCCACCCTGCTGGATGGACAGGATCCTCAATTATCTAAAAGATGGTGCCCAGCCTGATGATAGGCAGGAGGCGAAGAAGCTCAAGCTTGATTGTGCCAAATACGTCCTCATCGATGGGTATCTTTACAGAAGGTCTTACGCCAAACCCCTCACCAAATGCCTGCGACCAGAGGAAGCTAAAGAGGTCATGGAAGCTGTGCACAAAGGGGAATGTGGAACTCACGCTCGTGGCAGAAGTTTGGTTATGCGAATCCTACGCCAAGGGTTCTTCTGGCCAAATATCCACAAGGATGCTCAGGCGTTCGTAGAAAAATGCTCTCAATGCCAATACTATCCCGACATGCAAAGGCAGCCAGCAGGCTATCTCAAACCCATCAATTCGTCTTGGCCTTTCGCTATTTGGGGGCTGGACTTCTTGGGCCCAATGCCTACGGCCATGAGAAATTACAAGTGGATACTGGTAGCCGTCGACTACTTTACAAAGTGGATTGAAGCCAAACCACTTACCCAGCCTACCGCGCAGAATGTTAAAAATTTCCTCTGGGCCAACATCGTCTGCAGATACGGCGTGCCTATGACGATAATCACAGATAACGGCACCCCGTTTGCAAATCAACGAGTTCATAATTTCTGCGAAGAACATCAGATCAACCTCAAGTATGCATTTGTTTGGCATCCTCATACTAATGGGCAAGCAGAGGCTGCCAACAAGAACATCTTGAATATCTTGAAAAAACGCCTTGACGGCGCCAAGGCCCGTTGGATAGAGGAGTTGCCAGGCACTCTCTGGGCTTATAATACGGCTCCCTCCGAGGTCACTCAAAAATCCCCTTTCTCCCTCTCATTCGGGATGGACGCTGTCATACCAGTTGAGCTGGAGCATTCCTCCCCCAGGGTAGAAGCTGCAACCAACCTCGAACCCGAAGTCTGGCAAACCTGCATGGATGAGAACGATGATTTACGGCGAATTGATCTGGATCTCTTGGAGCAGAAGAGAGAACTGGCCGCACTCAAGCGTTTGGAACATAAGCGCCGGGTTGAAAGATACTTCAATCGCAGAGTTAATCCCCGGGACTTCATTCAAGGAGACTTAGTACTGAAACAACGGCTTCTTGCCAGCAACAAGTTAGGAGTTCCTAAGCTTGAACCAAACTGGGAAGGCCCTTACATCGTGCGCAAGGTCGCTGGTCCAAATGCATACTATCTTATGACTTCGGAAGGCACCCAACTCCCCAGAACTTGGAGTGGAGATGATCTCAAGAAGTTCCACGCCTAGCCTCTGGCAACAATCTGTTTGTACTCATAGGAGACGTTTGCACAAATTCATTCAAGAATTTATTACATTCCGGAATATTCTTTATACATCTGGGTTCTTCCCAAATATCTAGATTTCTCTATGCTATCCTAGTGATTATATCTCAAAACTTTAGAGTTCCTGAGACGGTATGACTTCAACCTTGAAACTCTCGATCGTCGTACCCGAGGCTCCGGACCTCGTACACGATGATTCGCTACAACTAACCTTCATTATACGGCGGTCACTGAGCCTAGTTATGCCTGACAGGCGGGGTTTCCTACATACATCTGGGACCCTTCCATAAGCCCATTTGGCTAGCGGAAGGTCTGAAGGCCTGCTCGTAACCTTAGAGCAGTCTCTGCTATCTGCTAATGATACAGGTACCCCCTAAGCAGAGTGCTTTTGCTTCCCACTAGGATCTGCCATTCCAAGGAGGTCAGCCCTTACCTAAGTACAAACATCGATCACGATGTTTCAGACGAACAAGTCCTTTTGGCATTGGGTCAAATTAACTCCTTCTAGGCAGGATCTCCACTATTATTTTTACTTATTTCCTGTACAGATACGCAAAGGAGTACTCTTTAAATAAAATTCAGGTATCCCCGAGGTCAGCCCTTGCCTCAGGAGAAAACATCAAACACGATGTTGCAGACCAACAAGTCCCTTTGGCATTGGGTCAGATAACCCCTCTTGGGCGGGATCCCTCCGATTGTCTTTACACCCTCTCTATATGGGTCTGTAAAACTCCAGAAGACAAACTCGAGGTATTCCACATGATTCAAAGTTCCCTTTTATCTTATCAAGGGGCTTGCTCGGAATTACAGTCAGAATATCTCAAGCTTCATGCAAAGGTACTTGTACATTTCATGCACATCAGAACAAAACAGGTATGAAAGCCAAAACAAACTTTTCATTAACTTTCAAAGATTACAAAAATCAGGGTTACTATTCACTCATCTTACAAAGGGAATGGGCTACCCTCTACTGATCCCATCCAAAAGACTAAATACATGGTGGATGAGGTCATCAGTGAGATCGAAACCCTCCTCCCTGAAAGTAGGATCAGCGGCCATGCAAGGGAAATGATCCACTTCTCCAAGTTCAGCAGCAGTAACCTTACCCCCTTGGATCAAAGTGGAAGTCAATCCCTCCCATGATCGCTTGATTCCTTCTAACCTCAGTTTCCTGCATGGTAAACTCGTCTTGTAGGCCTCCACAGCAGCCGTAGACCTCTCTGCGACAACAGCTTCTTGGTGTTCGGCGACCTCGACGAGCTTCTTCTGTAGGGCTTTATTGTCAGCCTCCATCACACCCATGGCAGACTGGCGCACTGCAAGTTCTTCCAGGGCGGCGTCAAGCTGGTAGGACTTCATCGCCAACTGAATCCTCAAGGCCTCAATCTCTTCATCCCTCTGATGAAGCTGATGTCCTTGCTCCAGCACCTGCTCCTCGGTCCTCATGGCCCTGTTCAAAGCCAACGACAAGCGAGCGAGAACCTGCAACAAACATAAGTCAGGTCGCAGGAGTAAAAGAAAGAGAAACCCCGGAAGAAAACCCTTACCGTGGCCACCCTATTGGCAAGACCTGAATAAAGGTCTGGCATGGAGGACATCTCCAACTTATCCTCCCATTCCTTTGATACCAGACCCCCTCCCAGGGCCAGACCTACCTCTCCTCGGTAGGCGCAGGCTTTGTTCGCGGTTGGCACGGTGACAACGGTCAGTCTCCTGTCATCCCCTTTCGTCCTCACCGATATCCTTGTACCCTCGTCCCCAAAGAGCCCGACGAAGTTGGCACTAAAGGGAGGCTCTACGCTCCGCTGCCAGTCATGTTCCAATCCAGCAGCAAAACCTTCCTCCGCACCCTTCACCTTCTTAAGTTGAGACTCTGGGCCTGGGCTTCCGGAAGAACCCCTCTTCTCACCGGTAACCTCCCTGAGGACCAACTCCATACAGGGTCCCTCCATTGCCTCCTTTTCTTGGCCTCTGTCGGCCTTATTCCCTTCCTCCTGGTCCCCTATAACAATCCCTGTGGCACCTTTGGGGACTGTCGGGGGCTTAGCAGCTGGCATGGGTCCTTTTCCTTTTCCCGTGTACCCCAGCTCGGCCAAAGTCTTCCTGTCGTACGAAGTATCCTCAGGCGAGGATACCACATCAACGGCGATTCCACCACAGATCGGCTCCGGAACCCCTATCTCCTCTTCCTCCCCCATCTCGGTAATTTCTCTACTGAGCTGGGTGGTAGGAGGTTGCCCCCTCCTGGCCCTCTTCATCAGGACCGTACCAGGAGGGGATGACTTCCTTCAGAACGGCGTACCCCCAACGCCTTGGCATGCAGGGATACATCATTCCTCAATCCTCACATGCCTGAGGAAGTCCTTCAGAGGCCAGCTCTGCCCCTTTAGCTTCTCTTTCAGGGTGGCTAACCCAGCCATCCACTTGGCGTCGCCCATGAGCTCAGGGGGGCACGTCCCGGGCGTTAGGGGGATCCCCAAATCCCCTTCGACGAAAAAGTAGTAGTCCCTCCACTCGGAGTGAGAACTACTCGCTCTTGAGAACATCGCCTTTCTCGTCTTCGACCGTAAGGCCAGGCACCCTCCATACCTTGGCACCACCATCAAACTAAACAGACTCCTAAACAACGTCAGAGTCCACGGTATTCCTTGAGCCTACAGCAGTTTCAGGAAGGAATACACGTAGGCAATGGCGTTGGGGGAAAGTTGTGCTGGGATAAGCTGAAAAGAGTTCAGAATCTCCTTGAACTCCGGTTGCAGCGGCAGCATCAAGTCGTACTCCACCTATGCCCAGTATACACATACCACCCCCTCAGGAGGGCTGTTCGGCCGGAAGTCAGCTGAAGGGGGAATGATCGTCAGGTTGGGGTTTCCCTTAAACCCCCTGGTCGTGTTGAGCACCTCGTGCTCCATCAGGAGACTCTCCTTGTAACTGGTATCCTTGTGAAACTGGTTGGCCAGCTCGACCCATTCAATCTCTCCTCCTCCCATGGCTTGATTTCGTACGGGACGGGGCGAAATCTCTTCTCCTCTCTTTAGGGTTTGAAGATGGACAGGTACGCCAGTTGCCCTTTGAGGAAAACCTTTTATGGGAAGCAGCTGTGTCCTTTCATCTTCAAGCCGTCTGATCTCTTCGATCAACGCCCAGATGCAATTGGACCGTCCGCACTTTCTGACAGACTCAGAACTCAAAGCGGCGCACGATTTCTGAAGCCTCGTTTCTCCCCCATCTCCTCGTATATCGTCCACGATAGCTGACTGTCGTGCACGGTAGTTCGAGATGATCATTTCTTATCACTATCGTCCGATGATCGTGCACGAGGATGATAATTTTACCCTTCTTTACTTAGAATTTATCATTGATTTTATATTTCCACACTCATGAATTCCTGTTCTCTTTTCTAATCTCGTGCTACCTGTTTCAAACACGAAGGAAAAGAAATACAAACAAAATTCATCCAATACAAGTTTTTGAAAGAGAAATACATTCTATTAATGATAAAACTTGTTACAATTTCATTTTCTCTGTTCTTACATGTTTCTCTCATGAGTACAGGAAAAACAAAGAAAGTACAAGGCTTCAGAACTTAGACACCTAGCGTAATAGCTTTGATCTCAGAAATGGGGGAACCCTCCCTCTTTGAGATCAATCTATTACTCTCCTAACCACGGGCGACAGACCACCCTGGGAACCGCCAAACCTCATCCCACCTCGACGATGGTTCTGTCAAACATAGGTGTTGATGATGAGGCTAGGAAGCTGCTAAAACCCCTACCTCGACGATGGTTCCTTCAAACATATTAGGCTGAGGAACTGGCCGAGGGCGGAGGCAAATCACTTCTGGCTCCCTGGTTGATCTTGGTGCTGGGCTTCATGGGGAACCCTCCGACCTAGCCACCTGGCCTGAAGAGGAGTGATTTGGCCCTCTTCAGGACTCCTACGAGGGGGAGACAGATGGAACCCCCAGCCAGCGTAGGATCTTAGTGGAGGAATCTCCTCTGGGCAGTGGCTCCCAACATCGAAGTACCTGTCTGGTCCCTTAAGGCCACAGAAGGGAAGAACCGCAGGACCTCTGATGCTCTCCTGATCCAAGATATTTTCATCAACCAACGTCTGCAGAAGAACATCAAAAGCAGCCTGACTCTTCACATGGTGACCCACCGGTGAGGCACTGACAATCTTCACCGCCCTCCTCACCGCTTCCTCCAGATCCTCCATACGTCGTCCCCGCCATCCAAAGCTGTTCTCTACCAGGGCCCGCAAGGAGTGAATCTCAGACTTCAGCAACTCCTCCAGGCAACGGGCTCCAAAGGTCGCCTCCTTCGCCTCCGACAAAGCATCCTTGGCCTTGGCTAGCTCACTCCTTAGCCAAATCCTCTCCTCTTTCAAAGCCTCCCTCTCATCATCCAACTCTTTTATTCTTTTTTGGAGGTCTTTGATATGAGCAGAATGAGCCTAATTCACATCCGACAGGCTGCGGTGGAACTCTCCCCTCGCAGCCTCGCTTTTGTTGGCCCATTCTGCATTATTTAGAGCTAAGGAAGCCAACCTGTCTTCCAATTTGTACAGCTTTCCTAGCTCCTCCCTGTGATCATTTTGAGAGCGCTTTGTGACTTGCAGCAAAGCACCCTCCAGCTCCTCTATCCTCCAGAGGTAACAAGCCTCCCTATCCTCCTTGCCCTTTAGAAACTCTACTATCTCCAAAACCTTGGAGACATTCCCCAAAATCTTCTCTTCCCCCCTTTCTTCGACCAACCTTTTTCCCGATACGCCCCATGTTTTTTCAGAACCTAGGGCGGCATCGGAAGCAGTTGGGGGGGGATTCTCTTCTTCTCCTTATTTCTTTCCCCCATCTTGCCTCCTGACCCTTCAATGCCAAAGGCACTTTCAAGAGCAACCAGGGAAGGCACTTCCATTTGCCCCTTAGTCACCTCCTCCATCTTGCTACCTTCTTCTTTCCCCCCCTTCTCTTCCTTTTCCTCATCATTTCGGGGGCTCACTGGAAGGAGAGAAGGGAGGAGAAGCTTCCTTTTCTTCTCAGGAGGGGGGACTAAGGTGCCAAGGGAACCAGGACCACAAATCATCAGGGGTGACTTCTTCACATCTCCGGTGGGGGCCCCAAACCCGGGAAGGAGCCGCTCAACCTCTTCATCTTTGAGCAGGATCTTCCCCGGCGCCAGCCTCTCTCCAGCAGGTGTTTCGCTCACCAAGATCACCTCCTTCATTTCTCTAACCTTCGGAGGCGGCTTGACCGGGGAGTCGGACACCACCACCACCTCTGTGCTCGTCGACTCCCGCACTAACTTCAACGCCTGCGCCAGGACAGCAGCCGCCCTAGCCGCTGGAGCATTCACCTCTGGCTCTACTGCTACGGATCTCGCTTCTTTTGATGGAGGCACTTCATCAGGTTCCGCCGTCGCCGACTTCGGCGACCCTTCTGAGGACCCCAGAGGCCTTCTCTTCTCAGGAGGAGGAACGTCAGCCGGAAACAGACTTGCTCTCTTCTTTGAGATGCTCGCCAGGGTCGCCCACTCCAACTTCTCCGCCATCTCTCTAACAGATCCTCTCTCTTGCAGGAAAAATTTTCAGAAAACGAAGGAAGGGGATGCGAATCGGCTCGCACCGCTTCCATCTTATCCTGAGCAGGCCTCGGGCAGCGCATCCATCGCGACGGTTCGCATTCCAGGACCCATATCAATATTCGTGCCCTGACAATGCGGGGGGATGATGTTAACACGTGGATCCTGCGCTGCATCCCGGCCGTACATGTGGCGCCTAGCTGGCCTCCAGTTATTTTCATTTATTTACTAACTCTTCTGTTCTCGCAGGTTCTTGACAGGGTCAAACCTCGGCCCCGAGGGTCCAACCTAGCCTCGTCCACGACTAGCCAGGATCACCCCTAGTAACGTCGGGCACGAGGTTACAGAACGGTGCCTGTCACCATCAGCTTGACCCAACCGCGTCGTTCCCCATACAAAGCACTTTCTTCTAGACCCACAAACCAAGGGTCTGCATGCTGCAAACCATCACGGATCCCTAGAAAAAGTACCAGTATTAAAAGATATCATCCTTCTTTCGCGGCTTTCGGCCCCTCCAAACGGCCGATAAACGGCGCGAACCCAGACCTTGTCCACCTCCTTTCCTCCGGAAAACCAGGACGAAGCTCTCCACTCCATCACCTATAAATACCCTGAAACAGTCTCCAGCAAAGGGAGAGGGGGGGCGATTCTGATTGCACTAAAAAGATCAATCCTCATTATACTAAGGCCCCAACTGAGGAGCTCTCTCTCTTTTCTCTTTCTCTTCCTAAGGCACTGTATTAGCCTGCACGGTCACTTTCTTCCATTAGTAAATCTTCTTCACTGATCGCTCGGTGGACGTAGGGGACTTCCTCCCTAAACCACCTTAAACCCCTGTGTGTTCTTCTGGATGCCGGGAGTTCTCGCTCTCTCTTTCTCTCTCCCTCTCTCTCCTTAAGCACCCTCTAACAGGCTTATCTCCCTGCGCGTCGCCGTCTCCTGGAACTCTCTTTCTCTTTCGGTGTTCCTTGGGATCCCCTACATCCTACATCAACAGTAGGTACTTTTCCTCACGATCAAACACAAGACAAGGGCAAGGGGATTGGCGAGGCTTAAGCTGCCACCTATTTCCTGTTGTTTTTAAATTGTAATAAACATTATGTACGATGTTTGCTGAGTGAGCAGATAATGTGATCTATAATAGATGTTTTATTATATGCTCAATTTTGATATCGTCGAACTCAATGTTTCCTTTGTCAAGAATTTTTGGTCACACCCCCACTACCATCGAGTGTAAAATGGTTAAGGTGGCGGGGTGTGACAGAGTGGTATCAGAGCCAAGTTCCTCACCTGTTCAATGGTGAGGCAAATCTGGGATAAAAAAGGGTGGGTTACACACACAAAAGTCCCTGCCAATGTTTGTTTTTGTACTTAACAATATTTTTGCACAAGATTGCCGGCTGGGAGCCAGTTTGGGAGTAGCTACTCCGGTGAACAAAGGTAAGCCACATATCAGAATCGGCCTGAAGATGCGGGTAACTCTGGTGGTCGGGGATAGATTCCTCTTTAAGGCCAGCAGTTGGATGCGAACGAGCAGGTGATCCGAGCACTCAATGCTCTCACAGGCCATGTTGATTGGTTGTATAATATGCAGGTTCCTGCAGCGCTAGTGCCACCGCCACAAAGGACGCAAGAGCCAGAAGAGCCACGTATTGATCGGGTTGTTGAGCTCTTTCTAAAGATGCGTCCTCCGCGTTTCGAGGGTATCGTAGACCCCATCGTTGCGAAGCACTGCATCAGTAAGGTGGAGAAGATTTTTGAAAGCATTCGCTGCCGGAAAATAGAAAGGCCTCTTTGGCTGCTTCAATTCTGGATGATGCAGCAGGTGACTAGTGGATCAATTATCGACGGGTTTGCTTGGGCGAAAGAGCAATTGAGGCCATCTCTTGGGAAAAATTTTTGCAAGCTTTCCGGAGCAAGTATGTCCCTCCTTCTGCCTGGGACAAGATGATTAGTGAGTTGCTCAGATTGGTGCAAAGGGATATATCAATGTTGGAGTATGAAGCTAAGTTTGCCGCCTAAACCAAATATGCTCCACAACTTGTAACCTCTGAGACGGATAGGTGCAGGCTGTTCCGTCAGAGACTTCATGATTCTATTCATGCGGTCGCAGTACCTTTGCAACGTACGACGTACAAAGCTTTGGTTGATGCTGCGGTAGTAACTGAGCAAGACCAGCAGGCAACCCAGGCTCGAAGGGAGGCTGTTGGGAAGCGTAAGGGTATGGCTTCTGAAACTGCTTCAGGGCCAACGACAAAGAAATCCAACTATAATAAGAAGAGGAACAACTCGGGTGATAGCAGTTTTGAAAGACCCCAGTGTCAGCTTTGTGGCAAGAGGCATGGGGGAAGATGTTTCTCTGAAGGAAAGACGTGCTTCTTATGTGGGGAAGTTAGTCACATCGCCAAGAATTACCCCAAAAGAACTGCGAGTGGAGGTGAAGTTTCGGCGCCAACTTCGATGGTTGACCGTCAATCTCTGACAAAGGTCGTGGACGAGAAGTACCTACCTCTGCTGGACATGGACGAGGTTCTAGAGTTCAAGCTGGAGAACGAAGCGCACAACCACGGATCTAAGCTTTGAACCAACAGGAGGCTCAGCAGTCCCCAGGTCTTATCACAAGTACTATTTAAATATATGATTTACCAGTTGTTGCTCTCTTTGATTCTAGAGCATCACATTCCTTTATTTTTGAGAGTGGTTAAAAAATTATCCTTGTGATGTATCACTCCATGAAATGTTGAATGTTATCTTACCAACTGGTACAACTAACAGGGTAGAAACGTATGTGAAAGTACCCATTAAAATCAAAGATCATAACATCAATTCCGAATTGATGGTGGTATCAATCATCGAGTTCGATGTTATCTTGGGAATGAACTGGTTATTTGCTAATCTAGTTGTAATTGATTGTGGGGAAAAAAGGTTAAAATTTGTGTCCTGGAACGCCAGATCTAATTTATTATGGGCACAAAAAGAAAGTCCCGCTGTGCAAGTACATCATATGGTTAGGAAGGGGTGTTTGGCTTACCTTGTCATAGCGTTGAATGCTAAAACTAATGAAGTTGAATTAAAGAATGTACGTGTGGTGTGTAATTAATATTTTACTAGCATAGAGAGAAATTTTAAATGTGTGATTTAATAACTTAAAAAAAAAAGTGTCATTCAAATTCAAAAACCTCGGTAACAAACTAAAAACTAAGAGATGACAAGAACATAAAGGACGTAATTCTATTCTATACATAGTAAAAAAAAATTGAAAACATAATATTCTTTTCATCCATTCGTGCATTAAGAAAACCATAACAATCATTACAAGGAACAGAATAAAATAATCATAATGTGCTTAAATTCACATCCACCAAATGGACCTTAAGCACCAAAACGGATCTTCAGCTCATTTTACAAACCATACAATCTTTCTTTTCGTTTATTGTTTTAAGTAAGCTGGATACAAAATTTGAAGCAATCATTAGACCATATAGGCTGCTTCAATAAAAGTAAAATGGGACCCTTTTTCCTTCTCTAACAGATAAAAGGCCTTATAGCTCGGAAATGTTTCCTTCCCATTGCTGTTTACTGTCTTTTCCCTGGTAACCTAATAATGTTACTTTTTAGAATTAATGGAATGATCATAAATCCAACAATAATCCATTTACTTTTTGTTAGAACCTTAACACCCCTTGCCGAACAGCAGCTCAACAGCAGCCCCTTGCCGAACAGCAGCTCAACAGCAGCCCCTTATCGAACAGCAGCTCAACAACAGCCCCTTACCGAACAGCTGCTCAACAGCAGCCCCTTGTCGAATACCAGCTCAACAGCAGCCCCTTGTCGAATACCAGCTCAAAGAGATATCACAAGATTGTACCCTCCATACTACCGTGTTGACTTAGCATTTAAGACAGCATAGGAGCCCACTGCCTAATCGTCCTTTGCAGGAGTAGGTGTCAGATGTGGCAGACTAAACCTACTATGTCCCCTCCTCTCCAAGCTATAAATAAGGGGGGATTGCTCTCTCTAAGGGGGTTTCCTTCCTCTCTCTCTCTCGAGCTGAGCTGCCCCTCTCTCTATCCCTCTTATACTAATTCGGTCTCCATTTAGAGATCAAGCTTTGTAAGAGGAGATTCGATTAATGGATTCAAATCGCCTGGACAACGTCGTGGTTTTTCCCCCGAACACACGGGTTTCCACGTAAAAATTGCCGTCTCATTTCTCTCTGTTGTGGTGCATTGTTTGCATCAACACTATTGGTTCTCCAGGCTGAATTGAATTCAGATTTCCATCCACACTACAAATTTATTCTTTTAGTTTTAGTCCGACCTCATAAAATATATGTTGTTGAGCTAGTCCTGTTGCAATGCTGAAAACTAATCAGGTATGAAACTGAATAAATTGATGGTTTCCTTTTGCAAAGTCTACCAATATATGTTCAGAAAAAAAAAAACTGAAAAATAACATACTATTTCTGCCCCAGCCCATCTATATGAATGCACCATCCATGAAGAGTGCAGTTAATGCGACCTTTGATGTTGAATTATCATTCAATCTAGTACCAAATATAAATCAGTAAACAAAATAAAACTCCTGCAAAATAGAGAGAAAATAATATCAGAACAGGTCCTTCAATTCCATATGAGCGAAAGTGAAATCTTCCCATTTTATTCATTAAATATGCAATTTCATATTAGATTGCCTCCACTGAGGCAAATTCGATTTTTTTTTTTTTTTTGTGGGGTGGGGTGGGGTGGGGTGGGGGGCACATTTGAATATTATTATGCCCTTTAGAAATCAAATTGTCTCCCTGCAGTGAGTACATAACCAGGATGGATGCAGCTGAGGAAATATTTTAAACAACATAAGCCAAGCTGTTCTCATTAACCATTCATGCCATCTTCCCAAACATAAAATCCCGAGAAACAAATGAGAAGAAGAAACTTACGGCGCAGTCAAATTGTGCTTTAGTGGCTCCACACTTCAGAGCATGCAACAGCTATACCCTAAATTAGAGAAACCAAAGCATGTTAACAAAGAAATGTGGTTCTCAGCACAAGGAATTGGCTGCAAAGCTTTGTAACTTGTGAATAAGCAGCAGGGCCTCAATGAATCAAAATGCTAAAATGTCGGAGAACTTAAATCCACAAAATAGTTGCCTCAAATTACACACATGAAATATAAAACAGGGAGCCTAAGTTTAACGGGAAACTGTGTATTATTACTGTGACAACGTAAGTTAAAATAAATGTAGAAATAATCAATCAGTAAAAAGCAAGTTTGGATAAAATGACCTTGTACTTAAAAGAGCATGCAATTCTTCTCATAAGCTTTCATCTTGTTGAATACTTTTCTACCACAAAAACCATCCTTACAGTTATTCCTGCAGAACTCGAGGTTGACGCATTGTTTCAGTTGGCCTTATGGCAAAGTTGAGTTTGTTTCTCAAGTAAAACAGCTTTCGGGTTCTCAATGAATTAAACCTATCTTCATTCTGAAAGTTGTTTGGTAACGAGCTGAAATTTGAAATACATCTACTTCAACGAGATAACCATTTTATGTTAGGCTATCGGTCAGGTTGCAGGTCAGAAAAATTAGATTCAATATTAAAATTGAATTCATCCAATTTAGTCATTTAGTTGTTTGGAAAATCTCAGAATAAATTCCAACAAATGTAGTGTTTGAGAATTTTATTCACCAACTAAGGTAATGTGCCAAAATGGTAGCTGAGCCTCATCATGCATTCTTTTGCAAAGACTTGGTGATTCCCAATTTCACACAGCTAGCGCGTGCAACAAAAGAAAATATTTCATTAATCACATGACAACAGCAACAAGTACTTAATCCCAATCTACTTGCGTCCAGCTTGTTCCCATTTGCTAAATCTTTGAATCTCTAGTAGCAAACTGACCTAAATGCTTAGGGTAATAGGTTCTGTCTCAAGAATGATTCTATATTCTTATATGTCGCCCTCACATGCAAACTTATCTAGATTTGCTACTCAAATGCCTTAATTTTAACTCATGAGTGGAGCTGAATGTCCTAATCATTGGCTTCCCTTCTGCCATTTTTATACTTGTGCTTGGTAATTGATACGTGTGCATAACCTTTCATTATGCCCTCTAAGAAGATCCCCAAGGGGCAATAATGGGAACATAGTTTTCCTCAACAATGGAAGTAAAAAAATGATTGTCAAACAACTGGTTGTTCAGCTTGCCATTGTAAGATAGAGAATGAAGTGCTAAGAAGTAAATCCCTAGTTTTTATATATGGCTTTACTTGACCTTGCCGTGTGTAGGGTAGATTTGCATAGCCGAATTCATCATCAATAAATGAAAACATAACATCAGGACATGCAAAATGGTCACCAAGCAATAAGTGTGCTACAGTTAATACCCGAACTATTGATCATGCGTCAATGATACCATGTGATGCCATGTGGATGGCGAAGATTGAGCAAGATCTAGTATTAACTCAACCATATTGTCTCAATTTTAATATAAAAATAAGCCCCCCAATTGCTTAAGGCCAACATTTACTATGAGCTCGAGCAGGTGATCACATGATTTCAATGCAGTGCAATCTTGGTGGGACTTCAAAGAAAAAGTAAAATAGAAAATTATTAGCAGTATGCGGTAGATAGTCATTAAACCAAAGAAATTAACTTCGAAAGTGGAATAAATCATCAGATGTAAGGGTGGGCTTCGAGTTAGTTTCGAGCAAGTTGGGCTCTAACTTGAAACTGAAAATTATGATTACTAGTCGAGTTCGATTTGAGACTGTCAAAAGCATTTCGATTTCGAGTCGATCTTCAAGTTAAATCGTGTTTAATTATAAGATATATTTCGTTATAAAAATATCAATTATACCTATAAGAAACATTAAAATATAATATTATAAATTTAGTTTTAAATTTTATTTATATATTTTAAATATCATCATTTTTATGTAAAATATTATAGCATATTTACATATAAAAATTTCTCGCTTATATGTTAAAAAATATTAAATATAGCGAGTCGATTATCAATTTCTTTTCAAGCAAATACCTTCAAGTCGATTTCGAATCAAGCAAAATAAAAGAGAGTTTCAAATGAGTTTTGATTTTCGCATAAAATTGCCACCCCTAATCAAATGGTACAAAAGTAGGCATACGAACAATGAAAAATGGATCGTCATGCACTGAGGAAGCAGACCCAATGATGTTGAGAGTCACGAAAGCAGACCTAGGGATAATGTGAAAAGAATCATTGGACAACACTGATGCAAACCAAAGAATAACGTGAAAGAATTGTAAAGCAATACGAAAGCCAACTTGAAATGAGACCAATCCAAGAGTTCAGAGAAGGCCTAGTGCCAATCCAAGCAGGTATACCAATGATCTTGTAGGACCTATTCAGGATATAGAAATCCATAGGTTATGCGACCAATCCAAGGCTGATGGCACTAGACCTTCTTTGAATTCTTCAAAAGAGTTCAATTACCCAACAAGAACAAAATTACATCAAAAAATTTCAATTTCTAAGAGTTTGAGAAGAAAGAATAATATAATTAAGTTTGATAATCAATTACAAGGTTGTTTCTAGCACAAATGTCATAGGGTGAAAGATAACCATGCTTGAATCTTCATAAGGAAATTATGCACTATACTTAACCACAAAAAATAGCAAAGTTCATATTTTCATCATCTAAATAACATAAAACAATAGTTTTAATAGCAAAATAAGACTATGGTATCAATAAAACTACAGATTCCTAGCAAATAAACAACTACTTGGACAAACTCAATAGTAAATGATTTCGATTTAGGTACTTTTCAGGTACCTTCACTTACTTTCTAGTGTATAGGATATGTTTAGCCATATTAGCATATATGAAACAAGATTTGCTTTGGCATGACACTTGATTCGTATATTAAATTAAGCATGAATCTATCTAACTCAATAGCCACTTGCGAGCCAAGCAGCTGTAGGTTAAGGTTTATAGCCGATAGCCTTGTAATGGAATTTAACACCTGAAAAAGAACTACAAGTATAGTGAATCAATGGCCGAAAATAATGAAACCAAGTCAAGTGCATAAGTCAAGTCTAAATATATGTGCATTAATAACAAATTTGAGTATTCTATATAATTAAGATGAAAGTATTTTGAACAATTTTGTACACATACACGACATAATAATAGTTGTATTTCTCAAAGCTATCGATTGTGGCCAAGTACAAGATTCAAGTAGCCTTTCTTAGAGAACATATATAATAAGATAGAATTAAGAAAAAAATTATCCCATTAACTGATCCTATAATAGGAAAACTTAAATATGAGCATTTGTGAATTTTATCATATTATTAGCATGACATTTGGCATAGTGTTTTGACATAAAAATCTTAAGATGACCAAAATTTTTTGAAGATTCGACTTTTTATTCTATTGGATTTTGATTTTTTAACATTTTTATTGAGTTTAAGCAGGGGGTATTCTTCTTGCAAATGAAATCTCAAAATATAAAAGATATTACTTAAATGATAAGAGATGTAATAAAGGCCTAAAATTAAATTGTTAGACTAATAGACTTATTTATAATTGAAACCTAAACTAAGCGACTTGTATGTAATTATCCTAATACAACCGACTTACTAACTCTCGTAATCTTCACTCACCTGTCTTTTTCCTTCCAAATGAAGGGATGAAGAGGGAGACTAACAGTGAGCAAGAGGGACAAATTAGGACTTTTGAGAGAAAACTTTCAAAGGAATTTAGACCAAAACATCGAACCAATTGCCTATGTAAGAGTAGAAGTGGGCATCAATCAGATCGGGTTCAGCCTAAATCAATGATCAGGACAAATAGATTGTGTCCAAGCCCAATATTTAATTAGGCCGGGTCAGCCTAGTTTTATTAATTGTTATAAATTTCAATGTTAGGTTAAATTTCTCAAAACTGTACTAAAATTATTTTATGGCATGGATATTATGTGTACTTTACATAGCCTACATTATCTTCATTAAGTAATGATAATGAATTTAATTTCTCAAAACATTTTCAATTATTAACATAAGGGTAACTCATAGGCATGTTCTCTAAAGGTCTATTTTATTTATTATGTGGATCAAATTTACACCTATAAATTATCATATAAAATCTGATAATACATCTATTGTGACTTTTAGGAAATTATTAACACATGCAGATGACTATAAAGATTTAGTACAAATAGATCGAAATATTTAAAATTAAATATTTTAGTTAAGTCAGCTTAAAAATAAAAAAATAAATATCATATTTTAGAATTAAAAACAGAAGGAATTTAAATAAGAAAAAAATTAAAAATATGTATATTATAATTTACAAAAATAATAATTAATGGAAAATTCTTTATGTTCAGGTTGGGTCGGGTCGATTCGATCCAATCTTGTTATGTCCAAACCCAGCTAGGAAACCAGTCAGGTCATGTCAAAATAAAAGATCGATCCCAACTTACTGCCTAAGCCATTACATAACATTGGTCTTCTATGTAAGAAGATTTTCATCGCCTATGTTTTGTTTAGGACTCTAAATGAATCGAGTAATGCTCTATTCAAGTTCATGTCCATTTACTAAAACTGAGATTAAGCTCAAGGTCTAGTTTGTTTTGAGCATGTTCGAGCTTGGTACATGAAAATAAAGACATATTTGATTTTGGTTTATGTAGTTCACAAACAAGCTTATATATATGAATTCACAAACACAAAAACTATAAACAAGCGCTAATATATCAAGAATATTAATATGTTCATGAACAGACACATCATCATGATTTATGAATTTTTTCATATTAATAAATAAGATATACTAAAATTTCTAAAATAGACAATAATTGAGCTTTTCAAGAGCATTACATCATGCCTTATAATCGAGCATATTCGTGAACTTCATATGAATAGTTCACGAATATTAACAAACCGAATGCTAATATGTTCAAACACATTGAAAAAACTGATCGAGATTCTGTTGATATTGATGAACCCATTCGTCACACAAACAATTCATTTACAGCCGCTGTAGTGTTTTGACTAATTTATCAAAGTTTTCATGTTTATAATTTATTTGAATAACATACTAATATACTATATGTTTAACTAATTTTGTATTGTCATGTATACATGCAATTGAATTGGCATGTAATTGCTGGACAACATTCTACATGTTCAATTGCCTATATGTTGAATTAGAAACCAAGTATAATTGCTGTTAAACAAAGATATGATTGTTTTTCCATCATTTACAACTATTAACTATGCATTAAAAATGTTTAGCCGTTGTCTTTTACATTTGAATGCATTAGCAATGTGAATTCCATGTTATTTAATTAGTTACATGTGATGCGTGCAAAGAAGACAAGTTATTTGATTAAATTCAAAAGGTCATAGTGACTCATTGACGCAAAATTCATTTTAGTGACATCATCAGATTCAACTCGGGGGATGATTTCACAGATTATGAAACATCAAAGATGGATCATACCATGTTTTTTCATTCTCAAATTCTGTTTAGGTAAGCAAAGAAAACCACACCAACATAATTCCAAACAAATAATTATGATGGTTGCCATAAAAATAAACAAATATAAAACTCATCCAGTTACACTGACATCTATAAAAATGAAAGCAAAAAATGTGCAGTTGACGGCAAAATATCATAAGCATCTTAAGGTAGAAATATAATATAGGATGTGCAGATATCTATCCGTGCAGTTTTAGAGGATGCAAACCTGCTCATTAGCACTTGGTGAAAGACCTCCAACATAAACCCTCCGAGCATGTCGAGTTGCCTACATATATTGACAATTAAAATGAAATACAGACCATCTAGGGACCAGGGTGAGACTAGATAAACAGTGACCAAACCTGTTGAGTCATAGCCTGAACTGGCATAACTGGAATAGGAAACTACATTGACAAAACTATACATCAAATACAGTTAACTTATAAATTCATTAAATTCAAAAGTATAAAGAAAAGAATTATTCCATATTCTAGATGACTTGGCTAATGAGAGTAAAACCTATCCAGGCGTTAAAGGAAACATGTTTGGGAACATCCCAGGAACAGCAGTTGGCAACCCAGCTACCTGGCCCATAAAACCAATTAAAAGACATAATAAAACAAAATCATATTACCAAGCATTAAAAAGAAAGTAGCACGAACTTCCTATGTCATCGCCCATAGCAAACTTTGCTGTCTCCAAACCAGAACTAATCAAACAAGAGAATGTTATATAAATACAGGAATGTATTGATAAAAACTACCAAAAGAAAACGGCTACCGGTTGAAGACAATCAAGATCCATCTAACCGATGCACTGATACCTCCTTGTTATAAAAGCTACAATAGGCGGCTCACACCAATTGGCAGTGCAGTAGGACAAGTAGCCCAACATGGCCTTCTTACAAACAATATAGACAAAACAAACAAACAACCACCAAAGACAAGAACCAAAATTCTGCTTAGTTTCACATTATAGAAGATAAGTACAATAAGGAAAAGCAAATCACTCAAAGAAACTAATAAATATGAGAAACCTCACAACTAAAGAAGGAATCGGATTTTAATATGACTACATATCCTACAGATGCAAAATCAAAAACATGGATGCCAATGACTAAATGTAAGCAACAATGTAAATCATGTATATAGAGAACAGAAGAAGTTAAACAAAAGGGAGAACTACCAGGTAAAGCTGTCAAAAGAAGAATACTCTTCATAGCAAATCAAACAGGAATTTACGTATATGATAAAAAATTTTCCTGATTTACCTTATAGTCATTCAAAACACAAAAATCAAAAGGAAATTTACATACAATAAACTTCCTGATTTACCATTTAGCCATCCAAAACACAAAATTTAGGGCCAGCGCACACTATATACTAATGTTGCTAACCTCAAAAGCTAGGTTTTGTGAGACTTAGCTTTATAAATATATTTTTCATTTATTGAGCTAAATACAGAAAGAAAACTCAAGCACCGCAGCACCATTCTCCCCTACTTTAGAAAGAACCAACAAGGTCTGCTCAACAAAGCTAGTTGATTGTATTTGCTAGATAAATTTGCAAAAAAAAAACTAAAGTTTATCGTAACTCAACCATAGTTTTGAGCTAATTACTTATTAAAGGAGATGCGTTGATCTCATTACGTGTTTAGTGTGTGCTAGCAATATATTCCATATGTTGGGACATTAATAACCATAAACATCACAACACTTCAATCATGGCCGTACACTAGTTAAACCAGTATTCTATTAATCAACAAATCTATTTATAAAATCACTCTTTTGAGAAAGAGGTGTCAACAAAAGCCTTCTCTCAAAAGAAGAATTTTGTCAACTTTTCAACAAACATTTTTTAGGCTATTTCTTCATTTAAATTAATAGGTTTATCTACTCACAAAGTACAAACACCGATAAAGATCCAATGCATCTGTTGCAACTCTACACAATATTATTCACATCAAGCATTTGAATTATTGTAAAGACAACAATCGAGATAAAGGGGGAAAAATATGTTAGCAAATCGGGTTTGACCAAACTCAAATCCAAACAGATGCTAAGCATCCACGACAATGTCTTCGTCCATGTCGACATCAACCCACCTGAGGATCCCATCTTTGGCTAAGTTATCTAATTTATTTTATACAATTATATTATTTCAAAACAAGAGTTTTGAAACAAGCCTGTTTCAGCCGCTGATCGACTGAGATTAGGGAAGAGCAGAGAACCCAACACAGATCACAGCATCCATCCAGCATACATCCAGAAAATAAAATGAAAAGACAGAGGTGGTGAAAGAGAGGATGAGCAAAGGAGAGCTCTTCCCTCTCTCTGCTTTCAGTGTGCTGCCGCCGGAGTAGAGGAAGGTGGGCGCCGCTCGCCACTGTTGTTGAAGGGGAGGACACAAGAGAGGTCGTGAGAGAAGTCCCCTCTCTCTCTCTCTCTTTGTTTGCTGTGAGTTGAGGCCGGAGAAGGAGGCAGAATGGGATGCCGCCGCTGCGTCGCCGGAGAAGGAGGCGTTGTTCACCGGATTCACGCCATTGCGAAAAAGGCCCATCTCTCTTTCTCCATCCGCGTCGCCGGACAAAGAGGGTAGCTGCTGCTCGTCGTGGATTGTCGCTGCTGGACGCCGGAGAGGAGAAGAGGAGAAGGGAGAAGGGAGAAGGGAGAAGAGAAAAAGGCCCATCTCTCTTTCTCCATCTGCTGCCCTCGTTTCCACCGCGCAGCGCTAATAGTATCCAGAATCGGGGGTTCGCCGCGGTTTCGACACGGTTTCGGCGCGAATTCAACGTGGGTTCGACGCGACACGGTTTAGGCGCGGTTTTGAAAGCGCGTCGAAACCGCGTCGAAACCGTGTGGCGTCAAGCCCGCGTCAAATTCGCGTCAAAACCGCGTCCAAACGCGTCAAAACCGCGTCCAAACGCGTCCAAACCGCGTCCAAACCGCGTCCAAACCGCGTCGAAACCGCGTCGAAACCGCGTCGAAACAGCGTCGAAAACGCGTCGAAAACAAGTCAAAACTGCGTCGAAACCGCGTTAAAACCGCTTCAACACCGCGTTAAAACCGCTTCAACACCGCGTCAAAACCGTGTCAAAACCGCGTCGAAACCGTGTCGAAAACGCGTCAAAACCGCGTCCGAAACCGCGTCTCAAACCGTGTTCGCATTGAAACCGCGTTGAATTTACGTCGAAACCGCGTCGAAACCGTGTCAAAACCGAGTCAAAAACGCGTCGAAACCGCGTGAAAACCGCGTCAGAACCGTGACGAAACCGCGTCGAAACCGTGTTAGAAACGCGTCCAATCAGGGTCCAACCGCGTCAAAACCGCGACAAAACCGCGTCAACACCGAGTCGAAACCGCGTCAAAACCTCGTGCTCTTCCCTATCTCTGCTTTCCGTGAGCTGCCGCCGGAGTAGAGGAAGGGGTGCGCTGCTCGCCACTGTTGTTGAAGGGGAGGACACGAGAGAGGTCATGAGAGAAGTCCCCTCTCTCTCTCTCTCTTTGTTTGCTGTGAGTTGAGGCCGGAGAAGGAGGCGGAATGGGATGCCGCCGCTGCGTCGCCGGAGAAGGAGGCGCTGTTCGCCGGATTCACGCCATTGCTGGAGGAGCAGGGGACGCCACAGCCACCGGCGTTAGAGAGGGCAACCGCGTCGCCGGACAAAGCTAGAGGATAGCTGCTGCTCGTCGTGGATTGTCGCTGCTGGACGATGTAATTATTAAGAACAAAGATTAAAAATTAAGGTTAAAAACTATAAATCTGAAGAGGAGTTCAGGAATATGTACGATTAAAATATTTGTTCCATGAAACAATTCTGATGGCGATACAAAATGCAAAGAGAGCACAAAAACAAAGTATAATACTGTTTCACAAAAACAGTCCATCAAAGACAAACATGCTAAAGAAGCAAAACAAGCTAACAAGAAATTCCAAAAGAAGAATACTCTTCATAGCAAATCAAACAGGAATTTAGTATATGATAAAAAAAATTTAGTATATGATAAAAAAATTTCCTGATTTACCTTATATTCAAAACACAAAAATCAAAAGAAAATTTACATACAATAAACTTCCTGATTTACCATTTAGCCATCCAAAACACAAATTTTAGGGCCAGCGCACACTACATACTATATGTTTAACTAATTTTGTATTGTCATGTATACATGCAATTGAATTGGCATGTAATGGCTGGACGACATTCTACATGTTCAATTGCCTATATGTTGAATTAGAAACCAAGTATAATTGCTGTTAAACAAAGATATGATTGTTTTTCCATCATTTACAACTATTAACTATGCATTAGAAATGTTTAGCTGTTGTCTTTTACATTTGAATGCATTAGCAATGTGAATTCCATGTTATTTAATTAGTTACATGTGATACGTGCAAAGAAGACAAGTTATTTGATTAAATTCAAAAGGTCATAGTGACTAACACATTGACGCAAAATTCACTTTAGTGACATCATCAGATTCAGCTCGGGGGATGATTTCAAAGATATTTTGTGACATCTTTTTATTCTCACATTTTATTTCATTTTTAATACTTTATTATGCTTTATATACAGAAGTTCGATCTCGTTTTATAGAGTCCTGGTTTATATAGATTAGATTTAATTTTTGGATAGAGATTTTTACGTGCATGTATGTGAGAAGAGAGGGCAAAAATGTAATTTTGGATTTATTTTCTTATTTTAGGGGTTATGTGGGTCTTACGATAGAGACCTTTAATGAGAGTTTGAACTTTTACTGTTTAGGAGAGTTATTTGACATTTTTTCCTAGTAAGCCCAAAAAACTCTCTTTGGGCTAAAACACTCAAATAATTTGAGTCATCAGATCTAAGTATCTAGATTAAATAGTCCAAATTACTAGGTTTTTTTCTATATATATAGACATGAAGTAGCTCATTTAGAGAAGATTAGTTTTGGAGAAAACCTTAATTTTAAGTGCTTTGGATTTGTTGTCCCCTCTCCTCAATTGGAGCTTGGTGCCGTCAGCCACCCGTCGCCGGGCCGCCGCCGCTACCACCACCACCAAACCGTCGTTGCTTTGTTTTGAGCTCCCACTGCATTATCTCGTTGAAGCTACCACCATCTAGTAGGATCCGCTGTCACAATTGGATTGGATTCTACATTATAAAGTGAAATCTCTCTCTAGTTATCTCTCTGTTAGCGTGTATGTTTTTTCTATTTTATCCCATATTATTTGAGCTTGTATGTCTCTTTGTGCCACTTTACTTGTAATTCACACCTTCAAATTTACCATATTTGGATTGGACAAGTCTAGAATTTTGCTTTACATCCTTCTTTATTAATTTCTAAGTGTTTTTGACTTCCATTTTGATGCCCACTTTTGATAGATGAATGTTAGCCATTATTAATTTCTTATCCTCACAAAATCAATTCAACTCAATGTTTAATATTTTGGATTTGCTTAGTTTTAGTTCATCCCTAATTTTTCTTCTAATGGATATATAGAACAATATTTTGCATTGAATTTAGTATACAACAACAATAAATCAAATCTTTATTCCACTATTTGAAGCCAGCTATATGAACTACTACTTCCATTGCATTCTATCAAATAATAAATTTTCATTTAACTCCAAATATGTAATGTCATCTCTTAAAAGTTTCTTGTCATGTCTTTTTTGGTCATCCTCTTTCTCTTTTTACATGAGCAATATACAACAATTCAACTTTCTTTACTGAAACTTTTATTGGCCTACAATTTATATGTCCAAATTATTTAAGCTAACTTTCTCAAAGCTAATCGTCAATTGAGGTCACTCTAACCTTCTCGTGAATATACTTATTTTTTATCTTATCCTTTCGTGTACACTTGTTTATCTATCTTAATATTCTCATTTCTATAACACTTATTTTATTCGTGTGTTAATACTTTGTAGGCCAGCATCAGTATGATTTACATTGTTGGCCTTACAATTGTTTTATAAATTTATTTTTAAGTCTAAGTAATATTTTTCTCACATAATATGTTAGATACATTGATTCACTTTATATATCTTATTTAGATCCTGTTAATAACATCATTATCTATTTCACCATTATTCTATATGATTGATTTAAGATATCCAAACCGTTCACTCATCCCGATAACTTCATCATCAATTGTCATCTCTCTGTTACATATACTTCTATCTTGGCTAAATTTATATTTCATATGTTCGATTTTTAATCTACCAAAAAAAAAATTGTAAATTCTAATATATTTCTCCATAACTTGAATTTCGCCTTAGCACCTTCTTTAGTCTTATCAACGAGGAGAATATTATCTATAAAAAACATACGCCATGACATTTTTTCTTAAATGTGCTTAGTCAAAATCTCTATAACTAATACAAAGGGATATAAACTTAAAGCTGAACCATAATTAATGTAACTGAAATAGAAAAATTTTTACTCAAACCCGCTTGTATCCAAATACATGTAACCCATTTCTTTTCTAAAACTTCCCAAAATGCTTCCCTTGGGACTTTATCATAAACATTTTCTAAATCAATAAAAATCAAATGCAGATCTTTCTTTTTCTCCCTAAATATCTTCATTAAATCTTTGAACAAATGAGTAGCTTCCATGGTAGATCTGCTAGGCATAAAATCGAATTGATTCTATGATCCTCTAGTATCACAACATAATCAATGCTCGATCACTCACTCCTAAAGTTTTAAAGTATAGCTTATTAACTCAATTCTTTTATAATTAGCATAATTTTGTATACGTTAAAGTTCATAAAGCAATCCTCCATCTAATTAGGTTTGCATAATTTAGCTTGCATTTTTAATAAAATATCTTAATAGTCTTTTTTGTTGTTTGGTATCAAACATACACTTAGCATATTAATTTGCAATAGTTTTTAAAAGTCCTTCTCTAACTCTTTTCTTCATCATAGATGGAGCCTTAGCATAGCATACATGTGTATTCTATTATCTGTTTTTAAATGAAAGTACCATGTACCTAGCCAAGTAATATGGGGTTTTACACCCGAGTTATCTAAGTACCATAAATTGTCATATGCATAGACCTTTTTGGTGCTAGATAACATTTTATGTGGCCCGTAATAAGATAAATATATGAAAGTAAAATCTTGGTTAAGATATAAGTTTATGTTCTGTTTAAAGATTTCTGAAACCTCTAGACAGTTAATATGTTATACCCATCTGCATATATTTGATGAAATATATATATAATGTATTTTATAGGGGTAATTCCACTTAGGCGCCTGAGGATTACTCGGCTTGCCACGTAGGTCCACAATTTTGAAAACATGCCAAACAGGTCCTCAAAATTTATTGTATAGGTCATTGTGATCCTTCTGTGACGGTATCCGTTAAATGCAATTAAAATTACAAAAATACCCTTTATACCCTTTAAAATTTTTGGCTGCCCGCTGCGCCGACGAAAGTCAGCAGGAGGCCGGCAGCACGCGGCCGCCAGCATGCGCGCGCAGGAAGCCATGTGAACCGGCGTCGGCGCGAAGGTCGCCTCAGAGCGCGNTCATGCGTGTGAGGGGTACAATTGTTATTTCACATTAAAAAATTTATGATTTTTTAATTAAAATTTTGATTTAACGGAATGTTTAATGGAAACTGTTTAATTAGACCTTATTGGAAGTTTTTTGTAAATGTTAAGGACCACAATGACCTATACAACAAGTTTTGGGGACCTGTCTAACTGTTTTCAAAATTGTAGACCAGCATGGCAAGTCGAGTAAACCTCAAGGGCCTGAGTGGAATTACCCCTATTTTATATGTATTTCATCTACTTGTGTCTATGAAATTTTTCTATGATTTCACTACAAACACATTTTGAAGATATAGTTAATAGAGTCTTGTAAATGAACTATTGTCATAATTCTTACGAAAGTGAAAAGTTTGACTAACACAATGTATTCATCTCCATTTGTTGTGAAAAGTTTTTTTACTGAGTAGTAATCTCACTCCTTTACATCAAATTTTCAGATACTTGGGACTGAAGTTTTGCTACCTTTTCGAAGTTGTAGGTGTATTTCTCTTCTATATAGGATATAATGTAATTGAAAAGTGACCCTATTAGACGTATGTGGAAATCATATGTATATGTGTTTTGGAACATATGTATATGAAAGCATGTATATCAAAAGTTGTGGTTTGTATGGTGTATAATGTATATATTTAGGAATATGATATTTGTACATACTTGATGGTCAAATATATAAATATGAAATCATGGAAATTATAATTTGTTTTGATTAGTCATTTGTATATCATAGATTTAAAATTGCTTCTGCTATTACATAATCGATTGTAAAAGTTCGTGGCACGTGGTTCGTTTTGTTTAGTTGCTAGTCGTGACATTATAGGTTCACTAGAACACAATTTAGAAGAAACAGTTAAAAGCAGAAGATTACCTGCATTATTTCAGGTGCATCTGAACCGCACATTGATGCTCCCAAAACTTTATCAGTCTCTGAATCAACAACAAGCTTCATAACAGTCTTCTCCTGCCTTCTGAAAAGCATTAAGATGACCCAAACCAACAATGAACATAGCATTGGATGGACCGAATTGAAAAAATATATACATTGACAAGTTTTATGAGTGACTTTAAAAAAGATTTTACATGGGTGAAGCACAACATTTACACCAAAGATGCTTAATTGATCACTAGGTCAAAAAAGTTATTGTGTTGGATGAAGAGGGATCTCCACCAGTCTTTTTTGGGTTTTCTTCACATATCGTTTTGTCAGGTCAAAAGAGAAGGATGCTTTGAGATTGCAGAAACACAGAGAAAAGACAGGTATATGAACTTCTCCATTAGAAATAAAGGTCAGTTCCTTGATATTGAAGACTAATACCAGATAACTATTGTTGATTTGAGCATTAGAATGTTGATCCATCCTTGTAGGGCATCGTTGTTGGTTCTATCACTTTTCAATCTTCATGATGTTATAAATAACTAGAGCACCACCCTCAGTTTTGTTGCTGAAGTTTTCAAAGCATAAAGAAAAAAGGATGCCAATTCCACGTTTTCTTTTACATCATCAAAACTAGAGCAAGGAATTCTGCCTTCTCACCCACTTCAATTTGCTACATATTTTTTTTATGCATTCAGTTGTGGTTAGCTTTGCTTGGGGTTTTCTTTGGTGGGAAGTTACATAAGATCCATCTCAATCTCACCTTCTGACCTCAAGGATGTTGAAAAATCATTAATATTAGAATTCTGGTTCATGAAATTTAGATTAAGTAGAGCACTTTGCTATATGCAATGGGAACAAAAAAAGTCATAAAATTCAGAAATGCCATCAACAATCAAATGAAGAATTAAGAATGAACACTTATGTATAAGTAATAGCTCTTCTGCAAAAGCAGCAGCACCACAGCGGCTAATCAAGGAAACTCAAATAAGAATTTCATCAGTACATTTCAACAGTTAAAGCAAAAAATATTGATAGAGTTTCGATTAACGCATTCAAACCAAGTACACTGAGAAAGTGTCGATGAGTAAGAACATCATACTAGACTGAACTTCAAAATCGTTGCTATAGCAGCAATCTTTGATAAGAAAGATTGAGGGCTCTTGTAGGGTCAGTTGAAGAAATAAAATACATACTATAACCATGAAAGAAGAAAAATTTTCACAAACAATTTAAGGGTTAATTACTTCTGGTTACATGAGGTTGGGCACCACTTGCACATAATATCTAATTTTTTACTTTGAGAAATTGGGTCCCTCAGTTTTTTTTTTTTTTGAGACATCAATTAGGTCATTTAACTCAAAAGGCCATTTCAATCAAGTCCCAAGTGATGAAAAATGTTACTTTCCCGATGATATTTGTTAATTTGGAATTTAACAAATAACAAAAATATTTTTCAAAATCCAAACTATTCTTCCCCCTTACTTTTTTCTCATTCACTGCCATTGAGTTGAACTTGTAGAATTCCTCCATACAGCGGTCAAGATGGAGGGCTTGGAGGGCTTGGGCTTGGCATTGGACATTTGGAGAGAGCGAAGCTTTATGAGAGTTTAGAGATGATGGGCCTTGAGATGATATTAAAGGGATGGGGTCAAGATGGGTTTTTTGGGGTTCATCTAGAGTTGGAAGAGGGGGTGAGGGGGTTCCAATTCTTGGGATTGAATGTCCTCATGAAGGGAAGATGTAGCAGTTGTTTTTCTCAAGCTTGGTTTTTTTAAATAACATTTCTGAATTGAGTGCCCAAGTTTGAAGCAGTGATCACAGAAATAGTGCTTGTTTTCAATGTAGACTTTTTCTGAGAATCCGTCTTACCATCGACTAATATAAAAATTTCTTCTGGGTACTAACTTCTAGCATCAAAATCTGCAAGAATGCAGGTTACAAATAGTCTAGAAAAATTACATGTGAATTTATCAACTTGGATAGGGTTGTCATAGATAGAAGCCAGAAATTTCAAGCAACCCCAAAATTCTATTGGCAACCCAAGAAAGGACAGCCAAATTGGAGTGAAAGAGGACTCATGACCCGGACGGAATCCTACCTCCCATTTCCAAACCCGAAGAGAGTTCTTATTCACGAAGTATGAACCACGGAGACGGACTCTAGTGAGGTCTCTTTCATCTGTAAAGTGTATCAAGATGTGTTTTTGATCGTATAGGCCTATATTGATTGCCCCAAGCAAATTTAGAGAGCTGAAAAAATTCCGAATCTGCGACATCAATGGTCTAAGGTAGCTAAACCGCCGTGTTTTCAAACAATTTGGCCATTCTGGCGAGCTCAGTTTCCTTGAAATCGAAGGTTGGTTTACCATCAATGAGTTGAACTTCTTTAAAATTTTCATGCTCAAGCTGTAATTGCAGCGAATTTAAAGACATGAAAACAGCTTAGGCAGAGGTTTTACCTCCCCAAGATTTGGCCATGCTGGGAGCAGAGAGGCCTTGGAGCCTCAGCCTCTCGGATGGGCGTGTTTTCCATCTGTTGGCCCAGAAGGGCCGATCTCTTCAATTGAACCAAAAGGGCCTCTGTTAGCCGGCTCAAGAATATTTGGGCCAACATGGTCTGGCCTAGCCATCCCAGCCCTTCCCAAAAGTGGGCAGAGGCAGGGAGCAACTGGGGCCCCGCCACCGAAGTGCGGTACAGGTGGCACACAGAGGAGCGCTCCCGCCCTGCACACCTGACACAGTACCAGGAACCCGGCGGAGCTGTTGGGCGTTTGGGAGGCAGGCGAGAGAAGCTGTCGGGGGCGCGGATCTTACGGGGAAACAACGCAGGGACTTTCGAAATTGGAGCCGCGTCGAGACCGCGTCGAAACCGCCCCAAAAACACCTCGACACCGCGACAAAAACGCGTTGAACGCGCGTGGAAGCCGCGTTGAAAACCCGTCGAAGACGCGGCGAAAACGCATCCAAACCGCGTGAAAAACGCATTGAAACCGTCTTAAAAACGCGTCGAAACCGCGTGGAAAACGCGTCGAAACCGCGTGGAAAACGCGTCGAAACCGCGTGGAAAACGCGTCGAAACCGCGTGGAAAACGCGTCGAAACCGCGTCCAAGACGCGTGGAAACCGCGTCGAAAACGCGCCCAAGACGCGTCAAAACCGCGTCGAAAACGCGTCAAAACCGCGGCGAAAACGCGTCCAGACCGCGTCCAGACCGCGTCCAAGCCGCGTTCAAGCCGCGTCGAAAACGCGTCCAAGCCGCGTGGAAAACGCGTGGAAACCGCGTGGGAAACGTGTCGAAAACACGTGGAAAACGCGTCGAAACCGCGTGGGAAACGCGTCGGAACCGCGTCCAAGCCGCGTCCAAGCCGCGTGGAAAACGCGTTCAAACCGCGTCGAAACCGCGTGGAAAGCGCGTCCAGCCCGTGCCCAAGCCGCGTCGAAAACGCGTTTTCGACGCGGCTTGGGCACGGTTTGGACGCGCTTTCCACGCCTGAGCCTCGTCGAAACCGCTTCCAAAACTCGTCTCAAACCTGTTGAAAACGCGTTGAAGCCGCGTGGAAAACGCGTTGCAAATTCTCAGAAAACGAGTCGAAACCGCGCCGAAAACGCGTCAAAGCGGCTCCCGCCCTGCACACCTGACACAGTACCGGGAAGCCGGCGGATCTGTCGGGCGTTGGGGAGGCCGGCGAGAGAAGCTGTCGGGGCCGCGGATGTTCGCTGAAACAAAGCAGCGATGCCGAGATAAGCGGTAACCAGTCACGCCGGAGACTGTCGACCGGCGGGAACGATCGAAACCCATTGAACGGCAGCAGAAGCCTGACGAGCAGCAATCAAAGGACTCCGCGGCACCACAGAGCCGTTCGTTGATCGGATGTCTCTCTCCTGGGGTCGCAGCAGAAGAAGCTTTCGCTGGCGCAGGAGATGCAGAGCGACGCAACTGACACCTTTTTATGCAAGCTTCGCCGGAGTTCGGGACGATGCTGGGAGCAGCGAAGCTTGAGAGCTGGGGGGAGGCTGATTGCAGAAATGAAGAAGGAGAGCTACAGAATCTACGCCAGGGCAATGTCAGCGGAGTTGTGTGCCGCCAAAACTCATGCGTTGTCTCCTCCGTGCAGGGGATGACCTTTCCCGCCGCTGGCAGCCCACTTGGAGCCGCCAGCAGCCTCCCACAGCAGGTGGGTTTAGAGAGAGAAGCTCTCCAAACCCAAAAACTAGAGAGAGAAAGAAAAGGGAGAAAATGATTCTATTTAAAGTAAATTAATTTTTAATAGTATCATTAAATTTTAGAGCTAGTAAAATGAAATGTTCAAAATTTTAAGATCAAATCATCTTTGATGATTTAAATAATTAAATAAATATTTATAAAATACTATTTTATAATAATAAATAAATTAAATACAAACAATGTATTCTTAAAAAAATACTTTAATAATAACATTTGTAAAAGTTAATAAATTTTAAAAAAATAAAAAAAATATTTAAAAAATATTATTCTTAGAAAATTGACAATTATATAATAGTTCATTATAATCTTGATTTATTTAAGTTAGTTACAGGTATTTAAAAAATAATTTAATATATATTAAATTATTTAAACTAAATATACATATTTATCACTGAATTTAATGTGAGTAGTGGCTATTATACTATAATTTATTATATTATTGATACATTTATGTTGAATACATATATTTAAATATTATTTTATTATATATTAAGTTATATCAAGTTATTATTCATGATTTTTTTATTTATTTGAATAGAATACCTTCAATTATACTTTGCTTTGATACATATCAAAATATTTTAATTTTAATACTGACAACTATATAATTTATATATATTATATTAATATGTTTCAACTAAATATATATATTTAGAGAACGATTCAATATATACTAAAATATTTTAACTTAATATTAATATTTACACAATTTCTTGGTAGCTTATTATTGTATTTTAGTTCAATACACATTTTTAGAGTTTTATTTAGTATATATCAATGTATTTGAATTGAACAGTAGTAATAATACAATGATTTGTTGTGATATCAATGAATTTAAGTTGAATATAAAGGCCCTGTTTGACGCGAGGATTAAATCAGGATCAAAATAATATTAATTTTAAAAAATAAAAATAATAATAATAAATAATTTTTTTGATCATTCTACACAAATTCTAATATAAAAAAAATATTTTTTTTTTACTTCACATACTCAATAATTTTCAATAAAAAATTAACTTTATTTTTACATCCTATACCAAAATACTCAATTCGAATATTTTGGTCTAGGATGTGAAATAAAGTATATATTTTTATTAAAAATTATTGAATATATGAAGTAAAATAATCTTTTTTAATATTAAAATTTATGTAGAATGATTAAAAAAAATTATTTATTATTATTATTATTATTATTATTATTTAAATTATATCATTTTGGTCCTGATTTGGTCCTCGCGCCAAAGAAGGCCTAAGTATCAAAACCGATTAGTTAGTTATCGAGTTATTTTAATTGAATACTAGAAATTATATAACTATTCGATAATATTTTAATGTATTTAAATAGAATACAAATATTTAAACATCGATTTATTACTTATCAAAGTATTTTAATTTAATACTTATAATTTTATAACTATATGTTAGTATATTGATACATTTTAATAGAATACATGCTTTTTGAGATAATTTTGTTACATATTAATATATATAAATTGAATACTAATAAGTTTAAAATTGTTCATTGCTTTCTCAAAGAATTTAAACTGAATATATGTATATTATTTAATACTAATAATTTTACAATTATTTCATAGTATATTGATATGTTTTAATTAAAAAAATAATATTCTAGAGACTAAGTTGTGACATCAATTTATTTAAACTGAAAAGTGATAATTTTAAATTTGTGCAATGTTATATTAAAATATTTAAGTTGAATACATGTATTTAAAACCTCATTCATTATATATAAAATTAATTTAGTCTGAATACTAATAATTATATCACTATTTAATAATTTTTTAATTTATTTGAGTACAATACTTTTATTAGGATTTGATTAGATAATATATATCAATGTATGTTAATTTAACACTCACAATTGCACAAGTTATATGCATTATATTATTGTACTTTAATGAAATACATACATTAGGGGACCAATTTGATGTATTCTAAAGTATTTTTATTTAATATCAGTATTTACATAACATTTTGACGGCATAATATTGCATTTAAGTTGAATATATTTGAATTGAATATTGATAATAATACAGTGATATATTACAATATCAACGAATTCAACGTGAATGCAAGTATTTGGCAACCGATTAGTTATACGTAAAGTTATTTTAATTGCAGATTAGCAATACTATTAGATAATATTTTAATGCATTTGAATGAAATATTATGATTTAAAATTTAATTTATTATTTGCTATGATATTTTAATACGAGCATATTTATAACAATTTGTTTGTACATGGGCAGAGGAAGTGGACGAGAAGCTTTGGGCTGTGCAAGTTTTACTCTCATGTGGGCCGTGGGCTTTGGCCCATTTAATTCAAGTTGAGCTCTCTACATGGCCGCCTATTTGTGACATTTTAGATGGGCTCTTATTCTGGGCTGCTTCAAGGCTTTGCTATGGCCGTTGGGCTTTTTCACTCCACTGGCTATGGGCTTTTGACCCATTTCAGGCTTCCTAGCTGGGCTTATGTTTGCTGGGCTGGGATCTTTTAATATATCTTTGGGCCTTTGACTTTCTGGGCTGGGCTTAATTATATTTAGGGTTTTGCAGTTTCGACTACAGACTGGGCCTTTTAAGCCCATGCAGTTTTGGCCTCTTAACTTTCTTCATTAGGATTTTGTATGGCATCTTAGATTTGGAACGTTTGGGCTTTGGGCCTCACCTCTCTTTATGTCATTGCTTTTAACTTTGGGCCTTTTAGGCACCCCCATCTTCTTTGCTTGAAATTTTGGGCCTTTGGCCCATAAATATGTGTAATGAAAGTACTTTTCATGTAAAAATTGTACATTTATGCATTTGAAAAGAATATATAAATTTAGAGACAATTATGTTACATATTAATGCATATAAATTTAATACTTTTTACAATTACTTATTGATATCTCATGAAATGTCAGCTAAATATCGGTATTTAGATTCATTCTCATATTATTTTATTAGAATATTAGCAAATATACAACTATTTAAGTATTTAACAATATATTTAAATAAAATACTAGCATTTTAGAGGTAGCTCATATATTTAAATATTAATTTCTAACACATTGTGATATTTTATTTTAATACTAATAATTACATAATATATATTATATTGACATATCCTAGATGAATGCATATATTTAGAGGTAGCTCAAAATATATCAAGGTAATTAATAATCAGGTGTCATGAAACTATTTACTAGTATATCGATATATATCAATTGAATACACACTTTTAGAGATAAATTTTATAAATTTACAACGTGTCAGAGCATTTAAATAGTACAATCACAATTATACAATTTTTTAATGCTACTTTGATGAACTAATGTAGTGTATATGTATTTGAAAGTCAATTTGTTATATATTAAATAATTTTAACTATATATTCACAATTATATGCCTATTCTATGCTATTTCAAAAGTATTTGAAAGAAATATTAGTATTTAGATATCAATTTGGTACATATATGAGCATTTTCGCTTCATATTCAAAATTTAACAAATATATGTTATATCAAAATATAGTAACCGAATACGTATATATAAAGACTAATTTGATATATTTTAAGATATTTTGACCAACTATGAGTAATTACACAACTTCCTCAAAGTATATCGAAGTGTTTTGACTGAATACATATTTTTAGATAGTAATATATTATATATCCTAGTATTTGAATTGAACAATGACAACTATATAACTATTCATAGTGTTATCAACGAATTTAAGCTCAATTTACAAATTTTGAGACTGATGCGTTACATATTAAGTTATTTCAATTAAATTCTGACAATTATTTAACTGTTCGATGATGTTTTAATATTATAAAATTGCTTAATACTAGCAATTTTATAATGAATTAATAATATATCAATATATTTGATTGAAAAATACAATTTTAGAGGTCAAGTTATGATATATTAATCTATTTGAATTAAAAAATAATAATTTTACAATTTTTCAGCATTATGTCAATAAATTTATATTGAATACGTACATTTAGACCTCATTCATTACATGCGAAATTACTTTAGACTAAATGCTAGTAATTATATAACTATATCGATCAGTTTCGAGAGAATAGGATCTTTTAGGGACTGATTTATGATAATTTGAGTAGTGATGTTTTTATAGCTATTCATTGCATCACGTTGAATTCAAGTGCAGTACAAGAATTTAGTGTACTATTCATTGCATAATAAGTTATTTTAAGTGAATACAAGCAATTGTAAGAGTATTCAATTAGTGTTTATTGTATTTGAAGAGAATATATGTAATTTGACTTTAATCTTATCTATATGAAGGTTTTTTAACATAATACTCTGATTCACAGCTAATGTTTGCTATATTGTTGTATTTAAATCGAAAATTATTATTTGGCGATCTATTCGGGATATTTGATTATGTTTTAATGTAATACCTATAATTACACATCTATTTGTCAGTATATCAATCAATTTTAAGAAAATAGGCTCTTGTAGGGTCTGATTTATGATATATCAATGAATTTGAGTTGGATAGTGACGTTTTTGCAAATATTTATTGCATTACATTGAATTCAAGTGGAGTACAAACATTTAGAGTACGATTCATTTCTTAATTAGTTATTTTAACTGAATACAAGCAATTGTGTTAGTATTCAATTAAGTTTTATCGTATTTGAAGAGAATGTATGCAATTTGACTTTAATCTTATCTATATGAAGGTTTTTTAACATAATACTCTGATTATAAAACTAATGTTTGCAATATTGATGTATTTCAATCGAAAATTGATATTTGGCGATCTATTAGTGTATGTTTTAATGTAATACCAGAAATTACACATCTATTTGTCGGCATGTCAATTAATTTTAATAGAATAGGCTCTTTTAGTGTCTGATTTATGATATATCATTAAATTTTAGTTGAATAGTGATGTTTTTGCAGCTATTCATTGCATTACGTTAAATTCAAGTGGAGTACAAGCATTTAGTGTACTATTCATTGCATAAAAAGTTATTTTAAGTGAATACAAGCAATTGTAAGAGTATTCAATTAGTGTTTATTATATTTGAAGAGAATATATGTAATTTGACTTTAATCTTGTCTATATGAAGGTTTTTTAACATAATACTCTGATTACACGCTAATGTTTGCTATATTGATGTATTTAAATCGAAAATTATTGTTTGACAATCTATTAGGGACATTTGATTATGTTTTAATGTAATACCTATAATTACACATCTATTTGTCAGTATGTCAATCAATTTTAAGAAAATATGCTCTTTTAGGGTCTGATTTATGACATATCCATGAATTTTAGTTGAATAGTTACGTTTTTGTAAATATTTATTGTATTACATTGAATTTAAGTGGAGTACAAATATTTAGAGTACGATTCATTTCATAATTAGTTATTTTAACTGAATACAAGCAATTGTGTTAGTATTCAATTAGATTTTATCATATTTGATGAGAATGTATGCAATTTGACTTTAATCTTGTCTTATATGAAAGTTTTTTAACATAATACTCTGATTAAAAAAATAATGTTTGCAATATTGATGTATTTTAATTGAAAATTGATATTTGGCGATCTATTAGTGACATTTGATTGTGTTTAAATTTAATATCTGTAATTACACATATATTTGTTAGAATATCAATTAATTTTAAGAGAATGGACTCTTTTAGTGTCTGATTTATGATATATATCAACGAATTTTAGTTGAATAGTAATGTTTTTGCAGCTATTCATTGCATTACGTTGAATTCAAGTGGAGTACAAG